>OX457029.1:18621151-19221151 GCA_949752745.1 Protula sp. h YS-2021
TGTTCAGATGGATCCAATGCTCCAAAGCGGTCGCTAGGGAGCCATATTGAAAAACAATTCTTTCTGGATTCAAAATTTGATGTTTTCTTTGCTACCGCTAACGGCTCTTGTAATTGACATGTCGCTATAACTGACATATTTCGACTGTTAAATGGGGCCGAAAAACTGTTGTAGTAATAGTTGTTTACTATCGATGTTGCAATGACGAGTCTACTATTTTTGATCCATAAACCCAGGCCAAAATGGGCTAGTTTATTAGTAAAAGTTGTAATCCATTTTAAATTATTATTAGATACACGTTAGGTACACATTTTGAGACTTTGTCGAACCGGTCTAGTCAGATCAGTTGGGCCATCAGTCACCCACAAGTACATAAACCTTTATTCAAACTTCTCATACAATTGCTGTCAGATTGCTTTCAAATTTGACGATCTGCCAGAATGAGGTAATGTTTAGGCTCCAAAATTTCGGAGGTGGTTTTGAAGAAAAATAATTTTTTTTTATACTGGATAGTGCAACCGGTGAAATGATCAGTACCCAATAAGGACTTCTGCAGTTCAATTTATTTGATGAATCGAGGACACTGGCTGTTTTCAGTGTCAATTATAAATTATTAAAATAATTAAGGTAATATTTCGACACCAAGAACTATGCTTTCGATATAGCGACCAAGTTACTGGCATTTCATTTGCATTTCGTAAGAACAGCATTTGTAGGAACATGGCTGGAGGGGATATCAAAACGGGATGGCCGGTCTTGGACACAAGGGCCTGCAGTTTCAAGTGGTACTGTAGGAAAAAGAACTAAAGATTAACTTGCAAGACTCTGCTCCCCCTGCGTGATTTCTAAAACCTATCCTAAATGTCAGTTGAGAAGAATTTTGGTCGCGAAAACGTCCGATGTTGGAGAGACGTCGATTATGCGACGTCTAATCAACCTTGCGAAAAAGTTGCAAATGAAAGTTGAGACAGTAGTGTATAAATGGGGGTTCCAGCGCACTTGATGACGTCATACTGTCTGGAAATGACGTCATCATGTCTGGAAGTGACGTCATACTGTCTGGACGTGACGTCATCATGTCTGGACCGGAAGTGCTGTCTAGACCGGAAGTGCTGTCTAGACCGGAAGTGCTGTCTAGACCGGAAGTGCTGTCTAGACCGGAAGTGCTGTCTAGACCGGAAGTGCTGTCTAGACCGGAAGTGCTGTCTGGAGTGGAAGTGACGTCATCATGTCTGGACCGGAAGTATTGTCTGGACCGGAAGTGACGTCATCATGTCTGGACCGGAAGTCATGATAAGCGTTAGGATAGGCGCGACCATCTGTGACGTCATCATGGCGTCATACTGAGATGATGCTGTCTGGAGCGAAAGTGGTTTGGCCGAGTCAATCAACATAAAGCCAATGAACCCGACCTGTCAATCAGTGTAACCATGGCAACAGACCCTAAAAAGCCACGACCCCCCCCCCCCTAGGACAGACTATGTACCGACCCCCCCCCCCCCCAGGGACATACTATGTACCGACCCCCCCCCCCCCCTCGAAATTGTGATTTTTGCATATTTATCCGTTTCAGACGATTCTGAACATTTTTCATTTTTTCGACCCCCCCCCCCCCCTCGAAATTGTGATTTTTGCATATTTATCCGTTTCAGACGATTATGAATATTTTTCATTTTTTCGACCCCCCCCCCCCCCCCTCGAAATTGTGATTTTTGCATATTTATCCGTTTCAGACGATTCTGAACATTTTTCATTTTTTCGACCCCCCCCCCCCTCGAAATTGTGATTTTTGCATATTTATCCGTTTCAGACGATTCTGAACATTTTTCATTTTTTCGACCCCCCCCCCCTCGAAATTGTGATTTTTGCATATTTATCCGTTTCAGACGATTCTGAACATTTTTCATATTTTCGACCCCCCCCCCCCCCTCGAAATTGTGATTTTTGCATATTTATCCGTTTCAGACGATTCTGAACATTTTTCATTTTTTCGACCCCCCCCCCCCCCTCGAAATTGTGATTTTTGCATATTTATCCGTTTCAGACGATTCTGAACATTTTTCATTTTTTCGACCCCCCCCCCCCCCCCCTAGGCGAGCAACATTCTGTCAAGTCAGCTTCAGTTCCATCAGAGGGGTATATAAGGGATGAGCATACAGCAGTGACAGTCATTTCGGTGAGTGGAGCAAGGAAGTACAATTTGTAGAACTACAATTGGATCACATCAGATCAAGGGATGGCATCCAGTGACAACTATTTCGGTAAGTGTTTATTGAAACTTTATAAATAAAAAGTGAACTTTGTAAACAAACTTTGTAAACAAACTTTGGTTATTTGCTTAATTGAAACTTTGTAAAACAATACCTTTCGTTATACTTGGTCGATTTATATGAAAATTTCACCATTTGATTCAGTTTTATGTAAAGTTTTGTTATAAAGTAGTCATAGGCTATTTGCACAGCTGGCTGTATGCATTTTTACCGCCATTACAGTGCTTCTTCGCGGATGAATACCATTTTGGCAGACCATTTAACTTCACCGTCAGTTAACTTCACCGCTAGATGTCTCTGCTGTATAACAGCTGTACAACTGTAAGTGAGACATTCATATACACAAGTAAAATTCTGCTGAGTCAGCAATTTTTTAACAAAGTTACACACCATATTTTGATTACATGGAAGTAGTATAAAAGCATGAGTGAAACATGTCAACTAGTCAACTAGTAATACATTCTGTCAACAAGTCAACAAGTGGATATTGTGTGACGAGAAAAGACTTGACAATGTCGGCCTTACTTTTTCACAGATGTGTAGAGACCATGGATGACGTCTTCAAAGTGAATTATGCTGACTATGTGTTTTCAAAGCTTCCTGCTTTTGAATCGGATTGGATGCTGCAAGTGAAGAACTTACATCAGCATTGGGAAGCTGTTGGAAAGACCATTCCAAGAGATCGTTTCATCCGCTCGTTTCTACGTGAATGTGAAGATCTACATTTACCGTTAACTTATGACATTGATTTAGCATTTATCAACGTGAATACAATTTGGGCAGTTGAGCTCATGTTAGTTGTAGCTGCAAGAATCATTTTACATTATGATGATGATGTTCCAAATAATGTATCAGAGCTTGTCCGATTCAACCATGGACGAGTTGAAGTGAATTCAAAACTTTGCAAGTTCTTTGCTGACTCAGCAGATAGTTGGGTATAAAAGGGAGTGAACTCAGCAGAGTGAAGTCATTTCTCAGCAGACAGTTGGAGGGAGTGCATCATCAGTACATTGTAGCAGCCATGGAGAACAAGACAAGCAACGCAACGCAGCGCAGCAGCAGCTTTAAAATTAGTGCTAACTTAACCATTACTGTGGAGCATGGAGAATATGGGCCATTTCTACGCATCACACGTGGAGAGAGATGGTGTGCTTATTCACCATCTTTGTGGAAGATTGTATGCCAAAGCTTGAAAAATTTACGCGACATTGGCTTCAAACTGTACTTAACGCAAACGAAGTGGCTTGAAGTCATTTCATACTTGGATATGCGCTATGTGAGTTTTGTGCGCACGTCACGGTTTGAAGGGAAAGAATACACACATCACATCAACATGAATGATGGTGAATGGGAGACACTGCTTCAGGAGATGGACAACATCAACTCAGCCCTATCACCATGTGAGGAATGTCATGACAAGAAAACGATCATCAAGCTGCAAAAGGATGGTCGGATGAAGGTGTCAAAGCTATCCAAGAAAAGGCTGGCTGAAGTTCAGTTGGAGAACATGAACGTACAAAATCAACTTGGACTTACCTGTGACTATTGCGGTGCTTGTGGATATGTGGAGGATTATCATTGCCACTGCCACAAGTATAATTGCAAGTTGTGTGAACCAAGCAACTTCTGCGACAAGTGTGGAGTACTTAAAGTCAGTGAAGCAAAGTAAAAGCCCCACAAGACACTGAAACAAGATGGACGCATGTTTTAAAAATGCTTATATTGACTTGATGATTGCTAAACTTGCTTGCTGTGGCACTCCAGACTATCAACTTTATCATTTGGATGCTTTTTGGGATGTTGTACATCATAGTCTTGATGTGATTGAACTGCATTCAAGATTTCTTGGAGAATGTCATAAAACTGGAATAGAAGAAGATCCTGACTTTGACTTTGATGCTGCACTTTATTCTGCTCGCACTGATGTGGAAGTATATTTCACCGTGGTTGATCATTTGAGAGATTGTTGTAAAGAAGCAGAGGAAACCGAGCAGCTTTATCAGGTAAGTTATATAAAACCTTTTTTAATCATGTTTATGACAACATAGTGAATTGTTTCTCAAAGACATAACCATGTTTTTCTTACTAGCAAATTTAGTTTTATGTGAGTGGTTTCAACGTAAACAAAGAAAGAATATGATAGAAGAGGCAGCAAATATATTAAAAGATATTTTATTACAGGAAGAAACCGACATGTCAGAATAAAGAAGCAAAGTCAACATGGAGAATCTTGTACTATTCAGCGGTCATAAGGACGTTCTTTCAAATATGTTTCCAACACGACTTGAAAAGTATGGACATGTGTTCAACTCAAGTGAAGCTTTGTATCAATATGAGAAAGCAGTGTTTCATCACCGTCCAGATATTGCTTCAGCCATTGTGTCATCCAGAAATGGATATGAAGCGAAACGTATTGCTAAAGGGATAAAACCATGTCCTTTATGGCATACAGTGAAGAGAAGCAAAATGCAAGATGTTTTACAAGTCAAACTGGATCAGTGTGTATTGTTTCGCAACAAGTTGAAAGAATGTAAAGACAAAACTTTAGTTGAAGCAACGTATGATCATTGGTGGGGAGCTGGTGTGAAACAAGTGTCATCTGGATATCCTGGTCAGAATATTATGGGAAAGTTGTTAGAAATGTTGTGTGAGGGTTAGAGACTTTTTTCATTTGCTTGCCAACCGTCATGGTGTGCAGACGTGTGGACATGTAAATTTGAAGTATGTTTAACTTGTGCTGCAAGACTCACAAGACTGCACAATGGCGGACATGACACTGAGACAATATATTGTACAAAAAGCTTATTGTGAAGAAATGTTATCAGCTGTAAAAAAGTTTGCCTATTTAGTCTGTCCTGCTTGTCAACATGAAGAGTGTCAAGAACATACTTGTCATTTTGCATCTGTTTATACATATTGGAATGAAGCTAAATATTACATGCATTTAGATAAAGTGTTAGAGAATGCAAATCAACGTTGTGAGAAATATGGTGTAGATGCTATTACATTGGATGAACTCAGTCATTGGTTAGTGTTCATTGAAGACCAATGGTCTCCAGTGATTCATACCATTGTATCTATACTTGATTTGTAAATATATGTTAGTTATAAATACATGTTAGTTATAAATACATATTAGTTAAGTTACTATGTTAGTTAAGTGATGTTGGTTGAGTTATAAAATAAAAGCTGTTCTGTTGAGAAGGTGGTTTTCATTCGGTGTGACCATGTCGACGTGGAAAGACTACTTGACCAATATTTACTTCAAACCTGGACAGCCTGGAGCATTTGCTGGTCCTTACAAACTGTATCACATCTTACGAAAACATAATCAAGCAGTCACACATTCACAAGTGAAGAAATGGCTACAGGATCAAGATGCTTTTAGTTTACTCCAACCTGTCAAATACAGGTTCAAAAGACAACGTGTGATTACACGTGGTATTGATGACATGTGGGATATTGATTTGGCTGATATGGGAAACATAGCTCCCTATAATGATGACATACGCTTTTTACTCATTGTCATTGATGTGTTTTCCAAATATGTCTGGGTACAGCCAATACCTAATAAATCACATACCAGCGTCATACAAGCTTTCCAAAAGATTTTTCATGACACACGACGAAGACCGCGAACTCTAAGGTCTGATAAAGGAACAGAATTTAAAAACAGATGGGTAAAAGCATTTTTGAAGAAAGAAGGCATTCATGCTTATACCACAAAGAATGAAACCAAAGCCAACTTTGCTGAAAGAGTCATTCGTACTCTAAAGGGAATGATGTATCGGTATTTTCTACATAATCAAACTTACCGTTACTTAGACATTCTTCCAGACTTGGTGTACAATTACAACCATAGACCTCATGGTTCTCTTCCTAATAAATATGCTCCAGCCGAGATTCGTAAAGACAATGAATCAAAAGTGTGGAAGTATATGTATGTTGACAAACTGAAATTGAAACCGAAGAAGAAGAAGAAGTACAAATTTAACATTGGTGATCATGTTCGCATTTCTCACATTAAATATGTGTTTCAACGCGATTATCACATCAAATGGACGCAAGAAGTCTTCATTGTCACACATCGTTGTAAGAAGCAAGGAATACATTTATATCGTGTGAAAGACTTTTTAGACGAAGATATTGATGGGCATTTCTATGAAGAAGAACTGCAGAAAGTGACCAAAGATATTGAATCTATTTATAGAATTGAAAAAGTCTTGAAAACACGTAAAAGACGAGGTGTGAAAGAATTATTTGTCAAGTGGTTAGGTTGGCCAAACAAGTTTAACAGTTGGGTGAAAGAAACAGACATTCAACAATGAAGCATCCATTTACATGTTTAGTCTCTGGACCTACAGGCAGTGGCAAAACGTCTCTGGTGAAGGAAATTCTAGAACAAAAGTTGATTAAACCCTCTCCAAAAAGCATTTTATGGCTCTATGCAGCAGATCAGCCTTTGTACAAGGGAATGAAAGGTGTGGAATTTTACCAAGGCATTCCAGATGACATTGAAGAGCGTTTTAACCCGAAGAAACCAAACTTACTTATCATTGATGACTTAATGACGAAATGTCATAGTGATGAGCGTATGACACGTCTCTTTAGTGTTGGCAGCAGTCATCAAAATCTAAGCATTATCTTTATTGTACATAATTTATTTCATCATGGGAAAGAGATGCGAAATATTAGTTTGAATACACATTATATCATTCTGTTTAAAAATCCGAGAGACAGTCAACAAATTAGTACATTGGCGCGGCAAATGTATCCTGGAAGATCTCAATTTCTCATAGAAGCCTATCAAGATGCTACTAGCAAACCTCATGGTTATTTATTCATTGATTTAAAACCAAAGACAAATGATCAACTACGTATTCGTACAGGCATTTTACCAAAAGATACACATTATGTATATATTGATAAAGCAGTGTATGAACAAGAACCAAGTCATTTGACCATTCGCAGTCAAGATGTCTAAACGTATTCGAGCGAACCAGCCGTTTCTTCACTTGCTTGCACGCAGTGGGCCTAAACGACGTAAATCCTTGCTACAGCAAGCTACAAAGGAGGAATTAACAAGCTTGTTTGAAATTTGTTTGAATATATTGCAAGGACATTTACCCTTAAGCTCAAAACGGTTTAAGGAATTTAAACGTGAACGTCATACGCTACGTACTCTAGCAGATAAGAAGATATCCCTTCGACGAAAAAAGAAGTTGATTAATCAGAAAGGAGGATTCATTGGAGTTATTGCTAGATTGGCATTGCCCTTGTTAGCCAAACTGCTGCTAAAATGAAACATACGATGAAAATGGTCCTCATTCCTGAATATGAATACAAACTGTTATTAGAAAAGAAGGGTAAAGATGGTGAAATCAAAACGAAAGTGAATAAACTTTTACGTGGGAAGCGAACGCGTGAAAAGGTTATTGAAATGTCTCAACTTCTTGGTCGTCATTTACGAACAAGTCAGTCTAGACAGCAAAAGCCCTCATCATCATCATCACCACCTGAAAAGCCAGAAAAGCTAGTGTTAAGTCATTTTCAACCTATCTATCATGGAAAAGTACTACAACTTTTAGCCGAACTGAAGAAACATGGTGTAAAATGGACAGAGAAGAATGAACTTGTGTTGAAAACGGGCGATATTATAGCAAATTCCAACATGGTTGATTTGATGAAAGAAGCATTGGTGGCGACAAGAAGAAAAGAACGAGCCATACCACCACATGGCTGGCATCCGTTTATCCAGGAAATTGTAGATGCGAATATTCCAAAAACAATGTTTAGTAAAAAGACCACTCGTGACGACATTACAACAGAAATGAAACAACGTCAACAAAGACAGTTTCCTGAAGGATGGGAAAATTTTTAACATGGCTGAAAGAGCTATGTTGTTGTTGCCAAGAAGATAAACCAACTATTCCTGTGAAAATAAGATGTACAAGCGCGTGTTGTGAAGGAGAAATAAAAGACCATGTGAATGAGGATGAGATTTGGCATACTTTTTCGAATGGCGCGCGCTATCGTGAAGTATATAGACAACGTCAACGCAGCTATACCATTTAGTTAGCATCATGGAGTCGACAAGCTTTTACATCACTTTGCCTAGCAATGCGAGTATGACCTATTATCCCAACAACAAGGCTTCGAATTATCAAATTCGTATGCCTCGAACCATCTATCTGAATGGAAAATATGAAGTGGCTTTAGCTGAAATTCAATATCCACATACATGGACAACGATGAGACAGGGCATGAACTATTCTATTGGGTATCGACAAATAGATACATTTGGCATTTGGCATGTTAATATTCCTTATGGGTACTATAGAACCATACAAGAGCTATGTGAGGCAGTCAATGAAGAAGCGGCTAACCCCGATGACCCGAAACAACCTATTCGGTTAAAGTATGATAAAATTAGACGACGTGTGTTTCTATTTCTCGATGATGGTCTTGAAGTGTCCTTTTCCACTGGATTAGCTGAGATTTTAGGATTTATCCCAGAGCAATGGTATACTGAAGCGTGTGCAGCTGAACATAAAGCGGATGTAAAACAGGGATTTTATACACTGTATGTGTATTGTAGCATTTGTGAACCACAAGTTGTTGGGGATTATTATGTTCCTTTGCTACGTTCTGTTGGGATACAAGGCCATGATGGTGATATTATCATGAAAACGTACGGCGAACCGCATTATGTTCCTGTAAACACGTCCAAATTTGACGTGATAGAAATGAATATAAAGGACGACACAGGCCATACTGTTCCATTTCAAACTGGAAAGGTGATCTGTAAACTTCATTTTCGACCAAAAGCAATATGAAAGCCTACACACACGATCCGTCTGCATATCGCAACCATTTTCTTCGTCAAGTGGGCGGGGAATTACCAGGATTCAAAGGAGCGCGAATCCAATATGGCGATGGTATTGGTTCCATACTGGGATCATTGGCTCGCAAAGCTATTCCACTACTTAAGGCTGGGGCTAAGATCGTTGCGCCACATCTTAAGAAGGCTGCAAAGAATGTCGCGAAAGATGTGACGGGTCGAGTAGCAGAACGTGTGTTTGGTGAACAAAAGCGTATGCAACCAACGAAACGTGCCAGAAGACGAAAAACAGCCAGACGGATAACATCAAAATATCGCAAAGATATTTTTTAAAGGAAAAAAAAATGTCTCTCATTCATAATCATTCGTGTGAATGTAGTCTTTCTCCATTGGAATGGTTTCACGTACCACCAACGCAAACTGCTGTAGAGAAAAGTTATAATGTTGACTATCAACCACTTACAAGCATTAGAGAAGGCGCTCCAATAGAATTCTACATTCCTGCGAGTACAGAAGAATATCTGGATTTAAAGAACAGCAAACTTCATATTGTATGTCGCATTCTAAAGGCCGATGGAACAGCGTGTGGCGCAGATGATAATGTCTCTTGCATCAATGATGTGTTTAATGGGCTATGGTCTAATATTGAATTGTTTCTGAATGATCGTTTGGTTTCGCATAGCAACAATACTCATGGTTATACCAGCATTATCTCTCATCTCATCCATGATTCGGAAGAAAGTCTGCATTCTGAGCGCTCTATGCGTCTCATGTACAAGGATACTGCTGGGTCGATGAATAGTCATGAGGTGAAAAGACCTAATCATGAACAATATGTACCAGGATTTCATGTCAATGTTGAGGGTGGCGACTTGGCTGAGCAAGGAAACAATGGTTTACATAATCGTTATTTGCATACACGTCTTAGCCGTGATGTTATGCTGACAGGTGGTTTAAGGATAGATTTGTTTGAGCAGGATCGTTATCTTCCGAATGGCATCAGTTTGAAATTGCGTTTCCATAGACAAAAAGATGACTATGTATTGATGGCTGTAAATAATACCTATAAGGTAGAAGTGAAAGAGGCATTTTTAACCATTCGCAAAGTGAGGGTGAGTCCAGGTATTCAGTTAGGACATGCAGATGCATTGATGAAAAGTCCTGCCAAGATCATCATCACTAGAAAAGAATGTAAAGTCTTGGCCATTCCAGCAGGATTTCAGTCTTTTGTGAAAGATAACATCTTTTTGGGTCAATTACCAAATCGTATTGTCATTGGTCTGGTTCATAATGAAGCTTTTGGTGGATCAGTATTGAGGAATCCATACAATTTTGATCATTTTAATCTGGACTATATGCAACTGTACACGGATGGTGAACCAGTTCTATCCAAACCTCTCAAGCTTGACATTACACAGAACAAATACCTGAACGCTTTTGAAACGCTTTACAAATCGTTTGATCGGTTGAATGGTGAGAAAAGTTCCATTATAAAACGGGAAGATTGGCCTAGAGGTTATGCTTTATTTTCGTTTGACTTAACACCGGATTATGATGGTGATGATCATTTCCCCCTGATCAAGCATGGGAATTTGCGGCTAGAAATGAACTTTGCTAGGGCTTTGCAACCTACCATCAATGTCATTGTCTATGCTGAATTTGACAACATTATTGAGATCAGTGCCAATCGCAGCATCCAATTCGACTACCAGTCATGAACACGAAGCAGATTGATGCCATATTGAGTCATGATGTCATGACCAAAGACTTGTTTCAAGGCGTGTTTGCCATGGATCAGTTACCGTCTTTACAACGCGGCGCCTATGTGATCAACACAGACGATCAAGATGAACCAGGAGAACATTGGGTGGCAGTGTATTATGATAAAGACCCTGTGGAATATTTTGACTCTTATGGACTGTTCCCTCTCGATGATCGTTTAGACATGTTTTTAAGAAATGACTATATGTATAATTCTATCTCATTACAAACGCCAATATCATCGTCATGTGGTTTTTATTGTGTCTATTATATATTGCATAGAGCTCGAGGTCAGAGTATGTTTGATATTGTGAATATATTAAAAAGAAAGGATGGTGATTTTATTGTAAAGGATTTTGTATATAGACATTATAAACCATTGTTTTATTAATGTTGTTGTTGTTATATTAGTTAAGTTGTTGTTGTTATATTAGTTAAGTTGTTGTTGTTGTTATATTAGTTAAGTTGTTGTTGTTGTTAAATAAAACAAATCAAGTTTCAAACAACTGTCTTGTTTATTGTGTTCTATTTACAAATTCTTAACTACAAACACTATTTACAAAGTTTACAAACACTATTTACAAAGTTTACAAACACTATTTACAAAGTTTACAAACACTATTTACAAACTCTTAACTACAAACGCTATTTACACTATTTACAAATTCTTAACTACAAATTCTATTTACACTATTTACAAACTTTTATTTACACTATTTACACTATTTACAAAATTCTTTACTACAAACTCTTAACTACAAAGTCTATTTACACTATTTACAAACACATTCATTTTTCAATACATTCATCAATGAATACCATTCATTAGAATCTAAATTGATATAGGTATCATAGACATTACATCCATGTTTGTAAATGCTATGAAAGCTCACATAACACACATCACCAAACTTTATCACTTTCACAGTTACATGTTCAGACAGTTTCAGTTCATATCCTTCTTCTTCTTCTAAGTCAATGTCCATCACACGCATAGGTTGTGTCAGCTCAATGGATTTGGTGCCTCGTGTAAGCCATATTTCTGTTTCTTTGAATTCAAGCGTTAGGTTCTTTCCAATCCAATGCTTGTAACAGAGCGTACCATTCCACTGTGTTGAGGGTGATGTAGTCATAGTTTTCTGTAAGCTCGTCATATTGGCGAAATTGTATAAACACGTCTAAGCAGTTCTCAGTCACACGCACTTCTAATTCATTTGAGACTGCTAGGAGAAAGCCAGGTATCCTGAACTTCTCTAGATGGTCTTTCAACACGGATTGGTCATCAAGTGATAGGACGAGATACTGTCCAAAATGTCTTAGCACAATGTCATCATATTCGTTTCTCAGATATGAGAACCCATGCGTAATTGGTTTATATTCCGTTAAAAAGTCTTCCATCTCGTTCAACAGTCAGATGAACTATGAGCTGTCTCCTTGTCTGCAAAGACGTTTTTTTATGCTCGCAAGATGGCGAAGAGTGGATGTTGTATCACTTCTAGGAATCGTAAGACTGCGCGCCAGTTCTTGATATCAAAGATGATCAAATCTGTATATGGTGTATCTGGTACAACTCCCTTATAATCCTCTGGATAATCCTGTAAAAGATTTCTACAGATTTCTACACGTATGTTAGAATCATATTCAGCCACTGTCACTTCCACTTTATTTTCAAGTCTGCGTTTAAACCCAGCTTCAAGTGGTATGTTTTTAAAGTCTTTCCACACTTCAGGTTTAAACCGATGATAACTTGTCTTAGAATCTAGTATCACTTCATTCCTCTCATTGACAGTAAGGTAAACACCACCGTTCAGCATGAGTGCATTCATGATTGTTACCTTGTTATGACTTGTCGTCTTGTCTGCGAAGCCTTTTATCCACTTCTTTCACCTGCTTCTTCAGCATTTTCCATTCAGGTATTGTCAGCAAAATTCCCTTTTTCGTTTGACGGTTTTTTCCAGTCCCCTCATCTCTGAGGTATTTGCGAATGTTTACCACACCTTCATTACTTTGTTTCATAATCTTGATATACTTTCCATTGCCTAGAGAAAGCATTCCATCCCACGACTGTGGTGTTGGTACCGTCGTCTCCACTTTTAATTTCTTAATGGTAGTATCAGGATGTTTCACTTTCATGTCTTTCACCGTATCTGCTAGAGTATCCATATCCGTTGGTGCAGATCTTTTCATGTTGACGCTTCAGTGTTCACACCACAACTAACTCTCAAGTTGAAGTGTCTCCCCCTTATATACTGTAATGCCCATGCGCCAAAGTGGAATAGCCATCACTCATCACATATCGCTTGTCATCAAAGGGAGAGAGAGCCACTTTCCTCAACTTCTCCGAGAAGATCTGGTGGTCATGACTTCGAATGATGTGTCCTGTAGTCATCGTTTGCGTTTGGTTGAACAAACTGTCTCTATACTGCTGATGTTTCATCCGTCTTTGACACGCGCGAGTGATGCCTTTGGCCGTACGTTTTTCTTTCCCACCATACATCATACTATACATTTTCGGCCGAAGTCCAACAAACTCTTCAATGGGAATGCCCGCCGTCTCATCTTTCATTTTCCCAAGCACTTTCTTGTTCACGTTGGAATGTAGGAAATGATCTGGCGGATAGTCACTTGTGTCGAACAAGTCAGCATCTTCCTGCATGTCTTTGTATATATCTTCCGTTTCTATGTCATAACATAGACTGTCGGTGTCGCTGAACAAGAGTTTGGCGTTGGGATACTTGGTCATGATGTAGTTGTAATGAAAGTGGAACATGAGCACTTTGCTGAGGTCGAGAATGGTGAACCCAACTTGAATGGGTTTATCCAGAAGCAGATCCACTTTGCGCAAATGTACCGCGGTTAAATCTTCGTTGAAAATTCTAAATTTGTGGAAGGAAGGTTTGGCTACAAGTTTCTTGAACCGCTTTTCCTGGTGAACAAGTTCCACATTCATGCGCTTTCTTACATTTTCCATGGTTTTGCCAAACACAGAGTTGTTCATCAGTTTGAAAAAGTCTTTCTCAAACGGGTTCTTGGCCAACTTTCTCTTTTCCGTGTTCAAGGAGATGTATTTTGCCAACCATTTGCTCTGTGCAAACATGATGGCACGGTGCACCTTCGTGACTTTCAATCCCAGTGAGACATATTGCTGTAAATTTCTATAATGAAGCACATATTTCTTCTTGTCACACAGGTTGGGAATGAGCTTTTCACTAGGTTTGCCTTTCATGTTTAGATCTTTCCGTAGCTTCTGACTATGTTTTGACAATTCTCCCACTTTCACACATTTCCGTTCTGGAGCCACTGGATAGTGATTATGATGATCATGGATTGAATATGGGTATTCCAAATCCACTTCTAAAATGTATCCAATCTCGTCATCTTCATCCACATCCATAAAGTCAATGGATTCTGGCTCGCTCACCCACATAAATCCACTTTCCGGCATGCTTTGCGACATAGCCCAGCCATACAAGTTGTTTGCATCCAGGTAAGTCAAGTAGTTGGTTGGTTTCGTGGGATCGTAATCTGGTACGTAGGGGTTATTTGCTTTCGCATACTTGTGTGTGATGACAGATATTCCTCCACGTAAACCTTGTTCAACCATTTGGTACATGTCAATGTCGTTGATCAATTCCAATTTCACCTTTGTCGCTTTCAACATGGCATCCCACGACAGTCCTGGCGCTGTATAGTAGTGAGCAGGATCTAATTCATATGTGTTGAGACATACGTGACGAAAGTTTTCAAACACGTCAGCCAGCAGCAACACATCTGATTTCAGGTACAAGTCATGGTATTCGCCAAATGTAGTACAGTGGAATGTCTCCCACACCTTCTGCGCATGCGCATAATCCTCATCGCTAATGTCTTCTTCACTGAGTAGACTGTAAAACTTGTCCTTGGACGGCAGTTGTGTTTCAGCAAACTTGGATGGCTCATCCACGTAATCATAAGGGTACACTCCCTTTCTCAACAGTAACTCTTGTTGGTCACTATCGTGAATGTGTGACGTCATGTGATAAAAGTTGTCTTTCCCTTCTGCTGCCAGGTTGGAGACCAACTTCTGTAGAGAAGTACTCATGAACTGAAAGCTGTCTGTAAATTTCAGATTGCTCATGGTGAATGCAATATATTTCTCAACGGTGTTGGGAATGACTGTAATCCTTTCGTTTTTGAACTTTCCAATTTCTTCCATGATCAAATGGCTGTCATAGCCTCGTAAATTGTGGAAAAACACAGGAATGATGAAAGAATCTTCAACATCCTGCTGATCCTTTCGAAATCGAAATTGTAAATTGCATTCATTATGTGCAGCTCCGCGGTATTTGCCATTGATATGATCATGATCTCTCACACGATCTGCTCCTAGAGGCTCATGACAAATGTAACAATCTGTGGCGTTCTTATAATGCTCTTCATCTTCATGAGTCATGACCATTTTCTTTTTCTGCTGTAGACCATGCACAATACGATCACGCTCATTCACCATATGGTCTAAAAAGACTTTCACAGCATTATCGCCTCGATACAGGACTGGCGCACGTGTCTCATACTGGCTGACAACCACATAGGCAAAGCTGTTTGGACGATGATGTTGATACTTGTCTCCTTCATGCTTTTTCGTGAAGCATTCAAAGTCTGCATAAATGACAAACGGCGCTCGCTGTTGTTTGGCTACATTCTTGAACTTGATAAAAGGTTCCTTGGGGAATGATAAACGTTGTGCTCCGTGCTTGCCACACACTTCACGATGCTTGTCTAACAGATCTTGTCGTATAAACCCGTGAAGACAGTTGAAACAATAAAATGCTGCAGCCTTATGCTTTGATCGATAAGCCATCAGTCTGCTGAAATTCTTGATGAGGCAATAATGCCTTGTCTTGTCATTGCTAATCAAAAGCAAGTTGATTTCTCTCGCACTGGTGTTTCGGCTGAGTTGTATGGGAACAACGACATCATGTTCATATCCAAACACGTTAATGGACACATCATTCTCCTTTTCAAACTTTGGAATGTCTGTAATCGGTGTGGGAAATGTCATGCCTTCTACCTTCAATTCGTTCTCAAATGCTTTGTATTGATTCACACGGTATGGGCTGTTTGTTGAAGGGTGAAGGTGAGCCAATACAGACCATAAGAAACATTTGTTGTCTTTATTCTGAATGTTTAACACACCTCCTGTATTCTTTACTTTCTTCGGTAGTGGGATAAAACTGCTCGCTTCCAGTGGCGCTGACGTAGCTGTATGTACTTCAATGAATAATATGTTATCCAACACCCAGCCAGAGCCTTGTCGCTCATGTTCATCAAACCTGGTAAACAATTCTTTATAGGCTTCTGGCAAGTCCTTCTCAATATCTGTTGGATTGTATGCTGCATACGTTGGACTACTGATGAAGGCATTATCCACTTGTTCTACCATCACGCCTTCAACATTTGGTGTCATTTTCTTGAAGCGTGCATGTACCACAATGTACCATTTCATACCACGGTTTAACGTTTCTAACAAATGTCTCTTGATTCGGTTCTCTTGTTGTCGCATTTCAAGTAGCAAATCTGATCCATCTTCAGGCTCAAACCGTCTTTCCTGTGCGTTTTCACCAAGACTCACTCTTCTGCCTCTGCCTATTTGTCCTGTCTCTTTCTTTCTTTGTTCTTCATGAGACACATTTTCCATCTCAGCACATGCATGTGTCTCAAATGCATCCAAAGATGAAAATATCTTGACGCATTTACAGCAGAGGACTGGATCAGGTCTGTCAACACCATCTTGTACGGTCTTTCGTCTCTTGGCTTCAATCTGCTCAACAAGCTCTTCATGAGCACGTTTCATCCTAGCTGGTTTGCATGTGTGTGTCACGAACACTTCCAGAGATGGAAATGTCACATCACAATCATGACAGTAGACTGGTGCCATCATTGTTGCTTCTTCAACTGCTGGAACTGAAATGAAGTAAAATATACGTTTCACTCTTCCTTTTATACCACTTCAATGGTGTGTTGACTCAGCAGAATGTATCACTAGTTGACTAGTTGACATGTTTCACTCATGCTTTTATGCTACTTCCATGTAATCAAAATATGGTGTGTAACTTGTTCAAACTTGTTTCCAAAATGTTAAAATTGCTGACTCAGCAGATCTTTACTTGTGTATATGAATGTCTCACTTACAGTTGTGAAGTTGTACAGCTGTTATACAGCAGAGACATCTAGCGGTGAAGTTAACTGACGGTGAAGTTAATTGGTCTGCCAAATGGTATTCATCCGCCAAATGGTATTCATCCGCCAACTAGACCTGAAATGTGATAAAATGTATTCTCTCTCTCTCTCTCACACACACACACACACACACACACACACACACACACATGTTTTGCTTCATTTCATAATATAGGATGGCCCTTAAAAGGGCCTGAAATATTTTAGTATATCAGCAAGTTGGATTCCTGCAGCGGCATTTGTACTTGTAGTACTCCTGCATCGTAAATGGTCTTCCCGCGCACTTGAACGGATGGCTGTCGCAATAGCTCTTCAGCTTCAGAGTCATACCACACCACCAGCAGTCATTACATATTGGTCCTGGCCCAGGTAGCGTCGTCGCAAACTTGTACCAGAGCAGACCACCGCAGGTTTTACAGCAAAAGCGCTGCGGTGCGTTGTGGTGCACCAGGCAGTTGTGTGACTGTCCTTCATATTCCAACCTCACGCAGCACTTGTAGCATTGTATGGTCACTTTCTTAGTAGCTGATGTGTTGTCCATGATGTGTCTGACGATGTCTGAGCCTCGAGTCACTACACTTATATACGATTTTATCATGCTGAATGGACGATTTCATCATGCTGATTCAGCACAATTTTTGCTCTCCTGTGGGGGGGGGGGGGGGGGGTCGGTACATAGTCTGTCCTGGGGGGGGGGGGGGGTCGGTACATAGTCTGTCCTGGGGGGGGGGGGGGTCGGTACATAGTATGTCCCTGGGGGGGGGGGGTCGGTACATAGTCTGTCCTGGGGGGGGGGGGGTCGTGGCTTTTTAGGGTCTGTTGCCATGGTTACACTGATTGACAGGTCGGGTTCATTGGCTTTATGTTGATTGACTCGGCCAAACCACTTTCGCTCCAGACAGCATCATCTCAGTATGACGTCACAGAGGGTCGCGCCTATCCTAACGCTTATCATGACTTCCGGTCCAGACATGATGACGTCACTTCCGGTCCAGACAATACTTCCGGTCCAGACATGATGACGTCACTTCCACTCCAGACAGCACTTCCGGTCTAGACAGCACTTCCGGTCTAGACAGCACTTCCGGTCTAGACAGCACTTCCGGTCTAGACAGCACTTCCGGTCTAGACAGCACTTCCGGTCCAGACATGATGACGTCACGTCCAGACAGTATGACGTCACTTCCAGACATGATGACGTCATTTCCAGACAGTATGACGTCATCAAGTGCGCTGGAACCCCCATTTATACACTACTAATGGTACACCCGATAAAAAATTTTTACCTTGACCTTGCCGGTATAGTTGGTAGTATCGAGGAGGATATTCTACATTCAGACATGTGAAAATTGTTAACAAATAGCAATATCATCTACGTTCCTTTTTAAGTTATCATTCCAAGTGGGGTCTAATTCGCTGTGTGAATTTCGGTCTAGTTATATACGAATCCACACCAATGAAAGATAAGATTGAATTTTATTTTACCTGAGAAAATAGTTTTCAGTTTTACCTGAGAAAATTTAAGTGAGTAAATCATTCCTTGAGCAGATTACTGAGGCAGTGACTGGTGGTAGGAAGGAGGTGGTTAGGCAGGGCGGGAAGGGCATGTTGGAAGAAATGCTGCACTGTGTTCAAATTTATTTATCTCTGATGGCAACGTTGTTACTTTTTGTTTTTTTTTAATAAGCGTTTTAAAGCATAAACTTAAAAAAATTCCGTCGCCGTTTTGTCCGGGGTTGCACTTGTCGCCGTTTTGGCCATCGCCGTTTTGGCCGTCGCCGTTTTGGTCTTCTCCGTTATGGCCGTCGCCGTTATGTCCGGATACCTTTTATAATACGCATGGTCTGTTTTGCTGGCTCGGTCCTAACTAGATCCCTTTTTAGTCCGCCGCCGCGTAGCGCGGAGCGGGGAGGGGGGGGGGGCTATTGAATTCAGGTCCGTCCATCTGTCCGTCAACATTTGACATAGGGTATCGTTTCCGCGACAGATCTCAAGAACTGCTGGAGGGATTTCATTTAAACCTTGCATAGAATAAGGGTTGCAGTTGTGCATTTTGGTATAGGGTATAGGCCGAAACAATTTGGCCTACAGACTTCGTCAAAAATCCGAAAATGTCAGACCTTGAAATGGTTGGATAGGGTGTCGTTTCCGCGACAGATCTCAAGAACTAATCTGGGATTTCATTTAAACCTTGCACATGCTTAGAGTAAGGGTTGTAGTTGTGCACCTGGGTATAGGTTTCGCCCGTCGACCGAAAAATTTGGCCTACAGACTTCGTCGTTAAAAATCCGAAAATGTCAGACATTGAAATGTTTGGACAGGGTGCCGTTTCCGCGACAGATCTCAAGAATTACTTGAGGGATTTCATTTCAACCTTGCACATGCATAGAATAAGTGTAATAGTTGTGCAACTGGGTATAGATTTCCCCGTCGGCAGAAAAATTGGGCCTACAGACTTCGTCGAAAATTGATTTCCTATGATTGCAAGCGGCCAGGCGACTTAATCAGACCTCGAAATGTCTTGAAATCTTGGTATTGCATGCCGGTGGGGGACTTAGTCAGTTTTACCTACATACTTGTTAAATATTACCTTAAATAACATGTTTCAGTATATTAAACTGACCCCTCGATAAAGCATGTTTTTGATTTTAGCCCAGCCAACTTTAGTCGGTAGAACATTCCTATCAGCTGTGGAAGTCCTCGTCCGTTATGTGTGTGTAAACAATTTTTCTAAATGCTACTCCTCCTACATTTCTGGTCCAATTGTTTCGAAATTTGCATATTCAGTCCTATACTAAATTAATTAATATGTTATTGGTAACAAATTGCAAGGTCTCTACCCTAAATTATAATAACCCTGAATTGACATTCTTCTTCTTCTTCTTCTTCTTCTTCTTCTTCTTCTTCTTCTTATTATTATTATTATTGTTATTATTATTATTATTATTATTATTATTATTATTATTATTATTATTATTATTATTATTATTATTATTATTATTATTATTATTATTGTTATTATGAGAGTTAGTAGTAGCAGTAGCAGCAGGAATAATAGTAGTATTGATATCAGTATAAGTATTATATTCTTTTGATGATTTATCCAAATGCAGGCCAAACTTTGGACAAAGAAAGATAAATTTCAGCAAACAAACACAATAAAAGGTGCTCTTCTTATAAACTGGTTCGACTACTTTTACTTGTGACAGAAATGTATATCAAAAACTGTTCCACTCAGATTTATTTATTTTATTTATTTATTGGAGATGGTCGAAGTTTTTTCAGAACATCGGCAAAAACGGTTAGATTCATAAAAACACAAACTGGTGAAATATTGGCAAAAACGGATAGCTTTAAGAAAATACACAAATAACGTTGCTGATCCCACAGACCGAGGCCTATTGCTTTTGATAGCAAGTAGTGTAGAACTTACGGTTGTTTACCTCTTCTTTTATTTTTTTATTTTAAGTCATATACTAACAAAGACGATAATAACAATTCTAAAATGTTGTTCGCTATCTTTCGTGATTTCACGATGATTTAGAAAATATAGTAATAAGAATCCATGCGTGCATTCACTTAACTGAATTCACGCCGGTTCCGAACAGATTTCCGTTCTGGTTTCAGATCCCCCTGTGAAACTCTTCACACACATAATACACCCGAATGGTAAACAAAAGCACAAAAGCACCAGACAGAGTAACCAACACCAAGAGAAATTATGACATATTGTTTGCCCATAACAGAAAAGAGGAATTACTGATTATGGCAGCCCACTAACATCTTTTAACTCTAAGTCTGGGTCATGTATCAATACAAAAAAAATAAGCAAAGGGAAGGTTTGAATTCATTAATTATTATAATTATAATAAGTAATTATAGCCTTATCCATCCTAAGCATGCGTTGGTATCAAGAATTTAATGCATAATACGATGTTGACCATGAGGTTTTCTAAATCTGAAGTTAGTCAAAATTGGTAGCTTTCTCCTTTCACCTTTGAAATGTATTTCGCTTTCACCGCTGGGCATAATGTCTAAGGACGTTCTTGTTTTATTTATTATCATTACTATGTTTTATGTGTTGAATCAGTGTATTAAATCAAATCAGATCAAGACTAAGGGACCGCATTCACACAAAAATATGTCAGTCCCGTATAATGTGAAGAATTATATCTCGTTAGATATTTCACTATCAATGAAAGATATCTCTTTTTTCATTCACAGATAACGGTATTCACTTTGAGATATCTGTAGCAGCTCCAGATATTTTAAACATTTATAACAAAATGTGATATTTTCATATTAAGCGCTGATGATGTTGTTTCTTTATAAATGACATACTTCTGAGCACTTGACGATATCTCGACAAACTGAACAAATGTCAAAACAGCATTCAAGCGATACTTACGAGAACTAAACGACGAATTTGAAATACAAGAGAAAGCTAGACCGTTTGCGCCAGAGAGTAGTAAAAATTACACTTGGGGGCTACAAAAATTAGGATTCTGAATATTTAAAATTTCAGAATTACTTAAAACTCTTTATTGAGCCTAGGCCCAACCCCCCCCCCCGACCGAACTCCCCTCGGCCCTAACCCCCCGTCAACCCCCCCCCCCCCCACTAAAACCACCCGGCGACCCAACCAATCCCCAACCCCACCCCCGACCCAAAATCCCCTGGTTCTCACGTCTATTTTATATTTTGTAATTGCGATACATCCACGTTATTAATTACACTTCAAATGCCTATTGAATAGATCACACGGCGTTTAAAATTGCAATTTCTGAACCACTGAAGAAATTGATCATCATTATAAAAGAAACTTGATACATCCATTGATGATAGCACCCAGTTTTTGAAAATGCAGCTGCTCTTACGATTGATGAGTGTGTTCACATTAAAAATTGCAATTCATATGCCGGTTGCGAGATCAGTCGAGCTTAGAAATCACAATTTCTCTTGCGATAGATGTGACTTATATCCATTGTGATTCACTTGAATGGGTAATTTAATGAATAGCTTCAATACTAACAAGTCCTAAAGAGATCAGCTCCAGTTCATCGAATTCGAGTTCCGGAGTAGGTTTGCAAGAACGTATAAATGACCCAGATTGCTGTAAAAAATCATGCTACCATGATGGAATACATCACATCTGCTAAAGGGAATCCAAAGATATTGTACCAAGGGCATTTGTACGTAAAGCAAAAAATCTAGCAAATGGCTATGTTTCGTATATAACCCCCCCCCCCGAACCATGTATTTTCAAAAATTTTCAGTAAAAAGTTCTAGAATTCAGCTTTTGTGTTTGGAGAGTTGAAATGTTGGCTTTGTCATGATGTATAAGCGATTATTAGAAAGTGAAAATAAATGAAGAAATTATCATCACACATTTCTTTGAGAACGGGGGGGGGGGGGGGGGCTGGGGTTAGGGTCGGGGAGTTTAGGCCGCCGGGGGTTTGCAGTCGGGGATGGGGGGGGGGGGGTTTAGGGGGTTAGGGCAGGGGGGGGGGGGGTTTAGCCGGGGGGAGGGTTTGTTCCCCTCTTTATTAAAAGTCATGCCAGGTTGCCAGTTGCAGCAAAACTCTACGTAACACAGTTTTTAGCATGCTATATCAGTAGTAGGAAAATGAGAGTTTTACCACACCCTGTGACGTCATCAGACCCCCCCTCTCCCCCTAGGCGGCAGCCGGCATAGACCCTATGGTGAAAAAGTGATGACCCCCCCCCCCCCGGGGGTTGACTGTCACCGGTAAGAAAATTTTGCAATTTCAGCATAGTTATCCGTTTCAGACGATTCTGAACAACTTTGGTTTTTATGACCCCCCCCCCCCCCCAGGGGTCGACTATCACCGGTAAGAATATTTTGCGATTTCAGCATAGTTATCCGTTTCAGACGATTGTAAAGAATTTTGGTTTTTATGACCCCCCCCCCCCCCCAGGGTTTAACCTTCACGGACCATTAAGAAAATTTTGCGATTTCAGCATAGTTATTCGTTTCAGACGGTTCTGAACATCCGATTTGAGCCAGTTTGACGAAGTCTGAGTGGTATAAAAAGGGATGTATGAGAACATGTTTCAACCATTTCAGTTCAAGCAATTGATGTGACAGCAGCAATGGCTGATAGTCCAGACTCACGAGTCTTCTGCCATGTGTGTTATGTAACATTTCCATCAGTGGAATTGTTGGAGTCGCATACATGCAGCTCACTTGGTAGGGCAGAGGATTCGTAAGCAGACCCATGGTCTGAAGACCGATGGTTCTACTCCGGCTAGGGACAAACTTTCTTTTTGGTTTTTGTTTACTTTTGTGACTCTGTGACATTATGTGACAACATGTGACTGTGACATTATGTGATCTGTGACATTATGTGACTCTGTGACTTTTTTTAACATAATAGCCATATTTCTATGTCTATTTTCACTGATAATATTTAATTAGTCATATTTCAATGGTTCCATTACATTAACCACACACACACACACAGCATAAGTACATGAAAGGTCTCAGAGTGTGGAGAAACCGATCGATAAATTTCAGAGTGCACTCGTTCAGACTGTGGGAACAATCGATAAATTTGAAAACATCAAAGGCCTAGACCGTGGGAACGATCGATAAATTTCAGAGTGAACTAATTCAGAGCGTGGGAACAATCAATAAATTTGAGAAGGAATGGGATTTTCGCTACGTTAAGTCCAATGTTATGTTTTATGTTATAGTAGTTGGAAAATGGCACTTCTAAAGCACATTTAACAAATGTAGTTTTTGGAAAACATATAATGTATAAAATAACTTTTAGCATTTTACCATGCTACTTATTCAAATGTTCTAAAGTTATAGTAGTGCAAAAATGGTGGTTCTAGATCAACTTTAGCAAATTTAGTTTTTGATAACATATGATGTATAAAATAGGTTTTAGCATTTTACCAAGCTATTTATTTGAATGTTCTAAAGTTATAGTAGTACGAAAATGGTGGTTCAAGACCAACCTTAACAAATTTTGTTTTTTTTTTTGACAACATATGATGTATAAAATAAGTTTGAACATTTTACCATGTTGTAGTAGGGTAAACAACAGGGTACTAAACCAGCTTTAACAAATTTTGTTTTTACACGTTTCAGACGATTCTACCACTTGGTTGGTTGGTTGATTGTTGGAAAATGGGAAGGGAAAATGTAGATAGTTATGTAGGAAAACTGCGCCCATTCAAACATGTGTTCGAATGGCAAGCCCATTCAAAAGACGTGTTCGAATGGCAAGCCGATTTAAAAGATGTGTTCGAATGCCAAGCTCATTCAAAACACGTGTTCGAATAATTTTTGGAACATATTACGTCGTGGTATTTTTCAACAAATTATTCAACATGTTCAACAAGTTGTTCAACATGTTCAACATGTTCAAAAAGTTGTTCAACATGTTGTTGTTCAACAAGTTGTTGTATATAAAGCTATGTTTAAAGACTTTCTCATCATTTGAATAGTGTAGGTTGAACCGAAAGGATGTATAAATGCAACATTTGTTCGAAATCGTACAACTGGCCACAAAGGCAAACGTGGTAAAGTTATTTTTAAACACATTAAGACAACTCACTGTAAGGTATAAAAGGCAGCCGCCCTCAGACGTAGCACACATTCTGTATCAAGATAAGAGTAAACATGTCTGCAATAAGCGAACAACAACTACCATCTATGACAATGCCTGTAGAAAAGTCTGAGACAATGTCTGCAGAAAAATTTTATAGTAAAGCCTGAGACAATACCTACAGCAAAGTCTAAGACAATGCCCATGGCAAAGTCTAAGGCGAAGTCACGTCGGCAGCGTCAAAAGCGACCACATCTTAGAAAGATAAAACGAGATATTCTTCTAAAGTTATAGTAGTACGAAAATGTTGGTTCTAGATCGACTTTAACAAATTTTGTTTTTTTGACAACATATGATGTATAAAATAAATTTGAACATTTTACCATGTTGTAGTAAGGTAAACATCATTTTTCTAAACCAACTTTAACAAATTTTCTTTTTACACGTTTCAGACCATACTACCACTTGGTTGGTTGGTTTATTGTTGGAAAATGGAAAGTAAAAATGTGGATAGTTATGTAGGAATAAATAGCTTGGTAAAATGCTAAAACCTATTTTATACATCATATGTTATCAAAAACTAAATTTGCTAAAGTTGATCTAGAACCACCATTTTTGCACTATTATAACTTTAGAACATTTGAATAAGTAGCATGGTAAAATGCTAAAACTTATTTTATACATTATATGTATGCATATATGTACATTTGTTAAATGTGCTTTAGAAGTGCCATTTTCCAACTACTATAACATAAAACATAACATTGGACTTAACGTAGCGAAAATCCCATTCCTTCTCAAATGTATTGATTGTTCCCACGCTCTGAATTAGTGCACTCTGAAATTTATCGATCGTTCCCACGGTCTAGGCCTTTGATGTTTTCAAATTTATCGATCGTTCCCACGGTCTGAACGAGTGCACTCTGAAATTTATCGATCGGTTTCCCCACACTCTGACACCTTTCATGTACTTATGCTGTGTGTGTGTATGGTTATTGTAATGGAACCATTGAAATATGACTAATTAAATATTATCAGTGAAAATAGACATAGAAATATGGCTATTATGTTGAAAAAAGTCACAGAGTCACATAATGTCACAGCCACATGTTGTCACATAATGTCACAGAGACACAAAAGTAAACAAAAATAAAAAAAAAGTTTGTCCTGGAGCCGGAGTAGAACCATCAATCTTCAGACTTCTTCAAACTGGCTCAAATCGGATGTTCAGAACCGTCTGAAACGAATAACTATGCTGAAATCGCAAAATTTTCTTAATGGTCGGTGAAGGTTAAACCCTGGGGGGGGGGGGGGGGGGAGGGGTCATAAAAACCAAAGTTCTTTAGAATCGTCTGAAATGGATAACTATGCTGAAATCGCAAATTTTCTTACCGGTGATAGTCGACCCCTGCGGGGGGGGGGGGGGGGGGGTCATAAAAACCAAAGTTGTTCAGAATCGTCTGAAACGGATAACTATGCTGAAATTGCAAAATTTTCTTACCGGTGACAGTCAACCCCGTGGGGGAGGTCATCACTTTTTCACCATAGGGTCTATGCCGGCTGCCGCCTAGGGGGGAGGGGAGGGGGGAGGGGGGTCTGATGACGTCACAGGGTGTGGTAAAACTCTCATTTTCCTACTACTTATATCCCAGTAAACACGTCGATAAAACGTCAATTTGTGTTTGCATAACTGATCCCGACCTTATTTGCGACATTAAATTTAGTTGCAATTTGGTTTTGATTTATTAATGAGCACAGATCAACGCCTATGACACAACGCTGTTTAGCGCAGTACAGAACAAAAACCCATTTTAATGGGGAATAAAAATGGACATTTTGCAGCTGCCGTTGGTTGGACCTGATGATTGAAAATCGATTGAGCTAGTAGCCTGGCATCACCTGGATAACACGCCTTTCTGGCGCGCATTTCACTGTGAGCAAAATTTGCACAGTGAATTCACTGTTTTATTTCTTACGCCAGTACTTATCTTTCCATCGACGTGTCACTGCACACCTACGGGGAAACTCGATGTCCCCACCCCTTTTCAGCATAACTGAACCGACCACGCAACCTATATGCTATGTAAGGTTCTCTCTTGGAATTGACAAAAAATGCGTAAAACCTTAAAATCTCACTTATTGTAGACCGTGTTACCATGCGAGCCCTCAAAAGGGGGCACTTGCGTTACTCGTGTGCACCCAGGCGTATCCCCTCGTGTGGCCCCCTTTCCCTGTGCTATCAAGTTATGCTACTCAAGCGTCCTCCGAAGAGGCCTGTGCGCCACTCAGTGTTGGCGAGTATCCTAATCTCGCTGCATGAGTCCACAGTTTGAGTCGCCCTGTAATGCAGGTTGCTTTCGTCGTATGGGTAACTCAACATATGAGTAACTCCCTGCCTGCACTACTGCTCCTCTAATTTACTCGGGTGTAAAACTTAACAACTGTAAAACACATCAAAACAAACAGTTTGAGAAGCTACCAGGTCATGGACGACTCGGGTGGGTGGTTCCCCTTCGTCACTCGTTGATGTATTTGTGCGAGATGCGAGTCTGTTTTCTCCGCGTCCCCTCACGGCCTTGCCCTTAACTCTTGGCTATTTTATTCTTCGGTCTTCGACCCACAACATAACAAACATCACCTTAGCGTCCTCTCCTCATTACAACGTTACTTATTTACTATGGATTCTTATTCCACAAATGGCATATGGCACAACCTTTACAAGGAGTCCCAGGTGCAGAACTGCAAGTAAAACCGAATGACAGAATTAGGGCATTGCCAGCAACATGCCCCCAATGTTTTATTCCATTGTCACGTCGCTTACCACCTATAATGAACACGCCACCTGTCTCATTTCATGGGGGAAGGGGAGGGGTAGATGGGTAGGGAGGTTATCGTGAGACCATGCGGCGCTCCATCACCTGGAGAAGCCGCCTCGTTTGTTGCTACCACTGCCCTCCTGATGTAGTTAGAGATGGTTGGTTTCTCTTTATCTCTGTTAGTATGAGGAAGAAACAGTATTATCAACACTTTTTGTTCCCGGCCACGTTTGGCTTTCGACGTCTCTGCGTACTTTTGGTGTGTATTTAAGAGGAACAGTAGGATTCCGGTGTGTCTCGTCTTCCCCTCTAATGGGTCTGGGGTATCGCAAGGTATCTCTGAAAACGTGCCCTTGCCGTCTGTCACGATGTGATTCTTAGAAGTCGGCCTGTGGCTTCCGAACGACTCTGCCGTTGTTTTTGTCTATGCGATAGTGCTGATCTGGTTTGGACAGAAACTCATCTTGGCCTCGGTCGTAGCTGGTGGCATTCTTTAGCAGAGAGTAGCCCAGTAGCCCTCTGTTGTTCTGGTCGCCACTTTTTACACCTCGAACAGGTCTATGAGGAAGTCAGTGGCTGGATCCACCGATTTCATCAGTCACCACTTCTTGAAAACATTCCATTGTAACTGATAGACCGAACGGGTGGTTCTCTTGCATGCATACTAGCGCTTGCGCCGAAAAGCCCTGTTTTTCAACGAGTTCGTTTTAGGGACCACAGGCGAAGTTTACTTATGTGTGGATGTGGGTACCAGTATGGCCGATGTGATGCCGTTGCGTGTATCGGTAGTGCTCGTTCTGCTGTAGGCCGGGTCCTGCGTTCCGGGCCACTGTCGTCGGGATTGGACGCAAGGCGCCGGCTGATTACAGGACTGACTCGCCTTCTTCGGCTAGGGGCTGATGATTCCGAGGACTCGGAGCCAGTGGAAGATGAAAGCTATGCCACATACTCGCATCTTCTCCCTCTGTCTTACATGTTCCTGGATGACAATGATGTGTGCTCCAAACAGCTGTGCTGGTCATCTTCTATCTCGATAATAAGCGTGGCCAAGGGTACTTGCTCCCCTTTCATGCTGGCCACTTAGGTTAGGTGCCATGCTGGGGCTCCTGTCTCCGCACTGTGGCACTGTCGCCTGCAACGTAGGTGCGGGTGTGACTTCTTTCACTTGCTCAGTCCTTGCGATCGTTGCGACTGCAGCCCCACAAGTTGTTGATCACGGCTGCCTTCTGCTGCGGAGGATCTCCTCTAGATTACTTTGTATTGGGAGGGTCGGCTTTTCTGCTGGTGGCTGCTGCCCGATGTGCCTAGCGAGTTAGCTGCATTGGTAGCCCGAACAATAGAGTCCTCGAACGATTCTGTTGCCTTACTATGTGACGGTCGGGTACAGGTTAGTAGTAGTAGGGAAATGGGTGTTCTGGCACAGGAAGTGACGTCATAATGACGTCAACAAGTCAAGTAGTGTAGAAACAACAGTTCGAAAACTCTCATGGAGAGTTATGGAATAGAGAGTAACATCATACTGACGTCATAGGGTGTTCCAGAACCGGCATGGGGTTTCTGGAACAAATGGCAATGGATAAAGCGCGAGCCTGTTCGAATGGCGTCATAATGACTCCCCCCCCCCGTTTGATTCAGTTTTATATCTAGCTTTGACATAAAGTGATCACAGACTATTTGCGCAGGGGGCTGTATGCATAATTTTGCCATATCGCCATTTTAGCTTTTAAAAAAAGTGAAAAAGTGAGATGACTTTCGTTCTGGTTGACCGATTTGAATGAAAATTTTACTGTTTGATTCAGTTTTATATTTAGTTTTGATATAATGTAATAACAGACTATTTGCGCAGGTGGCCGTATGCATAATTTTGCCATGTCGCCATTTTAGCTTAAAAAAAGTGAAAAAGTGAGATAACTTTCGTTCTGGTTGACCGATTTGAATGAAAATTTTACTGTTTGATTAAGTTTTATATTAGGTTTGATATAATCTAATTGCAGGCTATTTGCATAGGTGGCTGTATGCGTAATTGTAACATGTCGCAATTTTAACTTTAAAAAAGTGAAAAGGTGAAATAACTTTCGTTATGGTTAACCGATTTGAATGAAAATTTCACCGTTTGATTCAGTTTTATGTCTAGCTGTGACATTAAGTGATCATAGGGCTATTTGCACAGGTGGCTGTGTGCATAATTGATTCATCTTAAAATTGTAATTTAAAAGTGAGATAACTTCCGTCATGATTGACCGATTTGAATGAAAATTTCACCGTTTGATTCAGTTTTGACATTAAGTAGTCATAGGGCTATTTGCATAGGTGGCTGTTAGCACTTTGTGGGAGCACAAAACCCTTTAAAGATGGACTTCGAATGGCAAGCCCATTTAAACATGTGTTCGAATTGCTTTTTTGGAAAATATTACGTCATAGTATTGTTCAACAAGTTCTTTTCAACAAGTTGTTTAACAATTGTACAACACTTGTTCAACAAGCTGTTGTTCAACATGTTGAACATGTTGAACATGTTACTCAACAAGTTCAACATGTTCAACATGTTGTTGAACAAGTTGAACATGTTCAACATGTTCAATATGCTGTTTAACATGTTACTCAACATGTTGTTCAACAAGTTGTTGTTCATCAAGTTGTTGTTCAACAAGTTGTTGTTCAACATGTTGTAGTTCAAGCAATTGATGCAACAATAGCAGCCAGTTTAGAAAAAACAAGACATATGTTGAATAGTTTTATTAATATACTTAAATATACACAGCTTAAATCTATAACAATATTGCAAAATTTGTTGATTTACAAAGTATTTATTATAAAGTTTAGTCAAATAAGTCTATTTTTCTTCATCTGCTTCACTATTTTCCATCTCACTGTCCTCATCCATATCACTTTCTTCGTAGGTGCTTTCATCTTCTTCCTCCTCATCTAGAAGCTCTTCAAAGAATGCATCGTTTTTTCTTATAGCCGCCTTTAGTGCCTTTGAATACTCGTAATGTTTTTCATCAACAAAGTAATTAAAGTCTTCTAAAATAGTTTGATAATGTTCGTTTAGTTCTAGACGTTGGGTATATTTGAATAGTCTCATAAACAGTTGTTTAAGTCGACGCTTATAGTTGGATCGAAAGTCATCACTTGCTATTGCACACGCATCTTCTAGCCCTTGTTCTTCATTTTCTGAAACCTTTTCTTAAAATTTGGCATCATCTTCATCGTAGACTTCTTGAACAATATCATATCAAACACAGTCTGCTTCTGACTCACTTTCAGAGCTGCTGTCATCATCACCCTCACCACAATTTTCCATATATTTGAATAAAGCTTCTTGACTGTTGTCTTGTTTTTTTCTGAACTGGCTGCTATTGTTGCATCAATTGCTTGAACTACAACATGTTGAACAACAACTTGTTGAACAACAACTTCTTGAACAATATGTTGAACCACATGTTAACCAACATGTTAAACAACATGTTGAACTTGTTCAACATGTTGAAAATATTCAACTTGTTCAACAACATGTTGAACATGTTCAACTTGTTAAACAACATGTTGAACATGTTGAACATGTTGAACGACAGCTTGTTGAACAAGTGTTGTTCAATTGTTAAACAACTTGTTGAAAAAACTTGTTGAACAATACTATGACGTAATATATTCCAAAAAAGCAATTCGAACACATGTTTGAATGGGCTTGCAATTCGAACACCGTCTTTGAATGGGGGTGTGCTCCCACAAAGTACTTGCAGCCACCTATGCAAATAGCCCTATGACTACTTTATGTCAAAACTGAATCAAACGGTGAAATTTTCATTCAAATCGGTCAGTCATGACGGAAGTTATCTCACTTTTAAATTAAAATTTTAAGGCGAATCAATTATGCATACAATTGTGCAAATAGCCCTATGATCACTTAATGTCAAAACTGAACATAAAACTGAATCAAACGGTGAAATTTTCATTAAAATCGGTTAACCATAACGAAAGTTATTTCACTTTTTCACTTTTTTAAAGTTAAAATTTTGAGTAGAATCAATTATGCATATAGCCACCTGTGCAAAGAGCCTTATGACTACTTAATGTTAAAACTAGACATAAAACTGAATCGATACGAAACGAAAGTTATTTCACTTTTTCACTTTTTTAAGTTTTTAAATTTTAAGGTGAATCAATTATGCATACAGCCACCTGCGCAAATAGCCGGTGACCACTTTATGTCAAGACTAGATATAAAACTAAATCAAGCGGTAAAATTTTCATTCAAATCGGCCAGCTATATCGAAAGTTATCTCACTTTTTTAAAAGTTGAAATGGCGACATGTTACAATTATGCATACAGTCACATGTACAAATAGTCTATGACTACTTTATGTCAAAACCAGATATAAAACTGAATCAAACAGTAAAATTTTCATTTAAATCGATCAACTATAGCGAAAGTTATCTAACTTTTTCACTTTTTTTAAAGTTAAAATGGCGACATGTCAAAATTATGCATACAGCCACCTGCGCAAATAGTCTGTGATCACTTTATGTCAAAGTTAGATATAAAACTGAATTAAACGGAGGAGGTCATTATGACGTCATTCGAACAGTCGCGCGCTTTATTCGTTGCCATTTGTTCCAGAAACCCAATGCCGGTTCTGGAACACCCTATGCCGTCAGTATGACGTCACTTCCTGTTCTAGAACTGTCGTTTCTACACTACTTGACTTGATGACTTCATTATGACGTCACTTCCTGTGCCAGAACACCCATTTTACAACTACTGTTAGTGGTACTATGATTGCCGACTCCTGCTCCAGTTTCTGCAAAGATACACACACATTCCCTTCCGTTGCTGGACTTCTGCTTGCGGAGCCTCTTGTATGCCCGAGTATTGAACAGACATTGCCATTACCTTCTCATTACGCAATGGTGTGTCGGTGTCTTGACTGGTGGTTCATGAACAGGTCGAAGTTTGCGTATTCGCTCCCTGTTCAAGTTACGCCAGACCTGGTCCGGAAAATCCTTGCGGACAGTACACGCTATTACACCGTCACACTCTTGTCCATCGTAGCGCAGTCCCAAGCAGTAGTCAAGTGGATTGTCTTTGAGAGCTGGGTTCCCACATCAAGGCTCTTTTGCCATGCTTATTCTGACTGCAAGAAGTAGCAGAATTTGGGTCAATGCCAGTGTATAATAGCTATTTGATATCACGTAGCAGTGTGAATCACACACCTCGCCACACTCACGTTACTGCTGGTTGTCACTGAAACCCGCAACTGACTGTGCTCCCCCTGGTAATTAACGCTTGGAACTTCGTTCCAAGAAGTTATTGTTTTCCTCGAATTGTGGAGGTTAAAATACCTCTTTTTTTCCTTTTTTTTGTTAGTTTTTTTGTTTGTTTTTTTGTTTTTTTTTCCTTCTTCATTTTTTTTCACGCAAAGTCCCCGTCGGTTTCCAGACATCTCCTCCGAAACGGCTGAAGCTAGAAGAATGAAATTTGGCACACTTGAAGTAGACTATGCGAAGTAGTGCTAAATGAATTTTTTATTGACCTATGACGTCATCATCTACGTCTTGTGACGTCACGCCGATTTCATAGCTTAATATCTCCAAAACCGCTGGATCTAGAGGTTTGGAGCTAAATACGTCATGAGACTACTTTTTGACAAAGAACACCGTGATAGCACTATTTTTTACGTATTGCGTAATTCTGACGTCATTTCTACGTTTTCTGTTCTTGGTCGGTTTTAAAGCGGGATTTTTGCGCACAGTATACAGAAAGCTTAGTTTTATACGAATTGACAGTTAACAGTAACTTTAAACTGCCCAATGCCCTGTAAAACGCCCCACCCTACCCCCAAAATACGTAAACAGAATACTACCATCACAAGGTCAGCAAGTAAACAGATACTGCAGTACTCGCAGTAGCCATTTGCGGTATGTGTGCCAAATAAGGATAAGCATAAATAAGCAATGCTTGCTGTAACTGGCTGATACAGAAAGGCTTCCATCACTGTGCGCATTGCATCTGGCCTCTTGCATGCAATGCTGCCTTCATGGTACTCATTTTCGTTTCGCTTATCGCTGGAGTGTACTTAACTGTTTTTTGTTTCATAAAGCAGTTGACTGCGTTTTTGATTACAAAGAGAACAAGTTGCTTTTTAAATTTTATAGTTATTTATTTGACAAAGCTGATTATAAAAGCTGTTTGTCCTTGTGTTTTACAAAGTTCTGTGCAGGATAAGGAAGAGCCACTCGAAAAGTAGGTATCCGTTGACTTAATAAAAATTTAAAAATGCCATTGAAACAGGAATTTGTTTACAGTGAGTGTGTGTGTGTGTGGGGGGGGGGGGCAGGGAGTAGTTAGTGTTCAATTAAAGGGTTGAATGTTCTACGGTGTTATTCAAAATATGACTTTCCGGGTCACGGTCAAGGTCAAAAACTGGAAGTTGACTATTATCTCGAAAACGGTTAGAGATACAGCGATTTTGAGCTCATTTTCTACCCTTTGGGCCTACACAACGTCACATAAGAGGCACCTCGGTGACCTTGACCTTCTGGGTCACGGTCAAAGTCAGAAACCGGAAGTTTACTATTATCTAGAAAAGGGTTAGAGATAGAGCGATTTTGGACTCATTTTCGACCCTTTGGGCCTGAACAACGTTACATAAGACGTACCTCGGTGACCTTGACCTTCTGGGTCATAGTCACGGTCAAAAACCGGAAGTTGACTATTATATCGATAACGGTTAGAGATAGAGCAATTTTGAGCTCATTTTCGACCCATTGGGCCTAACCAACGCCGCATAAGAGGTACCTCGGTGAAATGACCTTCTGGATTACGGTCAAGGTAAAAAACCGGAAGTTGACTATTATCTCGAAAACGGTTAGAGATAGAGTGATTTTGAGCTCATTTTCGACCCTTTGGGCCTACACAACGTCACATAAGAGGTACCTCGGTGACCTTGACCTTCTACGTCACGGTCAAGGTCAGAAACCGGAAGTTGACTATTATCTAGAAAAAGGTTAGAGATAGAGCGATTTTGTACTCATTTTCGGCCCTTTTGGCCTAAACAACGTTAGATAAGACGTACCTCGGTGAACATGACCTTCTTGGTCACGGTCAAGGTCAAAAACCGTCGCTTTACGTTGCGGAAAATCCAACCTTTTTTCCACGCTTAATTAATTGATCCAACGTTGAACAGAAACCCCCCCCCCCGCCCCCTTCAACTTCAGCCATACACGAATTTGCCCCAGGATAATGTTTATGAATGTAATATATATTGAAATTATAAGTACGTCATAAACATTAATGTGTAATTCCGTCATATTGTAATATTCTTATAACAAATGGGGGGAATACTCTTTTGGAACAAGAGCGTTCAATTTTTTGTGAGTTTTTCTTTTCTTGGTAGGTGAGGAAACCCAAAGACAAAAATGAAAGAAACAAAAGAAATATGGAATTCATATTTATAAATACATTTTAACCTCTTCTGAAAATAAAGCCAAAAAATAAATGAACGAATAAATAATAATAAATAAATAAATAATAAATAAAAAACGACAAAAGGGTGATACCTGACAAACAAAATATTCATAGCTCATTTATAATGTGAATGCAACCCCACTGAGATATTTACTGTTGAGCCTAAGGGCAATATTAAGATACACCGCAAAGCACACCTATGAAATGCTCCCTTATTGTCGATGGTTGGGAGGTGAACGTACGTCACTGTTAGCTATCATAGCCTTATATGTGGGCTTCAATTGCAAAATTTCAATGTCCATTTATCCACATGAAATATCAATGAATTTCTTTAAAAGTAAAAAGAAAATAAAGTCTGGTGGACAAACTAAACATACTACAATTTATCTATGTTAATTATGGTCGTCTTAGCCTTAACCGTCTTAGAAGAATTCTCGTGAGAAGGTTTGGCGAAAAAAGAGACATATCGAAACATCTAACTGAATCGTACGAATTACAAAAACATTGGAAACTGAAAATCTTCAATTTCTTAATATAAAAAAACACAGGGAAAGTAACTCTTAATACGTCAGTAGAATTTTCTGTAACAGAAAACCATAAACATAGTTGACTAAAGCTTTTGTTGGGCCATAAATATTCAGTATCGAAATATGCGTTCCAATAATTGTATTGCTTGAATACATCCATTTATCAGTTATTTATTTTTTATCAATATGAGATAAAATATCCCAATTTTATTGTGCAAGATGCCCCACCACGCATGTCGGGTACTTCCTCCATTAGTTAATCTCATACCCTCACCTCAATCTCTTTTCCAGGAATCTGTCTCCTGTTCAACAGTATTACCACCTTGAATGAGGCATATCTACCTTGCACAGCCAAAGAAATCTCATGACAGAAAGTCTTCTGTTAAGATACCGCAATTTCCTGAAATTAAAGAATGCTATTTTCTTTCTTTTTTTTTTACAGTTTTACCCGCTCGCTAAAGCAAAGAAGTATGCTAGATAGATTTCAAACAAAACAGGAACACGTAATATCAATAAACACAAAACATTCACACTTATCTGTCGATGTGTGTAACAAATGTGAAACCTTAAATACTACAGTAGTACGCAGCGACGAATAAAGCGTGAATAAAGACACAAACAAAACGAAAAAGCATAAAGCTTGACAAAAAGAGAAGTGCACAGGATATACTAAATAACACATCATATTCCTAATATTCAGATTCGTCATTGACTTCATATCAGCTAAACATAACGGCGCAGGAACTTCCATAGTTCGAGGAAGTTATATATTAATGAAAATATATTATATATCAAATGAAAACATATTTATTCAGTCGATAGGGCAGTCACTGAGGATCTAAAGCCGAAATATTAGCGGTGCATGTTTCCTTATTTTTTTCAGAATGTATAGCAATTGTGAAATGCTTTGATCACGCCTACCCCAGAGTACATGATATATATATATATATATATATATATATATATATATATATATATATATATATATATATATATATATATATATATATATATATATATATATATATATATATATATATATATATATATATATATATATATATATACGTTAGGGATAATGTTTTTGTCGGCCGCGTCCAGACTGCAGTTTTTTATTAATTTATTGGATCTAGTCCTTACAGTTTTGCTCTCTAGGGCTGAATGCTGTTATCTGCTTTAAAGGTGTCAGACCAATATCAATTACTCTTTATCAGTATACTAAGAGTATACTGAGGAATTCAGCCAGATTCAGCATAAATCAGATCACAGGGCATGTAGTGTTGTTTTGCTTTTATTATTAACCTGGTAACTGGTTCCTGTTGACGACTGTGCATTGCGATCTTAAATGGACTCAATGGTTTCCATCTCAGATATACCGTCGTGAATTCCATTTCATAAAATTTCAGGAAGTTACATTGTGCACTCGCGGACAGTATCTAGAAGTTTCAGCTTTGTTATATTTAATAACTAGCTTTTCACAGAAAAATGTATTGGTGCATGCAACATACAATAGTTCCATGGAATCGAGGGAACAATTCAGAATACATGTGTGCAATGTAGAATTTAGAATCGTGCGAGTAAATGAGTATTCTGTCATATTCTATCATATCATAATCCCTGACTTGAATAATTTTAGTAGCTCAAAGTTTTGCCAGTTGTTTTACACCAGTGTGAAACTGATATATATTTTTCTCAATAAGGCACCATTATTTATTTTATTTTTTTACGGTATAAACCTCAAGAAAAGTAAACTAAACAAAATGAACCAAATTATAAATTAATTTCAGTATAGGAAGAAAAAATACAAAAAAATATATTTTAAATTTATATAAATATTTAAAGTATAAAATTTGTCAACCTATTGCAACTTGCATAACTATATATATATATATATATATATATATATATATATATATATATATATATATATATATATATATATATATATATATATATATATATATATATATATTCTTTTATAGGTGCATAGCTATATATATAGCTATGCAATCGGCAATAGGTCGACAAATTTTATATTTTAAGATTGAGCTTACATAAGTCCAGGTTATTTTACTTGCAGTGTTTGGGGTATCTGCCGCTCTTTTCGTTTTCTTATTGCACTTAAATGCAATAAATTTTATGGTTGTCATGCAAATAGACGACTGATTAATTAATTTTTAAGGACTTAGCAAAAGTGTTTTACAGCTGTTTAAAACTGATTACCGGATTTTTCTATTTATAAATCAAAATTCCGTCTATAGGCGTTAAGCAAATACCAAATACTAAACACCAAAAGCGAACATAGACATCTTATAATGTCTGCAATTATGATTCACCCTTTGTTAGACATTCAAGGATTAAATATGTAACTGATATATAATGAAGGACTAAAAAAACTGAGGTTTAATGTTTAGAACCTGGCATATCTCAGCAAATAACAGTTTATTATCAAACATAACGAGTACTTTCAAACAATATCACTGTTACTTACTATTTAAAGATTAGGGGTTTATCTTCTGCTTCTAGAAATTTGATGCATTCATACATTTGTTGGACCTGCTGCATTTTGAGCTACACAACACTAATCTCGCACCAATGATTAACCCCCAGGGAGGTCACACACGTACTGGCTATCAGCATGCCCACGACTTTTTAAAACAACCCACTGAACATGGAGTGATAATTTTAAAACAATATCCCTTTTTAGCTAAACGCATAGTTAAATTCCGAAATAACTCGAAGTTCCGAAATTTTGTGGGAAAAAAGGAGTACTAAATGAAAAATACACGTTTTAACGAAATTTGCACTCTACACAGACCACGTCTGCCCTCACAATACTCCCCTTTTCTCCGCGCTTTTTGGATACGCATGGTAACACATGATACCAAGTGCCACCGAAATACCCGAAATACCCTATACAGCGTGGGTCTACTGCGTTTATGAGCTACAAAACATATCATACATAACAGAATTATTATTGCATAATCGAGCTTGTTCTCAATAGAACAATGCAGCATGTGTTTCGAATAGTGAGGACATCTTCGACATCTTTGCCAGTAATTTATCATTATAGCATCATTTTTTTAATGATGAACGGTATTAAGATGTGGCCATTTGAAACTTATTACACTTTTTTCTTCCCTACAGCTTTAGTCGGATTGCTTTTTACTTTTTCACGTAAATTACTCAGGTAGTCTTCTCTATAAAATCCTTTTCGGTGACGTGCAAAATTACACTAAATGGCGACACGTTTTTGCGTTTTTTTTAAATTCCATTCCATAACTATTCAGCCTTATTGTTTGCATATCAGGTGCTAATTTGCATTGCTTGGTATTCGATAATCGTCAGGATACCTTCACAAAATATTTATATTTTGATCAAACAGTATTAAACATACATGACGTTGTGCTTAGAGGTTTTTCAAACACGATGATGGAAGATAAGCCCTAAATAATTACTATAGCACAGGTACCACTCTTTTCAAAACCGCGTCGGACCCCTGTCGCAGACCTGGTCTTCTACGGTTAATTTATGTTTTTTTCATAGAATTCGAAGCATGAATTGCAAATAAGTGAGATTAGAGCATTGCTTTAAAGAAAATTTGCAACTGTCATATTGGACCTTTCAAGGATACCATTGTCGGCTTTGCCGAAAACATGTTTTTGTCAAAATTTAATGCTATTTTAAACCTGTCAAGCAATAAACAGTGAATTGTTAGTTTAGGCCATTCATAGCTCAAAATATATTCAAAGCTCAAAGTATATTCTTTTCACATATATTTTTTAGAAAAAGGCGTGTCCTCATAAAACAGCCCCTGCCAATGATTTGTTAAGGCACTGGTCAACTATATGGACTATATGGTTTAGGGATATACTGATACAGTAGTCACCAGCAGTACTTGCTTGGTGTTTCACTGAGACAGTAGTGCCGTGACTGCTTTAAATGTTTCGCTGATACGTTAGTCCATGCATGTTTTAAAAATTTCACTGATACACTAGTCCTCTGTACGTTTTAGATGTTTAACTGATGCACCAGTCCCTTGTAAGGTTCAGATGTTTCACTGATACACTGGTCGCCTGTACAGTTTGCGTTATTTGTAAAATCTATGCAATGTTACTGCACATAGCAAACTTGTTTAATCAAGAAAATATTTTCAGGCTTTTAGAATGTATATAGAAATTAAAACTAAAAACTTCAATAAACAGTTAGGTGCAATACAGAAGGTAAGACTTTCCACAGAAAGTAATGTCAAGTTTTCGGTCAGTGATACGTATTATTATTAAATTATAGAAAAAGTACAGCAAACAGCATCGCTATTTATTGAAGAACTGATGGTCTGCAAACTTACTAAATAATTGATTATTTTTTGTTTGCATAGATGCGTCGATTTAGAATTGCTCCACCTGTTGTATTTTTGGCATAGCTGTCCAAAACTTTACTTTGTTACTTACTAAACCACGTACGTTATTAGGATTCTTTAGACTTAAGAGTTTAAAAGCTAGAGAACATCATCAAGTGTCTGATTGTGGTGTTATAGTATTGATAATATTGGGACCAACTGAAATAACTTAAATTAATTTTAAAAAACTGCATAGATTATTACAACCGGATGATGGATAAAATATGTCTATTTTTAAAATTGCTTCGGTTTAGTGCCAGCATAGAAAAACGAATCGTGTCTTCCTTACTATGACCATTTGTGATGATTCGTATTTCATGGCTTTTACTGTTATGACAGTACAGAAAATGATGCTGCAGCAATTAATAAATCATAGAACAATTCATACAAACTCAGTTTTGAATTCTCTTTTGTAAATGACGAGGAATTCCGGATAGCAGTGCCTAGAATCTTTAACGATGAATTCTCTAAATCGCTTGTCATAGCCTGCCACAAGCGTATCAAATGCCTCTCCCTTGCGCTCTACATACGGACCTCCCTCATTCCATTCTTTAATTTTTCCTAGTCTCGTTCTCACAATAAACATCGTCAGGCGCCTTCGCTTTCTATTCCTTGGGGAATCCGAGTATTGATCGGCCTTTTGGCTGCTCTCTGTTAAATATATCCCTTTCCCGTACAGACCATCACGTGACCTCCTGATATCTAACCCTTCTTCAATTATACTCTGAGCTTGTCGTTTCTTGGTGCCATGGAAAAGGTAAACCTCGTCATCTCTGAGAGGTAGTGGCCCTAGTCTTGACATGCTGTCTACGCACCGCCATGCAGACGGGTCTGTGCTTCCCTGTCTCTTCTTTTGAGGCAATTCAACAGTTCCTTGAGTGGATTCAAATAGAAAATCGTGTTTTCTTTCCACTTGCTTTAGATTTGAATCTGCTGAAGAATAAACTTTCAAAGATAGGACAGATTTTCTAATTCTAGCTGACAAATCAAGCTCATTTTGTTGAGAAGCCTGGGTTGACTGCAAGATGATATCATCGTCTCGTTTCTTGTTGTAGAGAGCAATGAGTCTGTGATTACAAACCCAGTGTATCTCTTGAACGGCAAGGCCAGAATGGTGCATATTAAAAGCATCGCGCCCAAATTGCGAGTCGTAGATCCAGGTTTTTGTTATTAAGTCATTAACAAAGTTATCCGTTGATCCGCCTTCAGTGTGCATATACAAAAAGGGGTGTTGCCACCAGTCATATGCTGGTATTGTGTAAGAATTTGTGGAATGTGCTTTTGAAGAAACTTTAGCAATTGTCTGTCTTCGTTGTTGAATTTTTTTCTTATTCACCTTTCGTATCTTATTACTACGTCGTACAGCTAAATATAAGCAGAAGAATGGCGAGTATCCAGTTACAATTAAAAACAACATCCCAAATATAAACACTGGCATTCTTAAAGCAGTCAACTGCAATTCACAGGCAGAATACATCGACAGTACGCTGAGAGGGGCAATGAAGGGCGCCACGAAGATGAGGCCGTAGGTGAGACAGGCCGTGCCAGCCGTCTTACTCCTGGACACGAGCAGGCTTTTGGGGTATATGAGACAGGTGAAGACGTGCAGGGCGAAGACGTGGAAAGGTGCCGCCCCACCAGCTGCCCAGAAGGCTGCCCTGCAATGTTTCTCCGGCGCCGCTCCCAGCACACAGCAATGACACATGGCTGTCACTGAACCCCACAGCCACACAAATGTGGGTGCCAGCACGAATAGGACGTAGTACTTCTTGCCAAGTATCCGCAACCATATGTTATCCGACATTCTTGAAATAATTGCAATCCAAGCTGTCATTCAAATGCAAATGTATAAGAACTTCCTCGTTGCCTCAAAGAAAACCCCGCCAGATACTCGTTTAGTATCCTCTGTTCTCGGGAGAAGGTATTCTCCGCTTCAAATGATTCTTATGTGTCTAACAGACTATACCAAGAACAAATTTGTTCGGCACTGATAAAGTGCGCTTGCACAACTTATTACGAGACACATTTAATGTTGGCAAGAAAAAATTACAAGAGCTACGCGCTGAATGATTTTGTCATAATGATACGCAAAATTTGTATTCAGAAACGATTTAAAAAGCAGTATAGAAAGCATGTAAGCCCTGAAGATTATCTGTCATGAATCATCTTTTTACATGGGCCAATAAGTTCATAAAGGCCCCATCCAAGGTCGCGCAGGTGCAGTGAGGCCATTATATAGTGCCTAGTCCTAGCATTAAATTATAGATACACGTTTAATTTGCAGGCTCTCCACACATCATTTTAGTATGGTGTGTTTCTCTTATTTATCCATTTATTTTTAAGCTCTGTGCAGTTGTCATAGCCTGCCACATTGCGCGATAACTGAGCGATAACTGTACACATGCATTTCTGTGTTGCAAAAAATATCAGTGCAGTTCTAAGTTAATGCATATATAGAATTAAATTACTGTTCCGCTGGGCAGATCTATTCCATAAGCTAACATTTGATTTAATTTCAGAACGTATCGGAATATGTTTATTACAGACGTAAAACAACACATTGCGAAGCTTATGTTTTTGGGAAGTTAATTACAATGACGGATGTACTACTATTTTACCTCGGACGCTAAACTGCACTTTTCAGAACCTTTTGCCGAAACAGATTTTCCATTTTCCAGCATTTACCCCCAACACCTCAAATTCCTCAGGCTGCTATAATATCCAGCTTGCTGCGAGATCTGTGCTTACTCGCTGAATTTTGCAAAACATCGACCACGAAAACGAATATTCAAAATGTCTGACATTATACTTTTCTTTGTTTGTCTAAAATTACACTCTATAAAATCTCATTCAGTTTAAAACCGCGCAAAAGCTAATGCTCGTTTATTTTCACCTTTGGACGGGATTTCCCTTATTTACGGCAATCGACGGTATGACTTGAAATTTCTACACGTGTGGGCCTACAGTGTAAAGAGCATTGCCAAAATTGCCTGTTACAGGTATGGCAGAGGCAAAAAGCTCTGTTCACAAGGCGCAAATCTGCAAAGGAGCACTGCAACGAGGCCTTGACTATCAGAAACATAAGTCCGGGCAATTCGACTGTGATTGTGGTTCCAGAAGGTGAGTTGGGAATCCTATTATCACAATTGAAGCTTCACCTTTCAGTGCAATATCCAGACCAAGCCAGGTGGCTGCCTCGAAGCCATCCTGGGTACACGAGATGGCAACAATGAGAGCCATGCTCGAGCAGACGCAAGTCCAGCTGGCAGCTGACAACAGGCAGGTGACCCGTATGCGAACAGAGAACAGCCCCTATACGCTTTGCGTCATAGAGAAAGATGCCAGAACAAGAATTTTTAGCCCTGGCAACAATGAAAGAGTAGCCAACGCAGTGGCGGCAAGGTAAATGGAATTTCAGTAAAAGACCTGAGTGGGGGCAAGGTTATGGCTAGGCTCCACCCATCAAAACAACTAGGGGATCAGATTAATGATGTACAGGTCTGCCGACAATTTAATTCCTGTCGTGCCTTTACAGAAACTCTGCAAGAGGACGGTGTTGTGCTCAGGGTGAAGCCAGAGAAGGACGCTAAAGTTCTAGAAGGCTTGGCCCGACATACACTGAACGTAACTTCAGTGCAAGATCACACGCTGAAGGCATTGAAGGAAGCGCTTGCCCAGAAAGAGGTATCTCTACCAGTGAACGTGAAACTACTAATGTGTGTGTTAGGGGCTACTCGGGATGAGGCTAAAATAGCCGCAGATCAGCCCACTTGAATGATATAATTGAGAAGAGATCTATCGGTTATGGGAGAACGTGAACTAAGGCTATCGATAGGGGAATCGATTGAATGTGGTATGTTACTACCTGAAGACGACGTGCGTGATGGCTTTAACTCATTGCACGAGAATGCACCCGAGAGCGCAAAGCCTCTGTTGGATTACTTTTCGGCAACTTACGCCAAAGACATCGTATAGATAACACCAGAAAGCGTCACATCTAAACAGCTTTATTTCAAACGACGTTGTATAAACGTTAATCTATGGTTGCTTTCAATCAGAGCTAAATTCAATGTTCCAAAACTGTTTTTAAAGGATCCACACGTCGTTGCTTATCCAACCTCTATTCAAATACGTTAATCTGCGGTCATTGACACAACCTTAAATCGACGTTTTGTCGATGTTAGACTGTTTATTGGGATATATCATGTAAAAAGTTGCATTGTCTACACTTTTGTTGCAAGTAGCAATTTGACTTTCAAGAAAGCTTTTTAAATATTCAGAATCCTATGTTTTGTGGACCCAAGTGTAATATTCGCTACTAACAAGCAAAAACAGTCTAGTTATGTCTTAGTTCGAATAGTTTGAAACGAACTGTTTAACTCGGTAAGGCGAAGCGGTATGGGTTATGTGGATGGCGTGGGTTTTTGTTTCATCCATTAAAGTGAAAAACAGAGGAACAAATAAGGTCTTGGAACATGCTTAAAAGGACGCGGAGTGCAATACATGTTTGAAAATACTACTGTCTTCATTTTTCTATCATTTCTTTACAAACGACCTGCAAGGAATATTATAAAATCAGTTTTAGGCGATTAATAGGGACATCACTATTAAAACGATTGATGTGGCAGTTATCAATAAAAGGCAAGCCGATATATAAATAGAAATTTATCCAGGTCCTATCTGGTTACTTCAGCCCCTTTGGCAACATCAATACTCCAGTAACATCGTTTTTTATTTCACCCCATTTTCCAATTCCCTATTTCGGAATAATACTTTGCAATAAATCTACCTGCTCCAAAGATAATTTTAACATTGAATCCAATGTTTAAGCATTTTATTTGTATTGGCTTTTGTTCGCACGGGTGCTATCAACAATATTTTTTGACGGAATGCACACATGATTGTGTTCTTTAATATGTACATATAATTAAATTATCTAGGTTTGCATAAAACGTGTAAATAATCAGCATGCGAAAAGTTACAAAACTTGTTATGTTCGATGTTCCATTAACTTTTAAATTCCGTAGCAATTCATTTCTAATTCCAACAACTAAACAGTTTATGTCAAACTGGTTTTATTCCAATAGTTGTGTTTTGTCACTTGTAAATGCAATAATTAATATTTTAACATCGTTCTCTTATATCTGTCGTCCTTGCACGAGTAGGCATATTAAATTAATAGTGACGAGTTTAAAAGACTCCAGGTCAAATGTTTCAGGGTGCTACATAAGTATGAATTGAATTGAATAACTTTATTCGCGGACTCTCAAAAATACATATACACTTTTATTTAATTGAGTCCCATAGAGAAAAAAAGCTGTATCAATGCATTAAGTCACAAAGTGAAATGAACATGCAAGCATTGCACCCAAAAGATTCTAATTCTAGATGTGTACACTATGCAGCTACCTGAGATATTTCTAATAATACTGTTTTTAGAAAACGTCGAGTCGACACATGAACTTGAATATAAGGTTTCTTATAACTGCTAGACAACATTTTACATTACGAACTGTACAAACTAAGCTGGAGCTTTTATATTTAGAGATAGCAACAAGCGTTTAAAAATATTATGATAAGTAGTATTAAATCAATTTAGTGTATCCTTTTTGAAATTCCACTATAGATGCACAAAATAAAAAGAGGAGCAATATGTTTTAAACAAAGTAATCCTAACATCCATAGAACAATGTGAAACTTTCTTATTAAACTATTGCCTTGCACGTATAATTTTCGCCTCTGCCGTTCAATATTAACATCATCTGATTGGTCATTACTAATGATACAGTCAAAATATTTACATATTGTAACAGTAGTCAGTGGCCTTTCATATAGATAAAATGCTAAGCATGCATCTTTCATTAGTTTAGATCTAAATATCAAAATAACACTGTTATTCGTATTGTAGACAATATTGTATTCAAGACCGTGCTCTTCACATATGGGTAGAAGAATGTTCAAACCATTTACAGATAAAACTATAGTTACTAATTCGTCAGCATAAAAAGAGGATTTACACACATATCTGAAATGTAACATTCAACGTGGCAATCGTTTAAAATACCACTTAGACCATCACAGTAGATATTAAAGAATTGAGAAAACAGTGTGCCGCCTTGCAGTACACCGTTGGAGATACTAAACTTTGATGAGAAACAAGAACCCCAGCGTAATAGCATTTGCTGACTACTATACCAATAAATAATAAGAATATAATCAGGAATAACACGCTCCCTCAACTTTTTAAATTTTAAAATAAAACACTGATTGACCCTGTCAAACGCTTTACTTGCGTTAAGAATCACACTTAGCGTCGCTGCTTCAATAGCAATACAAACTCTTCTTTTAAATAAACATGGATTCTTTCCTTTGATGAAAAAATCCATCCATACTCTCCCAAAATGACCAAACATAATGAACTGTTTCAACTTAATATGTATCGAATGTAGTTTTTCTTACTTTTGAGAAATCCGTGACGATCAGTACTGAAAGGGATTATTTTGCGTTTTTGTGTGGTTCGAAGTTTCACCGATGTGATGCGGCTAATTAGCGGAAATTTCACAGACTGGACTATCTAAACTTAAACGTCCATTGCATTTATGTACAATGAACTGGAGATTTCTGCTTCTGACTTTTGCAGTCTGAGGTATGGGCTAATAGAATGTCCGGCCGTCCCATTTTTCCCATTCGTCAACCGGAAGTGTTCAAGGGCTATCAATAGCCAAACTGTTTTGTTGCTTGAAAAATACCAGGAAGTAGAATAGAAGATACATTTACATATAATGTCAACGTAGCCCTTATTGTTGAAATGCTTGAGAAACAATGCGTACGTAAACTAAAACAATGCTAAGAACACTGCCTTAATTCATGAATATTGGTGTCAGGATTGATAAAACACAATTTTTCATTTATCTCCACTTTTATACGAGTTTTTCTTGTAACCCTCTAGAGCAGCCCCGGCCTATATCTAAGCCGATCAGAATCGTTGGTACTCTAGTACCAAGCCTTATTCTCGTTTTACATGCTGTACCAACCTGTACCAAATTGCAGTATGCCTAAAAGGTACTGCAAGACTATTGAATTGATAAAAAAGGTACATTTGCAGTTTTCTTGCAGTAGCGCTAATTGACTCTCTGAAGACTTTGCCTTTGTACTTTCACTTGTGGTAAATCTGGTTTTGCAACTAAGTGGGATCCGTTTTTTCTGAAAAGTGGTACTCTGATGCTGGAGCTGAGCTAGCTTACAGAATCCTGGTACCAACAGTTACGCACCAAGGCTTGATCTGGTCTCACAATAAAGCACAGGGAGTTCGGATAGGGGCACGGAGTCAGCGTTGGATACTTCATGCCTCTAGTGTAAACGGAGTCACTGAATCCTTCAGCATTTCTATCCATACAGTCACGTCTCCAGACACGGATTCAGAAGTTACAAAAGGTTTTATTTATGATGGAGTATAAAGTGCAAGGACGCATCGTCAGCCACCGTCTCGCGCCCTCTGGTCGAACCACCTGCTATGCCAGTCTTTATTCGACAGAAGGCGTTCACCTCACGCCCAGAAAGCAGGTATCCCCCGTCAATGACTGAGACCAAGTTTCGGTCCGAGTTCATCGTGGTCAGCGAGAATGAGTCGCCCGGCATACCGCCATCGGGTCTGCTCATGCCATCAAAACACATGGAGGACAAGAAACTCGTGCTGCTACGCCGTACGAGAGCCTGACTAGTCCTCTACCAGACAAAGGTCAGCGCCTGTTAAAAGACCTTGCAGCAGAAGGCCTGTGACCGATACGTATCCCATCTCCACCGAACTTCTCCCCCACTCAAGAAGACACTAACTAACTTTTCGGGATGCAATCAAGAAATCGCCATACTGGTAGCAGTTGAGTGGTATGATCAGGAGACAGAGACGACCCACCAATGTGGATGATGTTTCAGGCCGCACATCCACAGCCTGACTCCTCTATTGTGCCGAATAGGAGCGAGGATGTGACCAACAAGATAGCCTTACGTTGTAGGGAGTTCAGTCTTACAGACACGGGAGAGAACCGGGTGCTTTCCTGCTTTCATGAGCCGAAGCACTGTGCTGCCAAACACGGCACCTACCGTTCTGCTGACGATTTTATACTCCTGGAACTACTCGAACAACTAACCAAACGACATCCTTTCGCTGCAGCTCCGACATCGTACTGTTTGAGAAGGATGCCAAGGCGATTGAGAGTAAGAAAGATACATCCTGAAGATTAAGTCGTTGCAGGACCACACGGTAAGAGCCCCGAAGATTCGACTGGATGGCCTTATTATCACTGACCCTGCAGCAGCCAAACTCCTAGAGTGCCTGACTTTTGGAACTAGAGACGTGGTTAAGCTAGCGGCATACCTCACCACTTCGACCGTTCATCTGGGACACCATGCCTTGCCACAGCATCGTTGGTTGAGCGTGAAGCTCTCCGCGAGCTTTGCTAGTTCCCGATCCTAGAACAGAAAAAACAGCTTTTCCAGAGGAAGTGGAAAGACTAAAGCAAGAAAACATGGTCTCGTCTCAAGACGCGGCCGTCATGGCCAGGGCACCACACCCCTACTCGCGACATCGGCAACACAAACTTCCACATCAGTAACGCCAGGAGTAGGGTGAGGGCTTCTCCGACGAGGAAAGCCAAGCGCTTCTGCAAGCCTCGCAACTTTGCAGAAAGCAACAAATAAAAAGATATCCTTAGAGACGAAGATCTCATCTCTAAGCGATATTTTTCAACTCAGAAAGTATGGGATGTGAATGGCCTCCACGGGATATGCAGGAAATTTAATCAGAAAGAAGAAGGCGTTGATCATCTCTTTTCTACTAAACACATTGTTTCCAACTTTATTAAAAGTCATCCTAGTCCTCCGTGGAGTCTGAAATCCAGTTTAGATGTCTTTGCCACATTAAAACACATCAGTGAGGCAGGTAGCTAACTTAATTCGGGCTCTGCATAATGCGTCCTTGTCATATATATTAAACCGGGCTGTTCTGTGAACTCTATTATTAAATATTATCTAAAGGATTATTCTTTATCGGGCTTATGTTTGGTCCTTTTGTCATAGCTGAGTCAGTGGTCTCCAATAACACTTATTTGTTGTAGTGAACCGACATTTAAAGGTAAAAACAATGCCAAGATCTTCTTTCGCAACTCTGGAAATGGTTCTGGCAATGACAAGAAGGGTCATAATCAAGGTCGGTCGTCACTGACCCTGTTCTCTGCTTAACAAGAGAACTTTCTATGTGTTTGTGTTTTTACTTACACTTAGTCCCCGGTTTCAGTGTCCTGCTTACTCTTGTTTTGTTCAGTGACCGCGCAGCGGGCTCACTGCTTACTCTTGTTTCGTTCAGTGACCGCGCAGCGGGCTCACTGCTTACTCTTGTTTCGTTCAGTGACCGCGCAGCGGGCTCACTGCTTACTCTTGTTTCGTTCAGTGACCGCGCAGCGGGCTCACTGCTTAATCTTGTTTCGCTCAGTGACCGTGCAGCGGGCTCAGTCCTTACTCTGGTTTCGTTCAGTGACCGTGCAGCGGGCTCACTGCTTACTCTTGTTTCGTTCAGTGACCGTGCAGCGGGCTCACTGCCGCTGCTGGTGTGCAAATAGTTTTACTTTGACACGAAGACTTTGATGCATTACCCTTTATAAGTCTGGTGCTTCGTTCTTTCCTCAGGAAAGGGTGTGTGCGTATGTGCGCATCGTTCTAACACTCTCCTTGTCGGATCCGTTTTGGTCCCGGAACTCGGTATTTCAAAGGACTAGGCAACAAGCTTGGTCAGTCACTGCGTAATCTGTTTCTTCATATATTGCGAGCGACCAAGCGATAACCAAAGTCATGCAGCGCTTGCTCACTGCTTTTAGTCGCATGTTCTGGGTTGCCATTATGATCGTGAGAGAGTCAAGAAATAGAGGTGTTTATTTGATTTCTTTCCTAGTTATTCGTCCCTTCCTATAATGTTCGACTATCATCCTGTGGACGGATGGAGGGGGTTCTGTTAGCAAGTGGTTGTGGGGTTGAGAAATCCTTTGTCATGAGTGCCTTTATTTGTTCTTCCGTGTGCGAAAGTTGTTGACCATCTGCATGTACCAAAACCGTCATTTACGGTCATTTGCGGTATCCTGCACGACCGCTATGCCGATTAATACTATCGGCCGATGTGCGGTATGCTTCCAAATCAATGCGAACACAGTATACTGGAAATGCAGTATATTGATTCAATAACGCCAGTTCTTTGCGGTATGGTTCCAAATTTATTCGGATTTGGAATACCGATGTGATAACTGCAAATGTACTGTTTTCATCGACTCAGTGCCCCTGCAGTGCCTTTTAAGCATTCTGCAATTTGGTACGTATTGGTGCCTCAAAAGGTAATATGAATAACCACCAAAAAGTGAATAGTCTTCTGAAGCCTGCTGCTACCACACCACTCCACCGTGCATATCAAGGTGAATCCACATGACGTGATATTAAAGGGGAACCACATGGCGTGCATATCAAGGCGGATTCACATGGCGTGCATATTCAAGAGGAACCACATGGCGTGCATATCAAGGCACATGGCGTGTATATCAAGGAGGAGCTACATGGCGTGCATATTAAAGAGAAGCCACATGGCGTGCATATTAAGGAGGAGCCACGTGGCGTGCATATTTAAGAGGAACCACATGGCGTGCATATCAAGGCACATCAAGGAGGAGCTATATGGCGTGCATATTAAAGAGAAGCCACATGGCGTGCATATTAAGGAGGAGCCACGTGGCGTGCATATTAAGGAGGAGCCACACGGCGTGCATATCAAACCACATCCACGCGGCGTGCATATCAAGATGGAGCCATCTGGCGTGCATATTAAGGAAGAGCCACATGGCGTGCATATTAAGGAGGAGCCACGTGGCGCGCATATCAAGGTGGAGCCACCTGGTGTGCATATCAAGGCAGAGGCAAATGGCGTGCATATGAAGGAGGTGTCATATAGCGTGCATATCAGAGTCGAGCCACCTGCCGTACCTACCAAGGTGGAGTCACATGGCGTGCATATCAACGAGGAGTCACATGGCATACATATCAAGTAGGAGTCACACGGCATACATGTCATGGAGGAGTCACATGGCATTCATATCAAGGAGTAGACACATGGCAAACATATCAAGGAGCAGACAAATGTCGTACATATCAAGTAGCAGTCACAAGGCATTCATATCAATTAGGAGTCACATGACATACATATAACAAGGAGGAGTCACATGGCATACATATCAACGAAGAATCACATTGCCCACATATCCAGGTGGAGCCACATGGCATACATATAAAGGATGAGTCACATGGCATACATATCAAAGTGGAGCCACATGGCATACATATCAAGGAGGAGTCACATGGCATACATATCAAGCAGGAGTCACATGGCATACATATCAAGGTGGAGTCACATGGCATACATATCAACTAACTGTCACATGGTATTCATATCATATATCAAGGATGAGTCACATGGCATACATATCAAGCAGGAGTCACATGGCATACATATCAAGCAGGCGTCATATGACATTTATATCACATATTAAGGAGGAGTCACATGGCATACATATCAAGCTGGAGCCAAATGGCGTGCATATCAAGGAGGAGTCACGTGGCGTGTATGTGAAGGCAAAGCCACATGGCGTGCATATCAAAGAGATCCGGTGCGGCGTTTGTGTCAAGGTGGTACCGCATGACATGCATCTTAAAGCAAAGTATGCGATAGAAAATATGTCCGGCCCAAACTGCACCAGGAACAAAGTGCCCTGAAACAAAACCTCAAATCTTTTCACACCGTAACCATCCCCCCCGCCCCCCCCCCCCCCGCTTTGGGTGCTTTGGGCCAGGGACTTTTGAACCGAGACGATTTGCTCTTACTTTGCAAAGCGCTTCGTTTGTTCCTTGTTCTGAGGGCGTCTTTGGCGATTTGTTCTGGGGGCGCTTGCGATAGAAAAGCTGGAGGCTTTTGCCAGTCTTCTCACTTAATCTTTTTATTCACGTTTTTTGGGCAATGTTGTAAAAGAGGAAATCACTTTTTATAACTGATTAAGCGAACAGCATCGTCTTTTAGCACTTGTGGTTTGAGTGTCAGGGCTGTGAATGAACTGTCGGCTCCGTGGATGTCACGCACAGCGCTGCTTAATCAATGCCCATAAAGCCCTGACGACCGCAGCAAATCTGCGTCAGCGTCATAAAAGACCACACTTAACTACTAAATGTGTATCTTCTAAAGACTCGTTATAGCGGAATTTTGCAAGCGCTTGTGAGAGCAGATCAATTACTGCAGCTGATCAGGTATGGCTCTGCAAGTCATGAGGCCTGACATATAGCTGCAACCATAAGCATTGGTCGACAGGCTTGCGGCGTTTAATGGGCAGTGCTCAGGGCCTATATATGAACCTTCCGGACTTTTCTTATAACTTTTACAGTTCCATACAGTCAATCCGCTCCGGCTGGCCATTGTGCAAATTATGGTTATTTCGTCAAAAATGTCCTTCCAGAAAATAACCCAGGAGATACCACAATGTCTAGCCAGCGGCACCTGACAAATAGTCGATGGTCAAACCGCCGACTGCCAAAACGTCAACTGCCAAAACCTTGGCAAATGTTGACAACAGGTTCCGACCAGACGAGTTGTTGGGCGCGACAGGAGTAGGCAATGAAAGTCAACGGCGTCGCAGGTGTAGGACATGGAAGTCAACGGCTGCCGCAGGAGTAGGCCGTGAAAGTCAACGGGCGATGTAGGAGAAGGACATGAAAGTCAACGAGCGAAGCAGGAATAGGCGATGAAAGTCAACGGCGTCGCCGGAGTAGGACATGGAAGTCAACGGGCGTCGCCGGAGTAGGACATGGAAGTCAACGGGCGATGTAGGAAGAAGGACATGAAAGTCAACGAGCGAAGCAGGAATAGGCGATGAAAGTCAACGGGCGCCGCAGGAGTAGGACATAGAAGTCAACGGGCGTCGCCGGAGTATGTCATTGAAGTCAATGGGTAACGCAGGAGTATGCCATGAAAGTCAAGGAGCGCCGTAGGGGTACACCATGAAAGTCAAGCAGTGCCGCAAGAATAGGAGTTGAAAGTCAACGGGTGCCGTAGGAGTAGGCCATGAAAGTCGACGGCACCGCAGGAGGAAGTCGATGACTTGACTAGTAGTAGGGAAACAAGAGTCCGAAAACAGGAAGTGACGTCATAATGACGTTAGGCGGCGTAACCATGGTGATAAAGTGAGGACCTCCGCCCCCCTAGACGGCCTAACCCTAACCCTAGAACATACTCTGTGTGGAACCCATTATGACGTCATAATAGGCGGCGTAACCATGGTGAGAAAATGAGGACCTCCCCCCCCCCCCCAGGACATACTATGTGTCGAACAAAATTCAGCCAAATCAGCAAAAAAATGTTGTTTAGCGAGTTACACACCATTTTTGACGAAGTCTAAGTGGTATATAAGGATGACCGAGACCTCCCCACTCATATTAGCGATTGATGCAACAACAATGGCCGCCGTGTCAGTAAGTGGTTATTTGCATAGGTAGTTATAAGCATAATTGAAACTTTTTAAAAAAGTGAAAAAGTGAGATAGCTTTCATTATAGTTGACCGATTTGAATGAAAATTTTACTGTTTGATTCAGTTTTATATCTAATTTTGACATTAAGTGATCACAGGCTATTTACACAGGTGGCTGTATGCATAATTTTGACAAGCCGCCATTTTAACTTTTAAAAAAGTGAAAAAGTGAGATAACTTTCGTTATGGTTGACCGATTCGAATGAAAAATTTACCGTTTGATTCAGTTTTATATCTAGTTTTAACATTACGTGATCACAGGTTATTTACGGAGGTGGCTGTATACATAATTTTGACATGCCGTCATTTTAACTTTAAAAAAAGTGAAAAAGTGAGATAACTTTCGTTATGGTTGTCCGATTTGAATAAAAATTTACTGTTTGATTCAGTTTTATATCTAGTTTTGACATAAAGTGGTCACAGGCTATTTGCACCAGTGGCTCTATGCATAATTGATTCACCTTAAAATTTTAACTTTAAAAAAAGTGGAAAAAGTGTGATAACTTTCGCTATTGTTGATCGATTTGAATGAAAATTTTACCGCTTGATCCAGTTTTATATCTAGTTTTAACATTAAGTAGTCATCGGGCTATTTGCACCGGTGGCTGTATTCATAATTAATTCACCTTAAAATTTTAACTTAAAAGTGAGATAACTTGCGTTACCCAGCAGGCAAAATGACGTCTTTAAGACGTCTATATGACGTAATTTTTAGACCAACCTGACGTCTTAAAGACGTCTGAAAAAGGTGGATTTTACAACAAAAGCGGACGTCCTTTTTGAGACGTAAAAAAGACGTCGTCTTAAGACAAAAAGAGCGTCTTTTCGGGGACGTGAAAAGACGTAGTTTTGGGACGTATTTACGACATCTGGAAAAGGTCGATCCAATTTTTTCTGAGTCTGTTGTCAATTTTAAAGACGTCTGTTTGGGCAATAAAACTAGATTAAATACAAGAAAATACAATATTTTGTTGCTCTATACAATTGCATTGCTTCATGATAAAATCAACGCATTGAATACACAATCACAACAACGCTTTAGCAATAAAAATCTTGTCCTTGAAGCTAACCTGAATAATTATTCTTTTACCCAAACACGCAAATACATAAGAAATGCACGCTGCGCAGTAAATCACAAAATGCGCTGCTGAAAAGCGCTGAATCACAAATTGCAGTGAAGAAAGCGCGCCGAATCGCGAAGCGCGCTGAACAACAAAGCAAGTTCTCGGTAGTCCGAAATATTTTTAGTGTGCCGGACAGTTCATCATTTCACTGTGGCAGTGCGTACTCCAAACAGACGGATGGACGATCAGACACACGGATCAGCCCCAAAGGAAGACGTTGCATCCGTTTATTTCACCAAAATAAACGTTGAAACTGCCTAAAAAATATAGATTCATAAATACATATACTCAATTTAATTCGCTTGACATGCACTTTAAATAAACAACCAAAACTATTCAATTTAAGTGATTTGTCGCTGTCAATCCAGTTAAATAATACGATAGAATCTGTGATTATGTTTACATCAATAAGAGTAATTTATTACTGAATAATTTCTCATAAATCCCATAAAACAATAAGGCATTGGAGTGAATACACCAAAATTTAGTTTATTGCTACAAATCAATATCAAATCACGTAAAGTTATTTTATTTACCGATATTAAGGCCTCCTCACATTCATTCGACAGGCCCAGTACCCAGGAGAGCCGTAGAAAACCCTGAAATATACATAATAAGCCTTATCACACTGCGGGTGTTTCGAATAAAATTCGACAAATTTTGAATTTCAACTGCAACGCAACCAGATAAAAATGAAAGAAACGACAGAAGAATTATAGCAAAAACAGTTGATGCTCAGAACATAAAAGAAACTGGAACTTAAAACTATTTGCTAAAACTTTTTATAAAGTTTTAAAATAGCATGCTCTTGATGTAAGAGAACTTTGACATTTAGGCGAACTCTCTCTCTACCCTTTCTTTCATTTTTATACTCAGTTATAGTTTGTATTCGAAGCACAGAATTTTTGTGCATTTCTTTCGGAACACCATACAAATGTGATTTGGCTTATACCGGTAACAGACCGTATCACTGCTGATGAAATATATTATAATTTTATTGCCATTTACTTCGCATCAACAAAACGGTCCGACAAAACTGCTGACAAACCTGTCAGGTAAAACAAAACTGTCAGAGAAATATTTTATTTTGTCGTTTACCTACAATCATATATTATCGCCCATTTAGAGCACTGATTTCAAAATACACTTTACATGACATAATAAGCAAACGCATCAAACCATTTATATTAAAGCCAGTAATAAACCGTGCCTTTTAAACTGACATTAAAATCCGAATTCTTTAAAATATAAGTAAAAAATGGAATCCATGATGTCGGTTATTAACCGCCTTGTGTTCAACCGGACGACATTGTTGTAAAACAGCTGACCTCGGATGAGATCTGTCTCTTATGTATATGTTGTTGCTCAACAGCCAACCTCTACGGCGGTTTGGATTTTTGCGGATAACACCTTTTTCGAAGAGCTACTGGGATTCCGCGGAAAATAGTACTTATAAAACACACACACAGACACACACAGACACACACACACACACACACACACACATATATATATATATATATATATATATATATATATATATATATATATATATATATATATATATATATATATATATATATATATATATATATATATATATATATACTGCTGTACAGAATTAATATAGGAATCTCATTTGCACGCCAGTATTTTGCGAGCGTTTTGTTATTTTGATAGATTTTTAGTTTTATTATTTTTCTCTTGTATATATTATATATTGCATAAAAAAGCATTATCGAGACCGCCTTAAAATTTAGAGTTTACAACTAATATTATATATCCAAAGATTTTTTTTTAGTTTATGCGTGATTTTATATCTTAAATATTGACTTTCAATCAAAATTGCCCAAAAATTCAAATATATTCACAAGAAAATTTAAAAAGTATGCAGATATATGTGGTCCCACTAATATATATTTAACAACACTGGAAATACTAACCCTTCGCGTATTTTAAACAATTTCGATCTGTAACTTTTTAAAGTCTTGTTTTTACTGGCGTTAGAACTGAAAATATTTATTAATTATTGGATAAAACAAGCAAGGAAGACAACCTTGCATTGCAGAGCTTATTTTGTGTCGTCTTTATGTGACCAAAATAGGACCTTTTTGGACTTGCCGAATATCCATATATGGTCTCAATTATGTTGCGACCAAAGTGGGACCTTTCTGGGATTTTCTAAATGTCTTGATTTGGTCTGAATCACATCGTGACCATATTGGGACCTTTTTCAGACCATATTTTACGTCTTTTGCCTGCTGGGTATGGTTGACCGATTTGAATGAAAATTTCACCATTTGATTCAGTTTTATGTCTAGTTTACAGTAGTCATAGAGGGGCTATTTGCACAGGTGGTTGTATGCATAATTGATTCACCATAAAATTTTAACTTTAAAAGTGAGATAACTTCCGTCATGGTCAACCGATTTGAATCAAAATTTCACCGTTTGATTTAGTTTGATGTCTAGTTTACAGTAGCCATAAGGGACTATTTGCATAGGTGGCTGTAAACATTTTGGCCGGAGCACACCCCCTATTCAAAGACGGGTGTTCGAATGGCGCCCCCATTCAAACATGTGTTCGAATTATTTTTTTGGAAATGGAATGCGCCGTTACAAGCATTGAATTGGGAAGAACCTGATGCTTGAATTCAAAGAGGAACTAGTACAACTTATGCGGGGCACCAAATCCATTGAGCTGACACACCCTATGTTGGTGATGGACATAGACATAAATGATGATGGAAATGAACTGAAACTGTCTGAACATGAAACTGTTAAAGTGATAAAGTTTGGTGATGTGAGTTACGTGAGTTTTCATGGCATTTACAAATACGGGTGTAATGTCTATGATACATATATTAATTTAGATTGTAATGAATGGCAATCATTTATCAATGTGTTGAATGCATCTGTTGACATGTATTGAATGTGTTTCTAAATAAAGTTTGTAAATAAAGTTTGTAAGTAGAGTTTGTAAATAGAGTTTGTAAAAAAGAGTTTGTAAATAAAGTTTGTAAATAAGAGTTTTAAATAAGAGTTAGTAAATAGAGTTTGTAAATAGAGTTTGTAAGATAATGTATAACACAATAAACAAGACAGTTGTATGAAACTTGTTTTATGAAAATTTTTATTTATCATAAATAAAAATTGAACAATTATCAACAACTTAACTAATATAACTTAACTAATATAACTAAAACAACATTAATAAAACAACGGCTTATAATGTCTATATACAAAATCCTCTACAATAAAATCACCATCACTTCTTTTTAATATATTTACAATATCAAACATACTCTGATCTCTAGCTCTATGCAATATATAATATACACAACAAAAACCACATGAAGATGATATTTGAGTTTGTAATGGTATGGAATTATACATATAGTCATTACTTAAAAATTTTTCTAAACGATAATCCATAAGAGTCAAAATATTCTACAGGGTCTTTGTCAAAATACACTGTCACCCAATGCTTTCCTGGTTCAACATGATCGTCTGTGTTGATGACATAGGCACCGCGTTGTAAAGATGATAACTGATTCATGGAAAACACGCCTTGAAACAAGTCTTTTGTCATCCAATCATGGCTCAATATGGCATCGATCTGCTTCGTGTTCATGACTGGGAGTCGAACTGCATGCTGCGATTTGCACTTATTTCAATAATATTATCAAATTCAGCATAGACTATGACATTGATTGTATTTGCTAAGCCCTGCCAAAATTCATTTCTAGCCGCAAGTTTCCATGTTTGATAACGGGATAATGATCATCACCATCATAATCAGGTGTTAAGTCGAAAGAAAATAAAGCATAACCTCTAGGCCAATCTTCCCGTTTTATGAACTTTTCCACCCATTCAATCTATCAAAAGATTTGTAAAGAGTTTCAAAAGCGTCCAGGTATTTGTTCTGTGTAATGTCAAGCTTGAGAGGTTTGGATACGACTGGTTCACCATCCGTGTACAGTTGCATAAAGTCAAGATCAAAATGTTTGAAATCGTATGGATTTCTCAATGCTGTTCCACCAAAGGCTTCATTATTAACCAGACCAATGACAATACGTTTTGTTAATTGACCTTAAAAGATGTTGTCTTTCACAAAAGATTGAAATCCCACTGGAATGGCCAAAACTTTACATTCTTTTCTAGTGATAAGAAACTTGGCAGGACTTTTCATCAATGCATCTGTATGTCCTAACTGAATACCTGGACTAACCCTCACTTTGCGAATGGTTAAAAATGCCTCTTTCACTTCTACCTTATAGGTATTATTTGCAGCCATTAATACATATTCATCTTTTTGTCTATATAAACGCAATTTCAAACTTATGCCATTAGAAAGCTAGCGATCCTGCTCAAACAAATCTACCCTTAAACCACCTGTTAGCATAAATCACAACTGAGACGTGTATGCAAATAACGATTATGTAAACCATTATTTCCTTGCTCAGCCAGATCACCACCGTCAGGATTGACACGAAACCCTGATACATGTCTTTCATGATTAGCTCTTTTCAACTATTCATTGACCCGGCAGTATCCTTATATATGAGACGCATAGAGCGCTCAGAATGGAGACTTTCTTCCGAGTCATGAATGAGGTGAGAGATAATACTGGTATAACCATGGGTATTGTTACTATGGGATACCAATCAATCATTTAGAAATAATTCAATATTAGACCATAACCCATTAAACAAATCATTGATGCATGATACATTATCATCTGCACCACACGCTATTCCATCACCCTTTACAATGCGACAGATAATATGAAGTTTGCTGTTCTTTAAATCCAGATAATCTTCAGTACTCGCAGGAATGTAGAATTCTATTGGAGCGCCCTCTCTAATGGTAGTTAGTGGTTGATAGTCTACATTATAACTTTTCTCTACAGCAGTTTGCGTTGGTGGTATATGAAACCATTCCAATGGAGAAAGACTGCATTCACAAGAATGATTATGAATGAAGGACATTTTCAAAAGATATCTTTTTAAATATTTTTTTATGTTATCCGTCAGGCTGTTTTTCGTCTTCTGGCACGTTTCGTCGGTTGCACTCTCTTTTGTCCTCCTAACACATCACCAATCACATGCTGCGCAACTCGGCCCGTAACATCTTTCGCAACATTTTTTGCAGCCTTTTTAAGATGTGCCGCAACGATCTTAGCCCCTGCCTTAAGTAGTGGAATAGCTTTACGAGCCAATGATCCCAGTATTGAACCAATACCGTCGCCATATTGGATTCGCGCTCCTTTGAATCCTGGTAATTCCCCGCCCACTTGACGAAGAAAATGACTGCGATATGCAGATGTATTGTGTGTGTAGGCTTTCATAAAGCTTTTGGTCGGAAATAAAGTTTACAGATCACCTTTTCACTTTGAAATGTGACATTATGGCCCGTGTTATCCTTAATATTCATTTCTATCACGTCTAATTTGGATGTGTTTACAGGAACATAATGAGGTTCACCATAAGTTTTCATAGCAATATCGCCACCATGGAGTTGAATGGGAACAGAATGTAGCAAAGGAACATAATGATTACCAACAACTTGTGATTCACAAATACTACAATACACATAAAGTGTATAAAATCTCTGTTTCACATCGGCTTTATGTTCAGCTGTACACGTTTCAGTATACCATTGATCTGGGATAAAACACCCAAAATCTCAGCTAAACCAGCGGAGAATGACACTTCAAAGTTATAATTTATTAAAAGAAAAACTTGTCGTCTAATTTTATCATACTTTATCCGAATAGCTTGTTTAAGCTCATCTTTCATGGAATTAGCCGCTTCTTCATTAATTGCATTACATATCTCTTTTATGGTTCTGTTGTAACCATAAGGAATAGTGACTGTGCCAAGAACAGAATCTGTAAGTGGTTGTTGTCGATACTGAATAGAATAGTCCTTTCCATGTCCCATGGTTGTCCATGTATGTGGATATTGAATTTCAGCTAAAGCCACTTCATATTTTCCTTTCAGATAGATGGTTCGAGGAATATAAATTTGATAATTTGAAGCCTTGTTGTTGGGATAATAGTTCATACTAGCATTGCTAGGTAAAGTAATGTAAAAACTTGTTGACTCCATGATGATTAAATGGTATATGTGCGTTGACGGAATGGATGCCTATATACATCACTATGGTGCGCGCCATTCGCACATGTATGCAAATGATGTTTCTCATAATCTTTCACGTCATGGTCTACAGTGTTTATTACTTCTCCTTCACAACAAGCACTTGCACATCTTATTTTTACAGGAATATGATTTGTAGTTTCATTTTCTTGACAACAACATAACTCTTTAATCCATGCTAAAAATATTCCCATCCTTCAGGAAACTGTCTTTGTTGACGCTGCTTCATTTCTTTTGTAATGTTGTCACGTGTGGTCTTTTTACTAAACGTAGTTTTTGGAATATTAGCATCTACAATTTCCTGGATAAACGGATGCCAACCATGTGGTAGTTCTCGTTCTTTTCTTCTTGTAGCAACCAATGCTTCTTTCATCAAATCAACAATGTTGGAATTTGTAATGACATCGTGGGTTTTTAACACAAGTTCATCTTTCTCTGTCCATTTTACGCCATGTTTCTTGAGTTCTGCTAAAAGTTGTATTACTTTTCCATGATAGATAGGCTAAAAATTACTTTTAAAAAAACTTTTCTGGTTCTTCAGGTGATGTGACAGACTTTTCTCTGGATTGACTTGTTCGTAAATGGCGACCAAGAAGAGACATTTCCATGACCTTTTCGCGAGTCCGTTTCCCGCGTAAAAATTTATTTGCTTTTGTTTTAATGCCACCATTTTTCTTTTCTAATAGCATTCTATATTCATATTCAGGAATGAGAACCATTTTAAAGTATGCTTCATTTTAACAGCAGTTCAGCTAACAAGGGTAATGCAAATTTAGCAATAGCTCCAATAAATTCTCCTTTCTGATTAACTAACTTCTTTTTTCTTCGAAGTGATATCTTCCTATTTGCTAGAGTGCGTAGAGTATGACGCTCACGCTTGAATTCTTTAAGCCTTTTTGAGCTTAAGGGTAAATGTCCTCGCAATATATTCAAACAAATTTCAAACAAGCTAGTTAATTTCTCCTTAGTAGTTTGCTGTAGTAAGGATTTACGTCGTATAGGCTCACTGCGTGCGAGCAAGTGAAGAAAAGGTTGATTCGCTCGAATACGTTTAGACATCTTGACTGCGAATGGTTAAATGACTTGGTTCTTGTTCATACACTGCTTTATCAATATATACATATTGTGTATCTCTTGGTAAAATGCCTGTACGAATACGCAGTTGATCAGTTGTCTTTGATTTTAAATCAATGAATAAATAGCCATGAGGTTTGCTAGTAGCATCTTGATAGGCTTCTATGAGAAACTGAGATCTTCCAGGATACATTTGTCGCGCTAATGTACTGATTTGTTGACTGTCTCTAGAATTTTTAAACAGAATGATATAATGTGTATTCAAACTAATATTTCACATTTCTTTACCATGATGGAATAAATTATGGACAATAAAAATGATGCTTAGATTTTGATGACTACTGCCAACACTAAAGAGACGTGTCATACGCTCATCAGTATGACATTTAGTCATTAAGTCATCAATGATAAGTAAGTTTGGTTTTTTCGGGTTAAAGCACACTTCAATGTCATCTGGAGTGCCTTGGTAAAATTCCACACCTTTCATTCCCTTGTACAAAGGCTGATCTGCTGCATAGAGCCATAAAATACTTTTTGGAGAGGTTTAATCAACCTTTGTTCTAGAATTTCCTTCACCAGAGACGTTTTACCACTGCCTGTAGGTCCAGAGACCAAGCATGTAAATGGATGCTTTATTTTTGAATGTCTGTTTCTTTCACCCAACTGTTTAACTTGTTTGGCCAACCTAACCACTTGACAAATAATTCTTTCACACCTCGTCTTTTACGTGTTTTCAAGACTTTTTCAATTCTGAGCAAGCAAGATGTGTTCCAGTTGTTGTTCAATAGTCCCAAAACGTGCCAGTTCACTTATCATGTAGTCTACGTACTTGTTCTTGAAACACGTTTCTACATCCATCCTTGATTCGCATGTTCATATATTTGTTAAAACACACCTGCACACCATGGTGAGTAAATGAAAAGTCTCACCACTTTTATACCCCCTCACACAAAATTTCTAACATGATATTCTGACCAGGATATGATGGAGAGGACAATTGTTTAACACCAGCTCCCCACCAATGATCATAAGTTGCTTCAACTAAAGTCTTATCTTTACATTCTTTTAACTTTTTGCGAAAAAATACACACTGATTCAATTTTACATGCAAAACATCTTGCATTTTACTTCTCTTCACTGTATGCCACAAAGGACATGGCTTTATCATTTTGGCGATATGTTTCGCTTCATATCCATTTCTACATGAAACAATAGCTGAAGCAATATCTTGACGGTGATGAAAAAATGCTTTCTCATATTGATACAAAGCTTCACCACTTGAGTTGAATGTATGTCCATACTTTTCAAGTCGTGTTGGAAACATGTTTGAAAGAACATCTTTGTGACCGCTAAATAATACAGCATTCTCCATGTCATTCACCAAGACTTTGTTTCTTTGTTTATTCTGCCGCTGACATGTCGGTTTCTTCCTGTAATAGGATAATGATAAGTGTCTTTTAAAATATCTTCTACCTCTTCTATCATTTTCTTTCTTTGTTCACTTTGAAACCACTCACATAAGATTACATTTGCTAGAAAGAAAGACATTGTTATGTCTTAAAAAGAGTTGTTAAAGTTCTCTTACCTGACAAAGCTGTTCAGTTTCCTCTTCTTCTTCTAGTCCACAACAATCTCTCAAATAATGAGCCACGCGAAAGTATACTTCCACATCATTGCGGGCAGAATAGAGTGCAGAATCAAAGTCAAAGTCAGGATTTTCTCTTCCAATTTTATGACATTCTCCAATAAATCTTGAATGCAGTTCAATCACATCAACACTGTGATGTACAACATCCCAAAAAGCGTCTAAATGATAAAGTTGATAGTCTGGAGTTCCACAGCAAGCAAGTTTAGCTATCATCAAGTCAACATAAGCCTTTTTAAAACGCGCGTCCATCTTGTCACACGTCTTGAAAAATGTGGCTTCTACTTTGCTTCACAGACTTTAAGTACTCCACACTTGCTGCAGAAGTTGTTTGGTTCACACATCTTGCAACTGTACTTGTGGCAGTGGCAATGATAATCCTCCACATATCCGCAAGCACCACAATAGTCACAGGTAAGTTCAAGTTGATTCTGCACGTTCATATTCTCCAATTGAACTTCAGCTAGTCTTTTCTTGGAAAGTTTTGACACCTTCATCCGATCATCCTTTTGCAGTTTGATAGGAGTTTTCTTATCATGACATTCCGTACATGACTCAGGCAATAAGGCTGAGTTAATGTTATCCATCTCCTGAAGCAATGTCTCCCATTCACCACCATTCATGTTGATGTGATGCGTGTATTCTTTCCCTTCAAACAGTGATGTGCGCACAAAACTCACATAACGCATATCTAAGTATCAACCGTAACGAAAGTTTTCTCACTTTTTCACTTTTTAAAAAAGTTTCAATTATGCTTATAACCACCTATGCAAATAACCACTTACTGAAATGGCTGCCATTTTTGTTGCATCAATCGTTAATACGAGTGGAGAGGTCTCGGTCATCCTTATATACCACTTAGACTTCGTCAAAAATGGTGTGTAAATCGCTAAACAACACTTTTTGCTGCTGATTTGGCTGAATTTTGCTCTCCTGGGGGGGGGGGGTCGGCACATAGTATGTCCTAGGTTGGAGGGGAGGAGGTCCTCACTTCCTCACCATGGTTACGCCGCCTATTATGACGTCATAATGGGTTCCACACATAGTATGTTCTAGGGTTAGGCCGCTTAAGGGTGGGGTGGAGGTCCTCACTTTATCACCATGGTTACGCCGCCTATGACGACGTCATTATTATGTCACTTCCTGTTTTCGGACTCTTGTTTCCCTACTACTTTGACTTGAGTTTGTACTCTTGTACCCCCGGCGACATCAAGTGTGGATTTGTTTCGGAGGACGGCAACGTTTTTCCCCTCAAGTCTTAAAGATATGGTTTGCATTTGACCCCTAAGTCCACCTGTTGTTCAGAATGCAGATTGGGGTAAGCCCAGAAAACAATTCAAGGCCCATTCATCGTCGATTTGTGGTCGTCGACGTCGACCGGACCAAACCACAGCGTTAACTCTGGTTCTATCCTTGTTGTGCTTGGTCGTGATCACAAATCAACGCCTTACCAACGGTGTTGACACGTTGAATAGGAGTTGGTTAAGCAACGTTGTTCAGATGTTGCTTTTAGTCGAAACCAAAATACAACTTCGCTAGTCTTCTGGTCTAATCACATTCTGTGGTACAACGTTGAATAAAATCGACGTTGTACAGACATCGGCCTCATAACAAAAACAAAAACAAAACAAAAAACCATATGTTGTCGCTCGCCGACTCGATGTCAGAAGGGGAGATTCGGGGTCGTTGCTTCGAATTTTATTTGCAGCCTTTCACAATGGCTTTTAAGGAGTCGGAAAACTGTCTGTCCAGCTGTCTCTATCCAACGGTCTCTATCCTGCTGTCTCTGCCCAACGGTCTCCGTCCAGCTGTCTGTCCAACGGTCTCTGTCCAGCTGTCTCTGTTCAACGGTCTCTGTCCAGCTGTCTCTGCCCAACGGTCTCTGTCCTGCTGTCTCTGCATAACGGTTCTCTGTCCAGCTGTCTCTGTCCAACTGTCTCTGCCAAATTTTGAAGTCAGTTCCAGTTTCATTAAAAATGCGGGTAATTTCATTCTGTACTATCCCACGCCGATATCCGACGTCCATCCATAGTCTAGGGAAATTCGTTGTTTGAATCTTATATACGACCAAATCATTCCCTCCCTCCGAAAAAGCAAATTTCTGTTACATTATGTACTTTGCTTAAACACCTTCCAGGCTCTTTTGTTACCAGTATACTTTCAATAAATACTCTTAGTGCAGATTGAAGGTTTCAGCAAGCGAAAATACGTACATTGGTAACATTTAATGATATTAAATAGAAGTTGTGCTTTAGTTTCTCAGTTTAACTGCATTGATGGAAAGCTATTGACATAAGGAGTACGAGAATTTAATGATATGGTCTCTATGTTTTAATGATCATTTTGGACTTTTGTAATATTTTCCTTTTAACATATCCATGGATACAAAATTTTCACATACCAGGCAGGGGGGATACAGTTGTCCCACCAAAATAACCAGGGGTGTTAAAATGACGCAGGAACAGTAATATTCTTAGAATGCATTTGGCAGTGCTTATAATTGATAATAAGATACACCAGAACCCCGTGATACGACCACCCTGCAAATACGACCTCACGGGCAAATAAGACCACCCCGCAAATGCGACTACTCTGCAAATACGACCACCCCGCGAATGCGACTACTCCGCAAATACGACCACTTTTCGCCAGAATCGAATTTCATCTATTCATTTTTATTGTAACGGAAGCCCGCAAATAACACTACCCCTCAAATACGACCAAAGACCACTTTTCCTAGTCCCAAACGCACTTTTAACCCCGCAGATTAGACTGTTGTTTACTTTCCTGTTGGATTTGGCTTGAATTATGGAAAAACAAGACACACGCATGCCAATTAGGGCATAAGGTAGTTTTCAAAGCAAACAATGCCGCGTGATGACAAATAGAATGGGGCACATCTTAAAAGGAAACAAAAAGACGTTTGATAGCACCTTCTGTACATGAATCGCTTTTTGATTACGGAGATCTATTGGAAATAAGTGCAATTGCACTTGTAACTCCAAGTGTAACACTTTGGATCTCATCGTTGGATTTCAACTCTGGCTTTGGATCAGAACTATAATTGCAATAGGTCGATTAAAGCAGTAATTCTGGTTTTGGATCCTTGGGATCCTTGCAGTTTTACAATGGATCGTTTTATCTATCTATTGCATCAATATAGGCTTAACATCCCAACTTCAGCTGAACTCCGGCTCCCAATTGGCCCCTGATTCTGTATATAAACCTCCAAATATTTAAGCGTACCACGTAAAGTGAAAAGTAAACAAAGAATTTCTGAACATGACCGCCATGAAACGCGCAAACGGTAAAGATCTTTCGCTTCAGGATAAAGTAGAGTTAATTAATTTAAGTAAAGGACAAAGTCAGAGAAAATTAGCAAAACAATTCTGAGTTAGTAAAATGCAAGTTCAATCAGTTTTCAAGCGAAAAGCAGTTTTAACTGCGTTTGAAGAAAATTCCCAGGCAGAAAAGAAACGTTTCTGTTATGAAAGAGACCATGAGAACATTGATAAAGCTGTATGGGAATGGTTTAAAGCTGAAGTAAAATGGTTTTAATTTAAATGATCATTTTGATACAAACATGTTGATATAAATCGAGTGTTATTTAATGGTTATGTAATCAATGTTTGTTGTTATTTCTTATTCACCAACATTCAAGAGTTCATTATGATCCAGTAATGTCCCAATATAGGACACCTTGCTTGGGACCCCACAAATAAGACCACCCCCACAGGTGGTCATATTTACGAGGTTCTAGTGTATCTCGTTTAATTAGAGGGGTCTAAACAATTTTAGATATCTTTTAATATTAAGAGATATTTTGAAATATTGATAGGAACATAGCAACGACAGCTCTGTTTCAGCGAGATCCATGAGAAAGTATCATTTTCCAGGCAGATAGTATTTATTATAAACTAACGTTTTATTTCGTAAAACGAGCTTTTACGAGTAAAAGCGCAATTCGCGTTCTCCACTTTTAGATGGGTTTCCCTTTGGTTAGATTTACCACACAATAGAAAGAAACTTTTTCTCGCAGACAGAATGAACCCTATCCCGCCCTTCATCCAGCCGACCAATGAGAATGCAGGTAACACAAAGTGCTACGTCATTGAAGATGTCAATCATTCCCTTTAAGCCCAATTTAGGTGGTGTCAACCCACCCAGGCTTGTAGGGGCTGGATGGGAGGGAGGATAGGCTAAAAGCGGAGAACGCAAATTGCGCTTTTACTGGTAAAAGCACGAAATAAAACGTTATTTTTACTTCGCAAAAGCTTAGAATTTGCTTATCTCCACTTTTAGATGGGACTAAAGTCCGGAGGAGGGGAGCCTGCCATTCTGAAGAACTGGGTCGCGAAATGCAAATACTCGTAAGAGCTGTTGCTAAATAAGCCCGTTAGATGGGATTGAATTGAAGTTAAATAAAATTCCGAATCTAAGATCGCCTGACTTATTTGTTTTCCAAGACCTTGGTAGGGAAAGGGAGGGAGACTCTTCTAGCCCGTGATGGGATCTGGTAACAAATAGTAAACTTTAAATATAAAGGTGTAAAGAACAGTCTGAGTAAATTTCATGCTGGCCTACTGACTGAGTATCCTTTACTAGCCCCTCCTGCCTCCCACTGGATGGATTCCAACCAGGGATACTCTATGCTCTGAGTTGAAGATGACAGTAATACTGATTTGTTGTTCTTACTTAACAAAAGGATCGTAACCCTGTAAAGCTACCGTGAAAGTAAAACTTGAAACAGCACAATTAGGACTTACTATGTCTTACAAAAGCATGCTAAAGTTCTAAGAACCTAAGTAAATGTTAGAGTTTCTCTAAATCATTACCGCTTAAAACATAAAATTTGTGCGAAATCGACTGGCAATTTCGAGAAATTAGATGACTAGAAGCCCTAAAACACTCAATAACTTGGATTAAAAGCAATTCTAGTGATAAAACTCACTAAATAGTAATGATTTCAAGTCTAGGGCCATAATGGTATTATGGGCCTTGGTCACATGGTCACTGTGACACAGACCCTTGATGACCTCTGGGCTCTCAGCATGGCTCGAGACTGCGGAAACGTCGGGACGGGGAGTACCTGTGCCTCCCCCTTTTCTCTGAGTCAAAGAAAGCTCTGAAGATACTGATGTCAGGGTGCTGTTCACAGTGAGCGTATGTTTCTAAACCGTTCCTTGGGTAATAAAACATTAACGTTTCAAAACAATTCGACAGTACACACAGTAGCCAACGCCGTAGAGTCGGCAAAACTGAAATGCATGATATAGCCGGTGGGGTAGTGCACTGGCTATTTCTTGGGTTTGAAGTGGCTGGTAGCACGGTCCTTAGCGTAGCTTCCCTTTTTCTTGCCCTTGCCTTTGGGACTGGGCGTGGGTGATCTGTAACAGAGGGACAATTAATTAGTAATGGCCGTCTCCGCAGCTAAGAAGGGCCCCAAAGAATAGAGGTCTGATAGTTCATGTTGGGAGAAGTCTTTAAGATAATACTTAACTAAGGAATTGGGAGAAGCCCAGCAACCCGTTTTAAGTATATCTGACAGCGACACATTACGTAGTGCCCTAATTGAGTTTGCAATTTGCCTGACTTGATGGGCTTTTATTTTAACTCTGACTGAAGGACTGTCTGATTGTGCCTCATCATACGCTGCCATAATGACCCCTTTAATGTAGTTGGAAATGGTTTGTTTTAAGAGGCCTTTATTGAACTTGGTCATATAGGAGATAATAAGAGATTTTTGGTTTTCTGACCTGTACATCTCCGAATATTCTAGATATTGACGTAAGGCTTTGACGGTGCACAAAGAGACCTCGGTGGCCTGTTCGTCTGGTAGGGATGGTAAGTTGATGTGGCAAAACGTGTCCATCCCATGGGTAATGATATGGGTTTTGCCCATGAAGCCGACCCTAGGGACGAGGGTGATTTTTTTCCACTCCCCGTTCTCTTTGCTGACTGTTTCCTTCTCCTTTTGCCTGAGGCAAGGGCTAGCACGAAAGTGAACCTTACCGTGGCATTTTTGGTTGAGATTACTTCATCTCCAAAGATGTCCGGCCATTGAAGGTATCTCAGTACTAGGGAAAGGTCCCATCGTGCAAAATTAGACGAGCTAGGGGTGAGTTTACCTTAAAATGACGGATCAATTGAGAGATGGACGTATCATCCCCTGAGTCAAAGCCCTTTGAAGCCTTGGATCTAGAACCGATGGCTGTTCTGTAACCCTCAATGGAACTTACTTTTAGACCCTCATTTGTGAATAGGTGATCTAAAAAGTCCGCTATCACTGATGGAGAGGCCTGAAACGGGTTTAGCTTAGATTTGCTGCACCAGGATGCCAATTTATTCCATTGAGACCTGTATACCTTGCCAGTAGATTGTTTATGGCTGTTTACTATTTTATCTACTAATTTTTGTGAGAAGCCTTTCTTCTTTAGAAAAGACTGGTCAGGCATCAAAGGTGTAGGTTCAATAGGTGAGGGGCTGGGTGGAAATGTTGCCAATCGGGTTGGAATAGGATTTCCTTTTGGCACGGGATTGGAGTCGTGTTGACTATCTTGCATCTAAGGGACAGGGTAAACCAGGGGGCCTCCGGTATCCGTGGGGCTACTAGAAGCAAGGCCCGTGGGTTCAGATCCAATACCCGTTGTAGGACCTGTAAGAGGATTGCCTGTGGCGGAAAGGCGTAGAATACCTCTTGTAGTGGCCATGTGCAGTTCAGGGCATCTATTTCCCCAGCCGCTTGATCTGGGCATCGGGAGATACACCTCGGTAGTTCTGTTGTTACTGCGTTGGCAAACAGGTCTAACGTGGGGGCCCCTATGGTGATTGGTTCGTGACCCACTGGAAGCACTGGGGGCTTGACACCACTCTGTGTGGATTACTTGGCCTATTCTGGACGCTAAGTCGGCCAGAACATGGAGTTTTCCCGCTAGATGCCACGCCGTCAGGGTGATTTGAGATTGACGAACTAGGGACAGGATTTTGTAGGTCAATATGGATAGAGGAAGAGATCTGGTTCCCCCTTGTTTGTTTAGATATGCCACGGCTGTTGAGTTGGCTAGGAGAAATAGAACACTCATGCCCCGGAGTCGATCGGACAGTTTGTTCAGTGCTATACACACGACTCGTAGTTCCAGACAATTGATGTGCTACCTTCTGACTGAGAGGGGGGCCATTTGCCCCTCCACATCTGGCGTTGGCAATGTATACCCCATACCCCTTGGGATGCATCATTTTGGAGCTCTATTTCCGGGGGTGGGTAATGGAAGGGTGTGCTTCCTTTAAAATCTGCGGGCTGGTCCAGCAGCAGAGAGAGGCCAGGGCAGCTTGGGACACGGCCATTTTTGCTTGAGGGCACCATCCATGTTTGAGGGCCCTCCTTACCTGTCTTTGGAATGGTCTGTAGTGCAGACGGCCCAGGGGGATTGTACGCTCTATGGCTACTAAGAGGCCTAATAAAGATTCCATGGGATGCAGTCTTACCTTTTTCCCGTGAATCCCCGTATGCCCTGTGTGATATTTTGCTGTCTTTCTGCCGTGGGGAAGGCTCTCGCACTTACCAGATCCCACCTTTCCCCCAGAAAGACGATGTATTGTTTGGTTGTTAGCTCCGATTAGGGAAGATTGACCACTAAACTTACCTGTACGGCTTTGTGTACTAGTGCTAGAGTTTGGCGGGGGGGGGGGCGTGTCCATGTCTGCGTGTGCCAGAAACCAATCGTCCAGGTACTGGAACATGAGCATTACTTCTGACCGAGCCCATGCTTTGAGTACTCTCATTATTTTTGGGCCGTGGACAGACTGAAAGGAAGTGCCCGAAACCAGAACCGCTTTGGGCCTATTTGAAAGGCTAGAAACTTTCTGGCTGACCGGTGCATTGGGATGTGGAGATAGGCGTCTGAAAGGCCTATGGATGTGCCCCACATTCCTGCCTGTAAGCTTTCTTTTATGACCTGGGCGGTGTCCATCTGAAAGGAGGTTACTTGCAGGAATTCGTTTAGGGCTGATAGCTCTATGACTAATCTCCAACCCCTTTTTGGGAACCAGGAAAACCCTGCTGTACAACGCTGTCTGGTTTTCTGACACTTCCTCTACTGCCATTTTTTCTTGGAGGCTTAAGAGCATTTCCTGTAGAGCTACATCCCTTACCCGAGTCCCGCGGTTAAGTGGTGACTAGGTACTGGTGGGTTCTATGGGCCAGTGGAATAGATGGTTGAAGGCCCCTCGCATCCCGCCTGAAGGGTAGAGGGTAACCGACCTTAACCACCTTCCAATTTCTGCCAAAATTTGCCTAGTTTACCTCCTACGGGCAAGGATGCGTTTAAGGCTAGCAAATTTTCCTGTGCGAGCGACCGGCTCTCAGGGCCGGCTCTCAGGGTTCACCCATTCTACTTCCGCTGGGGGAAGAGTTCCTTCTGCCCGAGGATGGGAGCATGACGCAGGTCTCTAAGCCCTTTCACGCTCGACGAGCAGTGCTGGAGAAACGCGTCCCGCGGAAGAAAACCATGGATGTCATGAGGAAGGTGGACAGTTTGACTAAATCTCTGGTCGCTAGAGCGAGGCATTCCAGAAGTTTAAAGGCCACCGGATCATGGAGGTGTAGGTCCTCCCATCGTGTCTTCAAGGCTCTCAGGGTGTGATTTTGAAAAAAAACATGATATTGAGTATGTCTCGGTTGTTCGAGTGCCTCCAGGGGTATTAGATTGTCAGAAGACCTGTACAGGCTCGGTCTCACAGCACAGTGCTTGGAGATGTGAAAGCGCGAGAGAGTGCGGCCTTCGCTAGCGTCCAACTTCTTAAATTCTTTGGAGCGGACCGTGATAGCGTTGGCAATTTCTTTACTGGTCGAAAGGGCTATGAAGGAGTACTGCGGCGGCAAAACTGTCTGAGAGGTTATCCTTATGGGGGAATCTTCCTTGTCGAGACCTGGAGACCAATTAGTAAGGAAGGAACGCTCCACAGTATCAGCTGCGACTATGGTGCCGTATCATGAGGATGGTACCCGTATCATGAGGATGGTGAAGTATCATGAGGGTGGTGCCGTATCATGAGGGTGGTACCCGTATCATGAGGATGGTGCCGTATCATGAGGATGGTACCGTATCATGAGGGTGACGCCCATATCATGAGGATGATGCCGTATCATGAGGGTGGTGCCCACACCATGAGGATGGTGCCCATATCATGAGGATGGCGTCCATATCATGAGGAAAATGGCGTTTATGTGGGTTCTATCACAATTTCAGTTCAAAATCAAATAATTTTTGAATCTGATGAGTATCTAGTCTTATTTTTACAGGTTTTATAGCAAAAATTCGCAATTTACATCACCTATTTGGAAATTTAAGTGTTATATATAGCTCAGGTTACTTAATATGTCATGGTTAGATACTTTTGTGAGTAATTCAGAGTCAGTTCTCTGTAGCTGAAAGTATTTTATTTCTTGTAAATATTTTTGATTTACTACCCAGTTGTCAAATAAACAATAAAGACTTTATTATTTGATATTTTACATAGCATTGGGTGTCCAGGGTTCAGATCCATCTAGTGTAAGGCAGGAGGATGATGATCAACGACACTCTTCATCGCTCAGTCTGTTAGCCTGTTTTTGTGACAGACTTCTTAATCTTTTATTATGAAATCATTTATATTTGTTGCTACATTGCATGTGATTTCGGTTCAAGAGTGTTTCTGAAATATCTCTACGAAGTTGCGAGTTTTCAATCGACTTTAACTAAAGTTCTGCCTTCTCCTTGTACTTAGACAGGACTTTTATGGGTCATAGCGTAATTTGCGACCCTTTTCGCGCAGTTCAAGATGGCAGGCTTCCTGCTGCGGACTTCAGTCTTACAGTGGAGATAAGCGAATTCGAAGCTTTTGCGAAGTAAAAATAACGTTTTAACAAGTAAAAGGTAATTCGCGTTCTCCGCATTTAGCCTATTCCACATCCATCCATACCACAACCAGTCTGAATCAGTTTGTAGCCAACTGGGTGCTTAAGGGGAAATGCCTAGGTCACCAATGGGATAATACCAAAGTATTCCTTTACTCTGATTGATAGATGGATGGTGGGATAGGACTATTCTAATTGCAGTAAAAAATTACTTTAGTGCATGGAAGGAATTAACCAGAAGGGAAATCCATCTAAAAGCAGAGAGCGCGAACAAAGTCAGAACTCTTACCCAATAACAAGTGATAATTTTAGCAGAAAAGTGGGATTTGTAGTTCGCCAGGACCCACAGTCACTCAGTCTCTACTTGGCTTCACTTGTGACCTCAAAAAATATTTTGACTGGACAAACCCCTTTCAGAAGGTTTCAAACAACAATACTCTCAGCAGTGGTTTGTGGTATTGATCAAAGCAAGTTACTAGTCAGATTCCCCACAAGCTGTCAGAGAGAGAACTCCAGTGCTATGTGATCGAAGAATGTTTAGTCGAGGGATACCCAAACATCCGCGACCCTGCCTGTCGATTCAGACAGCTTAACGGAGAGATATAATCATGAGCTTGTTCATCTGTTCATTTGTCTGTATGAGATCCGGGCTTAACTCCGAGACTATAGGTTGGCTGGTTTTGGAATTTCATATAAGGATATACTGAAGGTGCGCAAAGTTTGGAATCATGAAAAATTGTGAAAATGGGACCATTTTCGATTATTGGAACTTGGAAGTGTATTTTCGACGTTGTGTCCAGATTATATCTCTAAAAATATTACCAGTTTTTGTTTTGAAATGTCACACACATAAAGAATACATATCAAAGGTGCGTAATGTTGCGCAATGTTTTGATAGGATTCATAAAAAATTGTCAAAATAACAGAATCTTCAAATTGGTAAAGCGCTTATGCAATTTTGTCTGCGTAATGTAAGTTGGTTTCTGGACTATATCTCTAAGACTGTAGGTCGGGTTGTTTTAAAATTTCACATACGGATAGAGCACATGTGAAGGAGAGCAACGTCGTATTTTGTCCAGAATCATCAATAATGGCAAAGTAACAGCTTTTTCGACGTTGAAACGTAGCGTATTTTCTACGTCGTGTTCAGGCTAGGTCTCTAGAATTATTAACCAGATTGTGTTGAAATCTCAGACTCGGATAGAGCACATAGTTCAAGTGTGCAACCTCGTATTTTTTCAGATTCATGAAAAATTGTAAAATTACAGTATTCTGAAATTTGGTTGTGATATAATTCTGTCGGCGTAAAGGAACATGTCGTCGAGGCTGTGTCTCCAAAACTGAACATCGTCATCATCATCATCATCATCATCATCATCATCATCATCATCATCATCATCATCATATTATTATTATTATTATTATTATTATTATAATTATTATTATTATTTTGTATACCGATTATCTTTTTAAGCGGACAAGATTCTTTCTAAGCACTCTTTAATAAAAGCTTTGAGCGTGACTTTAAAACATTGTTATGGCTACCTCCACATCAAACTATAACTAACGTTCAAAATAGTTCTTAAAGAGATGTTTTCGGTTTTCGATTTATGGCTCACATACACTAAAATTGCTCTCCCGGTATATTTTTTACCGAGGGACATCATTTGGAGGAATCATAGTTTCATAGTTCCCAAGGACACGAGTGATCACTGATCTTTATGACTTTTCAGGTAAATATTTACGTGGCGGGCAGTATACACTGCTTAACACCAGGGTAAAGTTTAGATTTTTCAATTCCTGACAATGGAACATTTTAATTTGTCTTGCAGAATCAGTCATGAAAATCTTATGATCATGAATGGGGTGGTCAGGGATACCGTTACACGACCCACCCTAGCAATGAAGACGCAAGATAAGCAGTGCATTGAAGATAACCGTTGCGTCTGATTCACTAAGGTTGTTTTATCCATGAAATGTAGTATTAGCAGTTCTTGTGAAGAACAGTAACTTGCGTGCGCATATCCAGATGGGAATCCATGGTCTGAATCTGAAGGAATCAACCACAATCCTATTGTGGTCTGCTACTAGTAATGGCATTGAATTCAGTTTTCGTAGGGTTCAATTTGAGTGTTCCTCTACACAGTAGCAATACGAATATTTCGCTCAGGTGAGACGAAGAGACTGACTGATCTTGCTATGAGGAAAGTAGCTCTGAGTAGTTCACATCGTTCACATAAAAATGGAAGAGCAGAAAAACATTCATCGTAACAGTCCTAATAGCAAAGTATAATGAGAATACAATTGTGGTCCTAATTTGCCCTTTGAGGGAGAAAATATCCCAGTTTCATACGTTCGGATCTGGCACCGTTTACCAAGATTTGCAGTTCTGTCAGACAGGTGTGACGTGAACCACATCAGAGCAGAATTACGAATTGCTAGCAGTGAGACGTGTCTAGAAAGTACCTCTCTTCGAGTTGGCTCTATCCGAGTGAGGTCTCTACCTTTTCTACATCAGATTGTTCGGATCTGGCACCGTTTACCAAGATTTGCAGTCCTGTCAGACAGGTATGACGTGAACCACATCAGAGCAGAATTACGAATTCCTAGCAGTGGAACGTGTCTAGAAAGTTCGAGTTGGCTCTATCCGAGTGGGTTCTCTACCTTTTCTACATCATATGCTAATTGTGTATCGAGATTGTTATTTTTTACGGAACTACCAGTCTCAGAAAGAATGTTGCTGTCTTTTATTCATTCCTGTGTAATACATGAGTGATTAAAAGTGTAGCTCGTAGGTAAAAAGTGAACATTTTTATGCTAGGAGTACTCACCAGTTCTTTTTTTACCTCAGCACCGCTTCTAAGTCCCGTATAAAGTTGAAGATTAGCAAACAAAAGCCTTTGTGACGTAAAGCTGTCGTTTTATGTTGTAAAACGCTTTTTATGAGCGAACTTGTAAAACCTTTCTTTGACCTGCTCTTGAATCCATTCCCACTTCAAACCCGCTACAGACTTTGGATTATTTTTATAAAAAGAAACTTTGGTCAAATGATAATTCATGTCTTTCCGCCTTATCAACTTCTTTCAATGTTATGGTTACTATACTTAAGATCCGTCAGGTAGTTTTTGTATTATGTTATAAGGAATTACATGTGTACTATAATAGGTCATTTGTACATCAAATATTATAGGAAATGATTATCAGGATGGACAGACAGATGAATAAACAGTCGGGCAGAAAGATGGACAGCACCCCATCTATAGTTCCGTTTGGGGATAAAAGGTGAAGTTGACGAACATTTTTGCTGACCACTGAACGCGTGCACTGTCTTTCCATTGAAAAATAATATTTTTTCTCACTATTTCTTCATTCCAGATACTAAGGTCGAGAAAAAGGTCAATTGCAGTTCGATAATACACCCCAGCAATTTGGGGCGAACAGAAACGTACGGCAAAGAGACCAAAAATTAGCGGGGAGAAGAGTTTAGTTTCTCTAATCAGCTCCATCCCTTAGTTTGGCGCTATGTGTATCAGGTTAACTAAGACCGTATGAAATTTCCAGGCCTTGAAAATTTCCGCTGTAGTTAATTGTTTCCGTACCGTTGCTACCTTGTATATGCTTTACTATGTGCTGCAATTATGTTGGCCCAGGTGTGTTCGTTTTTCTGCCTTTTTGTACAGAAAGAAAAATAAAAGAGTAAATAATTGATAGCATTATGTCTTAGTTTTCTTTTCCCTGTTGGTATTTTATCTGGTATGTGAAGGCTTTCGCCAGCTTCGCCATACCTCCATCCTACGACAGGAAGAACTGTTTCCCCAGAAGACGTGGAAAGAGCTAACCAGAAAAGCAGGGCTTATACCAAGTCTTGGCCCTCTTGTCTAGAGCAGCTCACCCTACTCACGGCCTCAGAAACAGACGTTCATAGCAGGCTAGGACGTTCATAGTAGAACAGCAGCAGGGCGAGGGTTTCTGTGAAGAAGGCCAAAGTGTGCGCCAACGGCAAGACACCTCCACAGCAATGCCTTTCAGTATTGCAGGTAGCAACCATCTGCAGTATATCTCAGAGACAAAGGTCTTACCTCTAGCGATACTTTTTCAAATTTAGAAAGTACGGGGGCTTGCAAACACTTCATGGCGTCCTTGCCTGTAGGAAGCAGACTAGATAAGCTCTGGCCAGCTTGGAGAGAGGTGGGAGCCTCTAGTTGAGTCATACATGGACCGAGTACTTTAGGACATGGAAAAAGATTTGGTAGGTGTAGAAGAGATGCCAGAAATTCAAGAGGGTTTTTCAACACAGTTTTCCGATTCCCGCGAAATCAGGAGGACACAGCTGAGGACATAGAGCAGTCTATAGGCATGAGCATGCCGGATACGTCCATTGACCTTCGGATGCGTACCTGTCACGCATCAGCGTGAAAGTATTTCGTTTGTTTGCTTTTTTGTTTGTTTATTTTTTCTGCTTCATGAGTAACGAATCTGTAAGCATTGTAACACAGTGCTTGGTTGCAGGTTGTAGTTGCGTTGTCTTGGGACCACGATCAAGAAAGAGTCCATAAATAAAGGTTTTCCGTTCTTCCTTCCGTACGCGAGAGCTGCTAACCAACTCGCTTATATTCTGAAGTTCATTGGGCTCATTAAAACACGTGAAACAGGTATCATTGGTGTTTTATTTCTGCCGTTTTTTACCGAGTTCCTTTCTTATAAGGTTCTTTTATTATTAAAAGCGGAATCCCTTCATAAAATGTGATCAGACTTTAATTATATGCACACGATGGGGCATGCAGTCATGTTTAAATACCATTATAAATATTCGCCATTTTTCGTTCCATGAAAATGCTGGACAGTAAATTAAAAAGGCTATTTCAAAATGCTGATTTCGCTCTTGAGCGTGCTGGGCATTTTGCAACAAAAACTAGACAATTCTATCGTTTCATTTTATCGGCAAAAGCTAATTAATTGGCAAGTTAAAGTGAATAACGCAGTTTTTCGCCATTTAAAAATAAGAAATAGCAAAAACCCGCGGTCCGCTCCGCCTGCCTGGCGGGCCACATTTTCTGATATTTGCTAATCATGCTTACCTTTTGAGTAGCTATCGTTAGAGAAAATTAGCTCACTTGCGATCCCATTTTTTGTTAAACGTTTTGTGTTGACTGTTGAACGTGTACAAGAGTACAATTTTCCGGTAATCCCTGGAGAGAGGAGGCACTTGGCATCAAATCTGTTACCATGCATTTCTAAAAATAAAATTGGAGACAGACGCGGTTGAAAACGTAGTAATTATCATTTAGTACTCTTTATTTTGTCGCAACTGCTCTGAAAAGGGGGATATTATTCCAAAAGTAGTACTCCGCGATTTAAAATGGCATGAACACCGATTGGTACATGAGTGCACCCCAGGGAAATCATGGTGGAGGTTGGCCTGTTGGATAACAAGAAAACGCCCCCGTAATCGAAATTAATTTCGGTACTCTTTGCGCCTAATTCTTGGGGGAGTGGTACCCAGGCCAACACCAAGAAAGGGAAGGTAACAAGTAGTCACAGACGCCTGTCACCTCTTGCTGTTGGAAACCGAAAGGTCTGCATTGCATCGGGAACTGCGTAGCTCTTGTTCAAGTATTTATCTTAACTCTGCGAAAAAAATTTATAGTAGAGATAGCCATTTGATCCTCAACGAGCTGCTTTCCTGTACATAACACAGGAGGGCAAGCCAGCCATTTTTGCACAGATTGTGGCTTGCAGGCTATCAACATTTCAAAGGACCTATGTCACTTTTTTGCCGCTTAACAGCGACTAAATAAAACAAAAGCGGCGACTGTTTAAGTGTTTCCAAGCTTCTTGAAATTCCACACTTGCTTCGGAGTGCCGTTTGGGTGTTTTATCTATCCGCTTCTTCATGTTAATTTGTCGAAAGAGATGTGAGTTGGTGAAAAGCTAGTTTTTCTCACCATACGCGAACTATCAATGCTATCTGTCTGTAATGCTGGGGCTTCAACCTGAGTCTCATTCTAATTGATCTACACTTCCATTTCTTTGTTTCCATTATAAACGGGGAATGCCAGGATTCCGAATGCTCAGAAATCCGAAGGGTCAGTACTCCGAAATCCAAGCACTCAGAACTTTACCCTTTTTAGGCGTATTTACCCAAGATAAACAAATTTCTGGATTTGAAAATTCAGCAGATTCAGTATTTTCTTGAATAACCATTATTTATTGTACAACTTGATATGTTTTTATAAACTACATTTACTCAATGTATTTAATTCTAGCCGAAATTGAAATGATTTTATCATTTTGTCGAAAAAATCCCAATTCAATTTATCAAAAGCGTTTTCATTATCTCTGAAGGCCACAATCTTCCTTTTACGGATATCAAGAATGTATTTAACTGGATCGGAATTCCAGTTCAGAAGCCTTTAGTCGTTTCGAAAAACTGTTACTTATCAGACTTCGATTCTAGAATTTTTCACGGAAAAATGAGTTTTAGCTTTATTAAAAACATTATTTACAAGATTTGTCTGTTTTTACAAAGCGTTAACATCAGAATCTAAACCAGACTTGCAAGCTTTCCATTCTAGTCTGCATAGTATGGCTTCTGCTTTTCTAATGTTGGAATTATATCACTGTGCGTTTTTAAGTTTGTAAAATTGATTTTTTGTTATCAAAAATTAATTTTGAACATCTGAAATTAAATTTTTGATAGCAAAATATAAATTAATGAGATTTACATTGATTTGTTGGTATTTTTAATAACATTTGGATACCAAAACCAAGCACTAAATGTTAAAACGGCATTCCATAATTGTGATCTTTTTTTCAATTTTTTAAGTTAAGACGTTTTGAAATCTTAAAAACAAACATTTTTCATAAATCGTTTTGCTTTTCCGAAATTAAACTGATTAAGAATATCGATGGGAGTCGCTATATGTACTCCATGTTAATTGATTAATATGTTTATAACTGTTTCACGAAGTTTTGTTTGTCAATATAAAAGAAACCTTTCGAGTTCTTTTCATTATGCTCTAAATAATAGCCTTTCTTACGAATATAGAATCCGAACAATTCGTCTCTTTTAGTGTCTTCTAATTCAACAGCAATATGTACTGTATCTCGCTTTATTTCTTGTATACATGTTAAACTTTTTATTTAACCCACTTCTATGTTTTTTCTTCCCATGGCCTTTTGCTTACACTATGCTGTAGTTCCTTATCTTAAATTACATTTAATATATTTCCAACGCGTACGAAGATTTATTTAAGGATCGGTTTTCCACCAGAATTATCAGTTATTGATTTCATTCATATAACATTTAAGTCTTTACAAATAATTATTTTATTATCTCGCCTCTCCTCTGAGGAATCACAGATCCGACCATAGAGCGTTACCTGCTTTACACTTGAGACTGAAGGTCGAAAGAAGGCTTTGGTTTATCAAAAATTCGGAAATTTTCTCTTTTTTTCCTTTTTTACTTATTTTTCTTGGTATCGCTCGTTTTCTTTGTCGGATGGATTTCCACACAACTCCGACGAAGCGGTTAGAGCTATGGAAATTGAGATGGGACACAGGATCTATAGCAAGGTGAAAAAATCAGCCTTGGATGCATCGTCATCAACGTCGTCTGATATCACAAAATTTTCAAACATTTTCAACATTTTCCAAGCCAAATCCAAACCTCCGTTAAGCCTTAAGCCGTTCAAGCCTTTATTTGACTGCATAAGCTTTTTCTACACGTCCATCGACATGAGGCTGACCATGACCTGTTAGGATTGTCCACATCGACATGTCTATGCAACGTTTCTAACACGACGGCTATCTAAAGTCAGGGAAAAACGCTAGTCACAATTCTTAAAATATGACAAAACATGAAGCAGAGGAACAGCAGCACGAACATGAGTAAAGTCTTGCTAGTGTCAGATTTTGTGCACAGTTTTTCGTACAGAGCAAGGGGATAGTTTGAAAATGAAGTTCGCATTATCTGAGTGCGTAACTGATGGAGTAACTATTGGTAAAATTAGAGTTGCTTGAAAAGATTGTTCTTTTAAGCATCTCTGATCTTTAGCCTGCCGAAAAGTTTTAATCGATCGGCATTAACTAAGGCAAAAAAAGTCTGTAGCACCATGTTTGCATATGCGGTGGCCAAATTTAAAATCCAACCTCTGTTTTTATCATAAATACTGTTCATTTAATTGGCAGACCAAAGAGCACTTTATAGCAAAAATTTGGATCGTTATAATGCGGATATACTTGGTAATTTTTTATTGAAAGCCTGAGATTTCGGAGGCGCCAGTGCATTGGTCTGCTTGGAACAGCCAAAAACAATATATAAAACGATCATCAAGAGCCAAGTACAACAATAGAACATATTTTTCGTTTCCATAAATCAGGATATAAATTTAGGTAATGAAGGAGCGAGAAACAATTTTTTAAAATATCAATCTGGACCACATCGGAAGCTGGTCGATTATCCGCCGCAGTAACAACAAGATAAATTTTTTAAAAATAATTAGACCACAAGAAGTTAAAAATCGAACAGGCTTTCCAATAATTACACAGCCCGGTAAACATTCTGACGTCCAACTGACGTCAATTTGAGAATGAGGCCAGATCAAACTGTAACATTAAACCCGGTTGTAAATTGGTTTTGATTGGCTGCGATATAGGTAAAGGTCGTTGACTAAACGTTGAACAGTCGTTATTTAGATGTTGCTCTTGGCTGCAAACAAAACTCCAATTTTTTTGTTTTTTTTTTGTTTCGCCTGTTTTGAAAAATATCTGAAAATACCCATGATCGCTGCTTTACATTAATGTTTTCCAAAGTCCATACAACATCGCCCTGTCGACATCTATATTACGCTGTCATATAGGCTTTGTTTCGACTTTAATTTGAAACCTTTCGCAACATTGATTAGACGTTGGATAATTGACATCTATCCAACTTCGAAAGGTAGACGCTGTTTTGATTTCCATAAACAACCAAACTTGAACGTTAATCCGACTTTGGGTGCGACGCCTGCCTAAGGTCGCGTGTTTGTTGGGGGGGTATTCATTATGATTATTCAAGGGCTCTTTACAAGCAAGTGACCAATCTACAATAGCTGGTAGTCAGCTGCTGCCTTTCATACATTACACATGTGTATATGTTACCGTAGAAGCAGCAACTTTATCTATATGTATATATCATTATTATTATTATTATTTTTATTATTATCATTAAAGATTAAGCTTTGCAATGTCGTTCCTCTACATACAATAATATTGAAAAATGGTCCAATTTTGCCGTTAATTTTTTCCTTTAAAATATTCTTTTGAATGCGCAAAACATAAAAGTGTTGATATGATATGGTCATTAAAGATCAAGAAAATATATCATAAATGTGTAGAAAAACTTGACTACCTTTGAAGTTTGCGATGTTGGGCCCCTTTTATACAACCAGTTTGCAATGTTAGGCCTCTTTTAGAATATGACCCTACATAAAACATTTGCATAAATTAAAGCAGCCCCTCGTAGACCTGCATTTATTAGTCATGTAGAAAAATATGCAACTTTTTCTAGGTAGGTATATCCACACATTGAAGAAAATTTATCAGTATTACAACGTTTTTATGTTTTCTTAATAATACAATACAGTGTAGGTCGTCACTTGCGGATATTGAGATTTCCTTAAACATACAATCCATGTAAGGAATCATTTGCCACGTGTTACGGTGGACATGTCTCCAAATGACATGGAATCTTCCTAGGGTTTCTTTGGTCTCTGCTGTAACACATAGAAAAAACATGCTATTTCAAAGAACGTAAACAGGCATAATTCATGAGGCGTGACTAATTGGGGTGGCTAGAGTGTGAAGATTTGATACTGTTTCAACACAATACACTGTTGCATGGTGATGCGGAACAGTTACGATTACTGCTGTCAAGATGGTGATTCTACATTACTTTTACCGACGTCTAAGCAACGTCTGCAGACAAACTTTGTAAACCTCAAGAATTAAGCAAAATAATATGTGGATGAAACTGGGATGAATAATTTGTACTCATACGCAGTAATATCAAAAAAATCTTTTTGATCAATTCACTCTCTTCACGAATATTTATATTTAACGAGCTGTTTCAATGTTAAGTAGACACCAAAATTGGCATAAATAAAAAGCAAAAGTAAAGATAGTGCTAAAATAAACAAATAAAAATAACGCATAAAGGGTGATAGGGAGAGAACTGGCAAACCGAATGTTGTTAACGTGCAATTATTTACATTATAAATACAACTTGTTATATTCCTCTTCAGTACTTTGGCCAATGACATTTACAGGAAAGAGTAAATCTCATTGTATAGCTTTCGCTGTTTCAGAGAAATCTTACCAGCCATACTCGCAATAATTTTATTTCATATAGTCCTATAGCACACAATATAACACAGTACACTATATGCCATTGCCTTGCTCGCAACCACGGCACACAGAAGCTATAATTGCTCATTCGCTGTGAAGTGGAGAGATTAGTATGCTTGCGCTAAAGGTGTAGGGTGAGCTATCGTTACGTGTTATATATATATATATATATATTTCAAAAACCGTTTTCACATATAAAATGCAAGCGAAGAAAAACAGGTGGATCAACTAGATATACCACAGTATGTCTCTACCTCTATCAAGTTTGGTCATCCGAGTACTGACCTCTCAGACCAGCTCAGAAAGATCAATAAACTATGAGGATGAAAATCCTCAATTGAAATAAGTAGATGTAAATTTATAATTAAATTATGATTCGCAAAGAAAGACATCTGAAGTTGGACTTTTGAAGTATGTATTAGCATGATAAAAACGTGCAGCACACGTTATAATTACTGACACAAATGATCTTCAAAACAAATAAGACCTGCTTGAGTATGTGTGCTATAGTTGATCCCCTTAGCACTAATTGACTCAAATTAGCCGAACTGACTAGAATTCAGTTTGATGTAGTGAAACCTAGTGAAACCAAATCAGTTAGCTATGGTTAAACCTGGTAAAACCAAATCCGTTAGCTATTGAGAAAACTAGTGAAACCAATTCAGTAAGCTATGGTGAAACATAGTGAAACCAATTCAGTAAGCTATCATAAAACCTAGTGAAACCAATTTAGTAAGCTATAATGAAACCTAGTGAAACCAATTCAGTAAGCTATGATAAAACCTAGTGAAACCAGTTCCGTTATTTATGGCGAAACTTAATAAAACCAATTCATTAAGCTATGATGAAACCTAGTAAAACCAACTCAGTTAGCTATGGTTAAACCTAGTAAAACCAATTCCGTTAGCTATTGTAAAAGCTAGTGAAACCAATTTTGTAAGCTATGGTGAAACCTAGTGAAACCAATTAAGTTAGTTATGGTTAAACCTAGTAAAACCAATTCCGCAAGCTATTGTGAAACCTAGTGAAACCAATTTAATAAGCTATGGTGAAACCTAGTGAAAACAATTCAGTTAGCTATGGTTAAACCTAGTAAAACCAATTCAGTTAGCTATTGTGAAACCCAGTGAAACCAATTTAATAAGGTTTATATAAAACATAATTTGATTTGGTATATCCGTAGTGAACGATGGCCGTTGTTTTCGTTAGTTTTCAGCTAGCGCTCCTGATGAGACACTTGTAGCCCGGTGGTACAGTGGATGGGTCGAAATAGGACTTCATGTTGGTTTTCAAGTAACTGACGAACTGATTGGACATAACTCTGTGATCATAATTTCTCGATATTTTGTGAGCATAATTCAAATGCCTGTTCATTGTTACTGTAGACCTGCCTTTTAAAGGCACATAGAGTTTCAAAAGTTTACATAGTTTTCATGTTTTCGCCTTCTTGTCCAAAGAAAGCCAAAACTACGAACATTTTTGTCCTATTTTTCTTTCATACTGAAGGCGTAACTTTTTTCTAATATCTTTAAACATTCCATGGCTCCATTAACAAAAAGTGTAAGAAGACACAAGATCAAGTCGAAATTTCTCAGTTCGCCTTTTCGAATCCCTCCAAAGTTGGAGTCTACTTTGACAGTATGTGCAGAATTATTGCAAATAAAATTATATGTTGTGCAATGTGGTGGTGATCTTTGGTATTTGAACGCCTTTCAAAATCTAAAAACTGGAATATAGGTGAAAATACCTCTTAAAAACTTTTTGCTTTGCTTTCACACAGCTGATTCATACTAAAGTTTGTTCTCGTGGTTATTGGATCTATACATGAGGCCTTTATCATCTGTCTAAATAACGAAACTGAACATTCAAGCGTGTTTTTACATTTTTAAAGGGATGGCCGAAAGCCTCAATGGGCGTTAATTTCGAATTCCGTGATAGGTGATCAAACCCATTGCATTCGCTTACTCGAGACAATTGGTGCGAACATCAATCCCCTGCCTACCACCCCGAGCTGGAAACGAACTTGGGACTTTGGGATCACCAGATCAACGATATAACCCACTGAGCTAACGAATACATTTGTGACCAATATCTTTGATTATATCCGATTTAAGTCCGAGCAGTTCATATCTGAAGTGTGACATATGATATGGTAACTCGCGAACTCAATGGAAATTATTGCTGTTATGTTTTCATTTCTCACATTTACATTTTAAAATCGTGTAAGTGCTTATTCCAGAGGAACTAAGCTAGTTCGATTCGTTTTTGCTTTGTAAATGTAATACTCATATTTTTTCTTTGCGCATACATATTTTGCGCATGACATATTTTCTCTTCCAAGTCAGGCCAATAAAATACGGACTGAGTAGTACAGCACGTACCCATGGATATGGAGATAAAGACCTATGCTGCATGCATGACGAAGGTGATCGTGAGAATTCCATCAAGAAAGGAAATGCATTTGTGTGAGCTACACATTTGTATTTCGCCATGCCTTGTTTCATGACGCTACAAACTGCAGTGTTATCTAAAGCTCAGGCTAAATAAAGCACCATAATCTTCTTAATTTCCTGAAGCATTACTTCCTATATTCTTTCCAAATTTTAAAATTTTAGACGCTTTTCGGCAAAAAAGTGCAAAATACACAGTTTTATTCACATGCTTCTAACTGATGCAAGAAGAGAAACATTGGCATGTTTCTATGATTTGTTCCTGCCGAATTTGTTTTCCCTTGTCACCGCTTTCCCGAGTGTATGGTATGATTGGAATAGAAATTAACGTCACATTCATTTTAATTATAGAATGAGCACATTACTCTAGGAATATTAAGATTTCCCAATAATGACGAAACTATAAATTAAACTGCGTTAAAGTAATTATTTGAGAATAAGAGAACAATTACATGTAGTCTTTATATCGCCACAATTCTGCACACTGTTCTGGTGAACATGTTAAGCTATACAATCTAAACGTGCGAAGTGTCAATTACTGCACAGACAAAACGATGGCGGAAGCGGGCTTCACGAACGACTCAGCATCATTTCTGAAATCATGTCCAAGAAACTCCGAGAAAGTGGAAATTTTTAGACCAGCCAAGATTCCCACTGAGTGCTAATTTAGTTTTCAAAATAGGGCCTGGCATTTTTCATTCAATACCCTGCGTTTTTTTTTTACAAAAAGGAAGGCTGTTATGGAATTGCGCTTGGTCTCCAACATAAAGAGGGAGGCACAAAAGCTGTGCTTATTTAGAATTCCTCTGGTGATTGTTCTGATGTAAAAATAGCCCACTCTTAATTAAATGTGCACAATCCTTTAATTTTTACCCCGACACACGGATTGTTAACTTTAATTTAAAAATTAAGTTAACAATCTCTGTTGTTTTATTTTTTTGAAAAAAGACATTGTACGTCACATCAATCCCTCGCAATTTACATCAAACACCTTTCAGCAACCTTTCGCAGACATACAATTTACACATCGCTAGGTATCGCAGCACTCACGCAATAATGCAATTATTTGATCCCCATTTTCTTTGGTATTAATCCTCATCTAAGGTAATCTTAGCTGCTTGCATATACGTGCTTACTTCATGCATGAAGGTCGAACGATTGAAGGCCAAATCGTGGAATCGGGCATCGCATATTAGATATTATAATAAGAAAGATGAGATTTTTAGCGTTGTCACAAGACCCTAACAGAAACTCAGTGTCGTTAAAGTTTTTAGGACAAACAAGTTGTCATGCAGGTAGAAATAATCTTCTACTAAATTGCACTCACTGTAATTTTTGTTCGGTTTAATTTCCCACGTATTTCTTCTATTGGCTTCTATGTCATTTAATATCTTGAACTTGAAATAAACTTAGTTTGTTATCACGTCATGAATCTCTTGGCATTTTGTTACTTTTGTTAACTAGGACATGGCCTATCCCCAGGTCATTCCACGTTTTTAAGCTAGTCGGTTGTTGACTTATTTGTTTCACTACCTCTTTGTGTGTGTCTCTTGAGTATGAGAAATTGCTCGAGCAAGCATTATAGGTAGATTTCTTGGTCACCCTCACCAAGTCAGAGCTGGAACATAAACAGATCTTTTGAAGGAGAGAAAGGATCTAAACCAAGTTGGAGCTTGAGCGTTAAGAAAGGAGACGTCTGGCTGTTCAGGCAATCAAACGTTGGGCGATCGATTGACTGACTGACCACAGACAATCTTTCTGAAGCCACTCAAGCCCAGTTCTGTACCTTGCTGGAGATCATGGGCGTGTCCAAGCCGCCTCTGCGAATTACCGTGCCACCCGGAAATCCTGTCACAGCCATACCGGACGTCTAAAAGCCTCTGCCATTCTCCACAGTCAGGTACCAACATAGTGCAACGGAACCTTTCTTTAGTGCTACGTTAACCACAGAGAAAAGACATCTTTGGAGACACAAAACAATTCAACGGTAAGATATCACATTTAGCCTTTTAGCCTTAGTGTCAGCAAAATAACGGGGCAAATCTATGCCTTAGGCTGACAGATATTAAAAACGGTTTCATTGGTAAAACACACATTACCAGAAGGTGCGTTCGTACAGGGAGCGTTACCAGCGCTCTAAGACTAAGAAACCTAGCTTGTTTGATCTCCCTTATCACATCACAGCGCTACGTGAGTAATTGCAAGTTTCGGGGCTGTACAGAAAAGAACAATCAGAAAGATCTGATTATCTGCTTTATACCAAAAGACCTTTTGCAATTATATTAAAAGTGTCATATTTTAGATATGTACAGTAAAGCTTCATTGAAGGTCGATTTTAGACATCTCATTAATGTTAAAACCCACCAACTTGGCAAAGTACCAACTCAATCAGGGTCTTGTATTGTGTGTCTTTGTCAAATATATTATAAACGGTTTGCTGCTCTTCTCCAAATTCGCTTATTAAGTTGAAGAATTCTCAATGCGGACACTTGAATTCATTGCGCCATCATTTGTCGCAGTCGAATAAGTGGTCTTTAAGTAGCTCTTCTCTGGTGTAGCCAACCGACAAGCAATGGTAGAGCCACAACTAAACAGAAGAACAGCTATTTCTGTCACCCTTGCTGCGATGCTTGCAAGGGCAAGAAAGGCCAGTTGTTCTGCACCCATGGGCTTGAAGACTCTTTACTTCCCCCAATAGACTGACTGTGTGTGTTTATCGTTTCTCTGACTTTTGGTCTTATTGCACTGCTCACTCGACTTTGGGATTGTGTACGTATACTGCTTATCCATACGCTCTCTAAAGCACGTCTTGGTCCTAGGAGCTGATCTCACACAAAGACCTAATTGCTGGTACACCCTTAGTCACTCAATACGTATGCCTTGGTTGATTAGCAAGCACGACATGATTGCCTTTATCTGTCTTATGACTCATCTGTATCATTTCAGAACTCGGTATTAGTTTGAAGCGTAATAAAAATGTTTTCATTTCTATTCTTGCTTTTAGTTGTTAGTCTTAGGAATAGGGCTTGATATTTTAGTTAAGGGTACATTAAATTCTTTAGCGTATCTTTCCCTTCTTGCTAAGAGTGGACACAGGTCAGTGTGCGGGATGAGACACACTTGATTTTCAGGCCCTGTCTCCCTCTTTCTTTGGTCTTCCTTTTTCACTAGCCAGTAGTCAATTCGATAGTCCTTTTGATAGTCCTAGTGTTTATGGCGCGTTACAACACAGGCACTGAGATATGGCAGTGCTTTATATCTGCCTGTTTTATGGAAAATTCTTTTGTGAGTAACAATTGAGTACGTACGCAAATTTTCTCAGCTCAGTTCTCAAGTCAGGTTACCCTTGCACCTGTTCTAGTCCCATATAAAAGTAGACAGAAGCGAATTCAGCTTTTGTGAAAAACAATAACGTTTTATTTTAGTAAAATGCTCTTTCACGAGTAAAAACATAATTCCCATTCTCAGCTTTTGTCTAATTTGTCTTGTCATGACCCAGTCAACCCTTCTAAACCAGAGTGTGGTTGGTACTGATTCTATTCTATTCGAGCTGCAATTTGATTTTTTCTAGATTGCCTGGTTCTTTTAAAAGTACACGAGAAACTCATGTAATTGCAGATCGGGAATTATAATACGATTTTACTCGAGAAAGCTTCGCCAAAATCAACTGCTGACGGTGTAGCAACCACGTTCCTTATATACAGGCTGGCAGAACAGCAGCCGCTAATTAAAATGCGACCAGTCAAAGTGTTTCGCGCTTGAATCAAGAACCAATAGGAAAATACCTACCCCAAAACACACGTAACGAGTTACATAGGAACAACAAGTTTTTAACACAAAAATTTTACTCGTCTCAAAAATTACTAAAACCAGAAGTTCCAAAAAAAAAAAAACGAAATTACTGCCATCCTCTTCATCTCAATGAGCTCTATCATATCCTATATAACAGTTGTAAATCCAAAGTCTAGTTCGTGAGATATGTCTAATACTTTACACATCAGTAAATTTTTAAATGGCGTAAAATCTATCAAAAATACTTCAAACAAACTCGAAACTAATACCATCGTGTTCCTTACGACAAGATCCTATTAAATTCTAAACCGATTGTCGCGATTCTATCGCGCTTTGTACTAAATGCGGCACAACAGTTTCCTACCAAATTCGCTGTCGCCAAAAGTTCATTCGAAACTTAACAATATCTTACAAAGAAGGGGACCGCACTCGGTATTCTGACAAATCACACATATTTAAGATATTTTATGTTACTTATAAATACAGATGATCGTAAACTGCATCAAATACACACTCTATAATCTTCTAACCACCATATATACCACACAGCAAAATAATAACACAAGTGCGCTCTAAATGTCATCTTTGCATACCCTAACAAACACACACGCGTACATAAATACAAAAAATGCACTCGTATTCCGACAACACGCTGTAAAAGAATTTGGAAAGATCATGAGTAGATGCATTTTGAACTAAGTTTACTAACTAAATCACCAATTGACAACACCTTACTTTGGTTGATAGGATTATCCTTCCTCAGGGGCACTCACCTACAAAGTGGCTACTATGCATATAACTGACATTTTAAAACAACCCTACTCCTTTTTAACCAAAGATAGACATCCCGTAATTTTCACGCGGAGTGTCAAATTGCAAAAAATAAACACCACTTTTGGTTAAGTTATACGAAAGACGAGAAGTATCCCAGGGGTGATGAGATAGGGTGTCTTGATATCGACACAGCGGACTTTTGATATTACTACTATTGTTGTGATATTATATGGGTGCGTTCGCAATATCTTGGTTGTGATATCAGGACCCCAAGTGATCACGACAGAGTGGTTTATTCCACATGTTATCCCTTTAGTATACGTTTATTGCTGTGTATTTGTTATAACAATTATATGGTTTTCTCTATATTGTTTTATCTCTCCTCACACGACCGTTATTATTGATACGCGCACAGTTGTGTTGAGTTACCATACACTTAGGTGTGTTAAAAGTGCAACGGTTGGACAATCGCCGGTGGAACAATTGCCAGTGTATGACATTTGGCGGTTGAACAATTGCCGGTATTGTAAAATATTTTTCAGGTGTATCCGCCGTTCTTTCTTGGCATTCTCTTGATGCAATGAACAAAAGGTGTTTTAAATGTTTTATCTTCAATCACATGAGTTTATACCCAGTGAACATGCTGACGTCTGTCAAACGTTTATTTGAGGTCGCGAAACCTATCGACAAATATACAACCTAACACAGAGGTTGCAATTGATCACTTTTCGTCGCCACCAAATCACAACGTCTATCCAAAGTCTTTGTTGCAGCATTGAATAAACGATGGAATTTGGTTGTAAATGAAGTCGAAGTGACGTCTTTTCCCACCGACCTGTATTCGACGTAGGAAAAACAACAAAAAAGAACATTGTCATAATATCACCCACCTGAAATGACAATCAAGGTAGATTGCTTTTAGAAAATCAGTCAAAATGATGACCTAAACTTTAGAATTCAAGGGGCGCGCTAGTTTTTACGGCCTATTTTTTTGGAAAATAGACATGGATATCACGAACGTTATGTCACCACATGAGTTGATAACAGCAGAGCGGTGTTGAGTTGCCATACACTTAGGCGTGTTGATAGCACAACACCTCGGTTGTAATATCAAGACCCGCGGTGTTGATAACACGACACCTCATCTCACCACCCATGTGATACTTCTCGTCTTTCGTAAAATTACATGGTGACATGTATAGGAGCAGCTGGGGCACAAGTGTGGCTGCAGCAATAGAACGAAAATTGCACAGAAACTTACACTTGAGAAGTATGCCTTCAATTTGTAGGTTTGGAATTTGTAACTCGAGGTGCACTTTCTATATAACCTCGTGTTTGTGGAAAACGCGGAATATTAAATGAATAGATACTGAAATACCCCTTTTAAAACAAATTGCCACTTGCACGTCTTCTGGCTTTTTCACACGCGTAGGTAACTCATGCACTGCCAAGTTCTCCAGGGGAATTTCTCTACTTATGTGCAATCGTGAAACAGTTATTTTTAAGGATTAAGATAAGGGCTAATTGTTTGGAGTATGCAGAGTAGCAGTCCTTTGAAGTCATGTACTACACGGCGGTGCTGTACTTTCCACTCATGGTATCATTTGTCAAGCGTAGTTCTACTTTGCCGATTGGAAAAAAATGATGGCATTGAATTACTGTCATCTCGTTCCATCAGTCACCTAAAATAAGCACCCCAGTGGCGTCATTCCCTTTGCCAGACCTCGTCGCCAATCAAATTACTTGTGCTGTGCGAAAACTCCGAAACGAGTATTCTAGAGCACCTTTACATTCATCTCAGGAATGTTTTGATCACAACGTAAAATGAATTCTGTATATACAAAGATTGGCGTCGGGTTTTGGTTCTTTGTGGAAACCGAAACAATGTCAACGTTACGACGTCATATAAACGCCGATTATCCGACGTGTAATCCACGCTGCCTAAGGGGCTGAAAATGGAAATCGAAACAACGTCTATCTCCCGATTTTGTGTAGACATCGGAAAAATGACAATCGAGAATCGCCGTTTCGATAGTGCAATTAATAGTGTGGCAACCCTCCGCAGCACAGTACCCTTAATCCTTGGTCATCCGGTCATGCAGTATATACATGGTGTCTATTCTATGAACAGGTGGGTAAAACCTTGCGCGCCCTTAAAAGTCATATTTTAAAACTCTTCGTTTTGGTATATCTTTAAGTGACCTGTCAATGCTACCAGTTCCGGTGAGAGATAGCACAAGGTGGTTTATTTATTTGCGTGTTTGTTTATTTTAGTTGTGAGCCTTTCGTCTATACATCGTCGATTTTATGACTTCTAATCAACGTTACACCAAAGACGTTGATACGACGTCGGAGAAAGTTGCATTCTGGTTTGCGACCAAAACATCGTCTAAAGAATGTTTGGTAAGACGTCAATCTTTGACGAGATCAATCACAAACAAATTACAACCAGAGTTAATGTTATGGCTTGGTCGGGTAGGCGTTGCAATCTCAAACCGACTCTGGAATGGTTGCTGGATAGGCCAGAAACACTTTTCCTGATAAGAAAGTTTGAATACAAATTCTGAGTGCAGAAGCCCCCTCCCCCCGGACAGAAGTTCCCCCTACCCCTCCTGGACAGAAGCCCTCCTGCACGACCAACAGTTAATCTGGTAATCACATTTGAGTTTAAATTTGCATCGAAATTAGCCGACTAACACAAATAAATTCATGCGTTTTTAAGACCGATCTATGCTGACAATTTGAGTTATGCAGGTGCAGTGTTTGTACTACCTACAATATGAACTGACTTTTTGCACCAATACGCATCGTAGCACACCAGTAAGACGGAGCAGAGTTCCGCCCTACTCGGTTTTTAAGAAATACCAACGTCTCCGCACTTTTACAGTACTCGAAGTATTTTAACAGTGCTTTCACGTCACTGTTTTCTTTAATATATATATTATATATATATAATTTTCGATTTTCCCAATTGACGTACAGTAAAACTTAGCTAACCCGAACAGTCTTGGAACTAACAAAATTAACTCCGTGTCCGGTGTTGCACTCACAAGGTGAATGCAATAAGACTCCATCATGCTGGAAGCTCCCCCGCTTTATACACTATTTTCTTTACAGATGATACATTTCCATTATTTATTTTAACCACACATTATTATACAGCCTTTGATGGGGATCCGTCAAAATTAAGTGGAAAATTCTCAAGTTTCAAATATCCGTACTGTTGTGGATTAATGTTCAATTGAGGGCAGGAATTAAATTTACATGGTTTTCTGGTGTTGAAAAGATAAAAACAACCTTTTACTTTGAAAAAGCTTTGAATTCGCTTATCTTCACTTTTAATGGATTCCCTTCCGGTTGGGATTACCACGCAACTTAGAAAAAATCTTTGGTTGCAGTTCGAAAGCACCTATCCTGCCTTCCATACATCGACCAACGAGAGCGAGGGAATCATCGTATTATACGTCATTGTAGGATTAGGTCATTCCCTTTAGCGTGGTGTGACAAACAACACGCCATTCTGTGTGCTCCACAATTTTGCATCAAGCTAACCAGTAAAATGTGCGATTTGATATAATAAATAGTGCTTTAGCTAAATATAGGACCAATTTAACAATTACTGCAATTTGGATAAAAACTGGTTCAGCAAGAAGTACATTCAGCACTTGTAACATCGGTCTGGTAGAAGTCACGTTTACACGACATGGTGACACCTTACTCAGACCCGAGAAGTGTGCCTCTTTCTCCACTAGAAGCTACAAGATCGAGGAATCTTACTGGATCCAGCACAGTTCGCCTAAGAGTAGGATCTTTACAGACTGCTGTACCTGCATAGACTCCAAGCTTTATCCAGCCGGCTGTGTCATCGCAGAAATGGCTAGTCTTTGCTTAACTTTACTCAGTTTTGTCAGAGCAAGTTCTGCAGCGGTTTAAACGAAAAGAGATGTCTTTGAAGCGTTTCTAGGGCCCTTTTAACACCATTTTCCCATGTGGGGAATATGGTCATACCGTCTGGCTACTGCCTACAGTCCGGACATGACCAGTTTCCCATTATGATCCGATGGTCCAATAGTAATACTGTAGAAGTTGGGCTCCTATAACGGTCACAGGGTCAGGCCCATTACGGCCCTTCCCAGGACGGTCCCGAGTAAACCACGGGACCGTCCCAAGAAATGTCTCTTTTCGTGGAAAATTGCCCAAATTTTTGGCAGCAATTTGAGCAGTCAAAAGCACAGCACAGCTTTATTGGATAAAGTTTGCAGTGATGGCTAGAGCGTCACTGTACATGCAATGCTGTATTTTCATTAGCACTACATTATCTTAGGGCTTCTCTCTCCTTTTTTTTCTCTCTCTCTCCCTCTCTCTCTCTCTCTCTCTCTCTCTCTCTCTCTCTCTCTCTGCTTGCTTTTCAGATATGACAGATATTACGCTCTCCACCTCGGCTTCCGCAGTGCATCCATCTCCCTACGTCGTGTAACTGCCTTGGTATGTGATCGCTGTATACGAAACAGCGGCATACCCCTGTGTGAGGAGAATAAAACGTGCTCTGAGTGCCAACATCTGACCCATAGACTGGAAGGCACTCCTGAAAAACAGAACAAAGAACGAGCGTAGACGGGATAAACTCAAGTTCCTTTCTTCTGCGTCCTTCGTCTCACGCGATTTCATTTAGGATAAAATGAATAAAGCGAGCTCTGTTATTTCAAGCCAGGTTTCCACGCCTATCCATTTCCACGAGTTGCTGGTCCAAACTTTACGTCAACTTCCAAGAAGCATAAGAAGCACATGTCGAAAGCAAGGGCCTTCTTAGAGACGGTAGCGGAACTGGGTGTTCCCCGAGCACAAAGACCACGACATTCTCCGAGAGGTATGAGCGTCCTCGCCAAGTGTGAAACCCCTTAGCAGTCCGGACACTGCATTTAAATCCCCCTTCTACCCGAGAAAGTCACGGTCACGCACAGGAACTCGGACTCCAGCTTCTCAGCGAAACGGGCCAACTAGGCTTTCCCTCACAAAAGAAACTGTCCTCACCGCGCCTCTGCTACGTCTCCCAAGTGAGATTTCTGTCCTTCTGTCGCTCCAGTCATGGTTACAGAAACAGTTATTGGACCTACAACTTAAAGTACAAAAGCAGGAGACTTTGCTCCATCAGAAACAGAAAGCTAAACCGTCCGCCACGGTTTTCCGCCCTCCTCCAGAGTCAGTCAGTTGCTTCGGCCTCGGGCTCACCCCTACCCCACCTTCGTATAGAACCAAACACAGATAACCCAGGCACGGTTACGATCAGGAGGAGGAATTGGTGGGCATGCCATCGTCGGGGCTAATCTCCGCACTACTGGAGGAAGAAGATGAACTCTTTCTAATAGATATATCTACCCTCACCGCAATCCCTAGCAACACGGATAGAGAAATCTATACACCAAAAGGAGAGTCTCAACCCCAGGCGACGCAGTGTCGAAGGAATTCAAAAAGATGGACGCTAGTGAAGGTCGTATGCTGTCGCGGTTTCATCTATCCAAACACTGCCTAGTGCGTCCAGGTCCATACCGCTTTTCTCTGACGATTTGATCCTAGTAGACGCTTTACAACAACCCGTAAAACGGACGGTCTGGATGCCAGCAGTGCGTAACGACTCAGAAATACCTCTAGTTCAGAAAGATGTTTTAAATTTTAAATATCATGGCTTTTCAGGACCACACCCTGAAAGTCTGGAAAGCACGGTGGGAGGACTTACGCCTTAGTGATCCGGTATCAACAAAACTTTTGGAATTCCTGGCGCTGGCAACCCGATGTGGTAAAAATATCCACGTTTTTAATGACATCCATGGTATATTTATGCAGGGATGCCCTTCTCCCGCACTGCTTATCCAGTGTCAAAGGTCTACGGGATCTACGCCACGCTCCCATCCTAGGGGAGAGAAAACTATCCCCCCGGTGAGGTGGAGAGAGTGAATGAGGAGAGCCGCTGGCTGTCCCAGGACTACGCTCTGATGTCAATAATGTCCCGGTCCTCATTCGAAAGGCCCATGAATGAAAACGGCCGTACCAACCTACGCTGGCACAGAGCAAACCCAGCGCACAACCTCAACCGCCCCCTGCCAAGAAATCAAAGTCGAACAACGGCAGCAGGACAGACAGACCGTCTCTGCGGTCGTTCAGACAGCAACCAACTTAAGTACCGCCCCTAGACACCCTTGTCTAAAAGCGATACTTTAACAAACTTAGGAGACTTAGAAAGTTTACTCTCCTGCAGCCCTCCTTGCCCGTAGGAAAAAGACTAGGCAATTTTTTACGACATTGGGAGGAAGTGGAGACCTGTCGTCGGATCACCCCTACCCCCTCCCTTTTATTCGAAAGAATTAGGGCGCAAACCGTATAACGATTTCAGCCAGCCATTTAGCGGGAATGCTCAATGTACTGGCGGAGCTAGCGTCCAGGGAAGGTCAAGTAATCAACAACGAATGGTGTCTGGTCCATCAGTCCTTTCAATGGGTAGGACGCCTGTCACCGTGGGGACCCCCTTCCACCATGGACTTATTTGCCAATACAATGACGACCCAACTTCCCAGGTTTGTTTCCCCCTGCCCAGACCAAGCAGCTTGCGCAGTGGAGGCCCTCATTTGCCGTTGACCAGTGAGAGAAATACTGTATGCCTTTCCCCAACAAGCAATTCTGCACCAAGTCCTACAGAAAATAGTCAAATTAGGACCACGGTCCCTATTGCTACAAGCCCTATAGTCTCCCGAAGCCCCATGGTTCACCCTATTGCTCAGCTGCAAGGTGATGAAATGTATCCCAATCCCGTGTCACAGAGAGTTACTCTCACAGCCCCACTGGCAACCTTCCACCCCTCCCCCCTTGCTGAAACTACACCTGTGGTGTCTGACCAGTCCCTACTAAAAAGAAGGGCTTCTCCAAGCAAGCGAGGAAGAAAATAATGAACAACCATAAAAGCTCTACAGCTAAGATTTACATATCACGGTGGAACAAATTTGTCTCCTGGTGTAATAAGTCCAAGTTGGACCGTTTCAGACCTCCCCAGCATTGACCCAGAAGAATACACTGCTCTCTCTCTCTCTCTCTCTCTCTCTCTCTCTCTCTCTCTCTCTCTCTCACTCTCTCTCTCTCTCTCTCTCTCTCTCTCTCTCAGCTAATCAGACATTTCAAGGTAAATGCACCCCGTCTATTTCAAACATAGCACAATGGGACCTAGCCTTAGTCCTCAGCTATCTCCAACGCCCCGATATCTTTGATCATATCAGCTGAAACATGCAAAGGTAAGATCTACATTTTATTAGCTCTGGCCTCGGGCAAAATGAGAAGCGAAATACATATATATGGAATGCCACAAGCGGGCACAAACTTACAAACCAAATTAAAAGTCAAAACCCATCAAGTCAACAGGTTGCAAATTCCTTAAGGACCCTGCGTAATGTGTCGCTTTCAGATGTACTAACAATAGGATGTTGGACTCCTTCGCCAAGCACTATCTGAAAGACTTCTCACGAGCTATCCGGTCTCTATTTCTTGGAATTGTTTATAGTCGTAGAAGCGACCCTTCTCCCTTGCTTACATTAAACAAGGGAAAATGACGTTTGCAGTTAAGTCATATCCGAGAGACTTGAGTTTAAAAAAAACACTGCAGCTGTAGTCGACCCTTCTGCCTCACGGCCAATCGATCAGAGCGATTCTCTCTCCTCTCTCAATTCACCGACAAAGGAAACGGAGGACATTGCTGTCCCTACCGCATCTCAGGTGCCAGATGTCGATTCGGTCCTCAGTCAAAAGGACCAAGCCCATAAGCTCGGTACTAGCAGGATCATGGTGCCATAGCGGTCTCATGTAGGGGAATGTTCATTAATTTAATGAATTTTATCATTACGTCTAATTAGACAAGTTTCGCGAATGATTATGGGTATTTTAGTCAACCTCCTACAGGTTTTTAATTAAAAAAGACTCAGAATGTAGGAGATTACTCAATTAAAAATCAGACACAGAGATTGTTTTTTATCCAAGTCCTAGTAACATACCATGCCTTTGTAAGCACTCCCAGATCTAATCTTTGGTGTGCCATTATTTACGTGCCGTAAATTACTTCTGATCTAATTGTTTTTATACTTTCAATAAAAACTAATCGTATAAAAGAAATACATAGCACTCAAGTAACCGAGGTAGGGATGCATCCAGTGGTTGGCAGGAGGGGTGATAATGAAGTTACCCATCTCGGTCATTCAAGTATTTGGCAGTGATAATCTACACAATGTTTTATAACCATGTTTTTAGGTCGAGGGAAATATTCTCTCAGGACCATTAGAGGAAAGAATTAAAAGAATTAAAGAAACGGAACTTAGTTATTGATTTTATTTCATCTTTAACTACAAGTTCCCATCACTTAAAACAAACGGACTTTTACGGGTCATAGCGTAATTCGCCCCCATGGACCGTTCAAAATTTTATCTGTCCACTTTTAACCTACTGTACCTCCCATACATCCCCAACAAGCCTGGGTGAGTTTGTAACCATCTATGGGGGCTTAAAGGGAATGACCTAATCGTACAATGACGTACAATACGAGGATTGCCTCGCTCTCATTGGTCGATGGATGGAAGGCGAGATCGGTGCTCTCGAACTGCAACCTAAAGCTCTTTTTTCTAAGTTGCGTGGCAATCCAAACCGGAAGGGAACCCACTTAAGGTGGAAAACGCGAATTGCGCTTTTACTCGTAAAAGCTCGTTTTACGAAATAAAACGTTAGTTAAATGCGCATAGTGAATGAAAAAAAAAAAAAAAAGAAAAAAAAACCACCGTGCTGGAAGTTCCCCCATTTGCATGGCAATTTTGCATTAGCTCCAAATGGATTTCCCCAATTGTACGCTATTCGCGCACCGCTTGGAAGCACTGTCGTCTCCGTTATATACGCTTTAGTGACCAGCAAATGCATACGAAGAGTTACTACGCGCTATATTCGAAACATGTCGGCAACGCGATTTGTATCCGGATTCGACCACTATTATATGCGATTTTGAACAAGCAGTCATACGTGCCACAGCCGAAATTGTCGGTCCGGATGTCCAAATTGACAGAATTTTCATTGGACATTAATTCGAGAAATAAAGAAGGAAGAGTGCTCCGTGCAGACGCTGATTCATCAAGACAGATCGTTTTCGGAAATCCTCCGCGAAAACGCATTTATAGAAAATATAAAGATCTCCGACAGCGACTTGCTACGCTGTGCAGAGATCGTCAGGAAGGACGAAAACCAGTTGTCGAAACTGTGCGCCTACAATCACCTACAACAATCGATGGAGAACTGCAAACATTGCTGACCAGGAAGCTGCGCCGTGAAAATGTGCTGTGATTTTGTACGGACACTTGTGAAGTTGTGAATATTGCTGACATTACTGATACTGAAATTACGAGTGATATTACCGACATGGCATTCTCAAGCACGCGCTTGAATTCGATTCTTTTGTGTAAATGTTAAACATAAAAATTGGGATGTTGTATTTCTTTTTTTCTGTCACGGAAGATAAGCTTTTCGCCAACAAAACAAAAGAAAACATCTACATTTTGCACCTCAAAAATTTAAGTACACAAGTATCTTGAATTCCACATAATAAACATTCATTCCTATAAAGTAAAAAAAAAAGTCGCTCTTGCCGCTTTCAACGCTCGACGAAAAGTTGCTCGACGAAATGTCGCCGACAAAAAGTCGTGGATTTTGGATACAAAGCTATTTGAAAGCAATAACGGGAGTGGGGGAGGGGGTGGTGGTGTATTAGATAAAAAAATGCAATATAGTGACCACTATTACTGGAGAATAAATTGTGGGCGGAGACATTTTGACCCTCCCTTACACTCTTTGGGGATATTATGGCAGGAGACATTTTGGCAGGAGACATTTTGGGAGATACCGATTTGACATCTAAATAAATCGTTGTTGGTAATATACCCAATTTGTCCTCACCCTCATGTCAATTTTACACAGGTGGCAAAGAATCCAGAGTTTTCCAGAGTTCTGTGAGAATTTTTTCGGTATCTAGAAATTACTGTCCGTTAATGTCACTCAAACTGAATGATCAACGAAAGGGTTTGAAAAAAGGAAACTTTATATCTTGATAAACATCCCCCTTCACCGCTAAAAAACCAATATGGCAAACGCCCACGCCTTTTTATGACGAAATATTGATATGCAAGCAGTAAGGGTTAGGAGCCCAGTACCACATAGTATCCCAAGGATCATAGACCATTTTATGACCGGTCATTTAATGTTGTCATGGATGTCTACAAAATCAAGTTCAACACAACATTTTCCTGTCTACGAGTTTTGTTTGCCCGGTGTCCCGGTAGGAATGGACCCCAGGATAAATCCCCCCCCCCCCCGGGCCAAATATCCTAGGATATTTGATCCGCCGGGGGCCAGTCGTCCTAGGATATTTGGTCCCCCTTATAATTTTTCTTGAATATTGAAAACAGATATTATCGTCAATCACCAATGGGAGCAATTTATCGGCTGTTATACTAATCTACTCACATGAACCTGCCACAATTCACTCACCGCTAACATTACGTGTATAGTTGTTACGGGGAATCTATGTAATCAGGGAATGCGCGTATTCCCTAAAATTTTCAGGTTTACGCTGATGATTGGTGGATTATTCTTTAAACTGAAATAAATTGAATTTAATCCTTGATGGCCGAGACTTTAAAAATTCAAAAGCAGATCCCTGCCTATGTAACATACAAAACTATTATGCGATTTATAATTCAATTAATCATGGATGGAAACACACAATAAATCGACGAAAATTTAGCCAGCAGTGGATTACTTGATAAAAATCAAAACATGAAAAATAAAAATCTGTGTTCTACACCGACATTTCTGTTTTCTCCCCTGTGGACGGAATTTCAGGTACAAATAATAATAATAATAATAATAATAATAATAATAATAATAATAATAATAATAATAATAATAATAATAATAATAATAATAATAATAATAATAAGTGATCATTACACTCCCGCTTATGCTTGGTATACATTTCAGAAGTGTATTTGTGTTTTTAGTGAGCTTGATATTTATAATTTGTTATTTGTAGAAACTTGTAGGAACTGTTTCCATACAGAAAAAAGCACATAAAACTATTGTTTTTAATTTTTCAAAAAGAAAAATAAAGGGGAGACCAATTATCCCAAAAGGGAACCAAATATCCTAGGACGAATGACCCCCGAGGACCATCCTTCCCTGGAGGCCATTCATCCTGTCACACTAGAACGTAATTCTAATCCTGGTGCCCTTTTCGTCACAGATATACACCACTAAGCCGTCGCCAGAGCCATCAGAATCCCTGTGCCTTCTAAGCCGTCTCCAGATTCAATTCCGCTGGTGGTCAAATGGCCGGTTTTGGATTTCGCTGGTGGTCATATGACCGGTGGTCATTTGTCCGGACCGGTGACCACTTGATATGGACATCATCCCAACCTATCCCCCAACAAGACTTACACAACAATTTTTACTTTTTTCTATTTTCAATTTTGATTAACAGTTTTATTCAGTCATTTTCTCTGGAAATTTGAACGAACAATAGCAGACACTTTGAACTATACAAGACCAGCGCTACAGGATTAGAGAGATCGCAAACAGAAGCAGTCATACTTCATGAGGTACATTCTTATTGACATTGTATAGGAGACAAACAAACAGTACCGAAAGATTGCGGCATTGCTTGTCCGATCGAGTTACACAGGTCATTCATAGTGCAAAACAGACGACTTGGTCTGAAAAATTTCATCTGTTGTCTGAAATAGGAAGGTGTTCAAATTATCCAGGTTCTTGTTATATGAAAACCGATGGAAAACCAAAAGGGACTGAAACATTTTGTCTGAATTAGAGAGTTGTCCAAATTATAGAAGTTTGTCCGGAGCTAGGTTTTACTGTATTTCAATAGGTCGGACTTTTAATTTTGAGGAACGCGATTGTATATTAGGTTGTTCCTTATAAGGCTTCCAGAACGATATATTGGGGAGCAAGCCGGTGCAAGACCTCGTTTGTGTGCCAGCAAAAGCACGGAATATCTGCGCGACATGCTTCCTCGGGAACTTAGTGGGTTTCTTGGCCAGGCGTTAGAATGAGTGATTATAGATACCTCTGATCTGATCTGTGTACCATGCGGACTAATGGACTATCTAATGCCATTGTTAGGAGTTAAGAGTAACGAGTGTGGCAGGTTCAGTCCTTCTTTTCAACTTTGTTTGAACCAAATATTTAAGATGTATTGGCTGATGTTATTAGGATAAAGTTTAGGTCTGAGAAGTGGATTATTTAAGGAACATTAGCGTGTATTTTTGGCACAAGCATTCTGTCGGGGTTAGGAGATGAAAATAGTACATTGTGTTGTCAGAAAATTCCACGTTACGTCGCAACGAGGATTTTCGGACAACTTAAAACATGGCTTGTGATTTTTCCATTGTTTTTAAGGTGTTCTCATTCACGAAATCAACGTTAATTTCCAATCTGATAGGAACTGTGTCTCGCAAACGCAGGTCCTTTTGCTTACCAAAGGATTTTCTTAATCACTACACCATGGCGGTCAACTGACAGAACGAAGCATTTTATAAATCTTATTGAACACATTTCCAGCAATTAATATAATGTCGTTGAGAGCCAGATTACATTATCCTTGATTTTTGTAACTGATTTTTTGTGATTAATTGTTCGTAATTTTCAAAGAATCGTGCTACCTAGAAAAAAAATCCTCATCGAAAGTCGAATAGTTCCAGCCTAGATATTGGCCAATCAGAATCATGGGTATACCCTTCCAAGCCTTTTTGTGCGGCACCACCACACGTTTATATGTAATTAAAGATTTTCTTGTTGCAGTCACTAAAAGGTGCTACGGCATGACGAGTGTATCAGTCTAACAGCCTTTATGTAGCACAAACGTATCTGCGCAGACAATTAAAAAAATCTGCAGAAAGCAATGTGAACAAGAGACGACAGGCTGAAGCGTAAGCGCACCCCGTCTGCCACCAATCACACTACCACAGCAGCAGTCAGTCGCGCTCCCTGTCTCTCTCCCGATGGGTATTTCCTTGCTCCCCCTTTCCCGCCCCACCAGCAACTGAACCAAAGCTTGAACCATCAACGGAAGTGAGAGTAAGTCTTCAGGCATGCCTTCGTCTGGACGAGTCTCTCTTTCTCATCACATTGAGGAGGAGCTCACGCAAATTCACTCCTCTCCGTTTGCGTCGGTTGCGTTCTACAGTGATATAGCTATCTACACAGCACAGTGTGGATTCCTTCAGTTCGCAGTGACTGTCTGTGACTACATTCACAGTGACTACATTCCGCGGGCAGAGAGAGAGAGAGAGAAAGAGAGAGAGAGAGAGAGAGAGAGAGAGAGAGAGAGAGAGAGAGAGAGAGAAGAAAGAAAGAAAGAAAGAAAGAGAGAGAGAGAGAGAGAGAGAGAGAGAGAGAGAGATATGTCAAAACCAAGAGGAATGTTATGCCACCTGACGATCAAACACTCAGGACTCTCAAGAAGAGATATGAAGATCACCCTTTGTCGGACAGCGTTGCTACCAAGCTGCTCGAGAGTGTGGCCCCACAACGAGGGATGGGGCGAACCTCGCGACTTATCTCACCGCAAACATGGTGTTTCTAGACTCCGTACTTTTCTATAGCATTGCCGATAAAGTGTGAAGCCTCCTGATCACCCGAATTTTTATTTCTTTGTATGAATATCTAATGACCCTTCCGCATACAGCTTTTAGCAGCTGGTCACAAGGTTGAGTTCCGTCATCTTGGTATCAAAATCATGATTGTGAAAGAGTCGAGTAATAAACATATATTTTATTCTTTCGTGTGTTCGCATTATTTTCATTGAGCATTAAAACACAGTAACTGATACTGACAGTGTTTTATTGCTGCTTTTTCTCATTTGTGTAAGATTCTTCTATGAGTAAAAGTCGATTTGCAGAAAATTTTCTCAACTCAGTTCTGATGGCAGGTTACCCGTGCTTATTTCTACTCTTATATAAAGTGCAGATATGCAAATTCTGATATTTGGGGGGGGGGGGAGTAAAACTGACGTTTTACTGTAGTAAAATGCTCTTTTATGAGCAAAAGCGTAATTTACAGTCTTCTGTTTTTATCTTGTATTCATGGGAGAATCATACATCATTACAGAATGCGAATGACGCGTTTAGAGTACTGAAATGCTATGCTTGGGCGATGATTTTCTTTGGTGTAGAAACGGGTGAACGGATGACTGCCCCACCGGATGACTGTCCCACCATTTGTGCAACCTAGGATGACTGCCCCATCGGCACACTGTCCCACCGGAAACCGTCCGTATTATTTGGTAAGAAAACAGTCCCAGAAACGCTCCGAGGTTTTGGTAAAAACATTTGGATGAAGTCGAGATGAGTCCGAGAGATACATACGAACTGTGAAAGATAGAACCATGTTAGATACGAACTGTGAAAGAGACAACAATGTTGGATAAATATTGATTACTTTGTCAAAAAAAAGCTGAATATTATTTGAAATAAATAATTTGTTTCAATGTGCTTCTTTATTTGATCACCCCCCCCCCCCAAAAAAAAATAATAATAATAAAATAAAATATATAATACTTAGATGGGACTGAAGTCCGGAGCAGGGGAGCCTGCCATTCTGAAAAGGTTGCGAATTACGCTAGATAGGTAAAAGCTCATCACAAGGATGTTAAAGTTTACCTGTAGTTAAAGTCTGAACAAAATGCCAAACTACGTTCCACTTCCTCTAATACTTCCAAAAATTCCATTACAAAACATGGTACGTGGAAGTTACATGGGATCAGAATGAAGAGATCTGAAGCATGTAAATCATAGTTCGATGGTTTTAAGTGGTATTGCCACCCCTCTCCTTCCGGCTGCTGGATGGATCCCGACCTCGAACACTCAACATCGAGAATATAAAATGACAACAAAAATAACGATATTTTGACAACACGATCGTAAATCCCTGAGATTTACGTGAAATAAACTTAACACTGCTGGGGATTGACCCTGCACTATCAAATAACATGCTGTTCTGAGGCTAAAACTGAGGTAATTAATAAAACTCTTTTACTTCACAAAAGCTTTGAATTCGCTTATCTCCACTTTGAGATGGGTTTCCCTTTCGGTTTTAACCTTTCACGCAGAATAAAAACAAACTTTTTTCTATCAGCAGAATAGCCTACCCCGCCACCCATCCATCGACCAATCAAAAGAGGGAATCCTCTGGTATTTCGTCATGATTGACAATGGGCATTCCCTTTAAGCGTGTGTTTGAAAACACACGCCATTCTGTGTGCTCCACGAAATTTTCGTTGGGGAACTAGAGGAAAGGTGCGGATTTGCTTTTTATTTAGTTTATTTAAATAATAAAGGACTACATCATCATTCTCTGGAAGTTGGATCAATTTGGTTCAGTTTCTAGGCAAATGCAGCACTTGTAACTTCGGTCTGGCAGAATTTGAGTTTGCACGTAGCGGTGACATGTCGATAGTCCCGAGAAGAGTGCCTCTTTTTCTCCACCAGAAGCTGCAAGATCGAGTATTTACACGCACTGGTTCGAGCACATACCCTCAGGAGTTGTTTCGAGTCTTTTCAGTCCGCATTGCCTGCTCAGACTCCAAGCTTTTACAGCTGACCGTACCATAGCAGGAATGGCCGGTCTTGCTGAAGCTTACACTCCAAAAAGGACTTTTTCTATCTTGTATCTGCAAGCTCTGCATGATAGAATTTTGTCCGGGCGAAAAAGGCTGTTTTGAGGCGTTTTTCGAGTTTGTGGTACCCTTGGGACCACAAGCCCGTTATGGGTCTCAAAACAGTCATAGTCCCACCATAGGCTCCTTTTTGGGACCATAGTAACGGCCCACGTGACCACAGGGACCGTGATCCCACGTACTTCCATGCTGGTTATTGCGGGCTCACGGGACGTCCCAGGTCTTCATATGGGATCTTATCCCCATGAGACGCATGGGAACATGGGACTATGGGTTGCATGGGAACATGGGTCTGTGTGGGGCTATGGGACTATGTTAACATGGTCTCATATGGGAACATGGGACTATGGGACCTATGGGAACATGGTCCCACAGGCGTACATGTTCTAAATTTAGTTTTTTCGCCCTTGATCGTCTTAATTGTCAACACTGTGATCATTTTATATGATGTAAATCAGTTTAAGTCACTGCATATCACTGGGAGCGATAGCCTAAGCGTTGTATTTAGCTGTTGCCTTAGATTCACAGTTGCAGTTTCTTATGGTCTCTTCTTTCTGCTTGTTTTTCAGACATGACAGAGGCCACCCTACGGTAAAACACAAAGGAATTTCCATGCTCACACCAATGTGTGATCGTTGCAGAAGAGATCGGGGCCGGGCGTTGTGTATGCAGACGAATACCTGCTCTGAGTGTAAACAGTTAACTCACAGAGAGTGGCGGGCAATTTACAGGAATAAGGCAAAGAACGACCGTAGAAGGAGCAGATGCAAAGCCTCCACCCTTTTCATTGCACCGGATTACACCTCTAGCACAATGGAAAAGAGAGGTTTAGTGATTCTACAGCAGGTGTCAACGCCCATCCGATTTTATACCGGGGCAGAATCAGACACAGCGGGCACTAAACGCAAACGCAAAAAGTCAAAGTCATCTAGAGCCTTCTCAGGGACAGTAGCAGAACTGGACATAGTGGGGGACGACGAGCGCACGGCTTTACGGAACGCCTGGTCCGTCGACCGACCGGACTCTGAAAAGGAAGGGTCGGGATCAGAGAAAAAGCTTTGCCCCGCGGAAGAGCAAGTGACTGTTGTACATACGGCTACGGAATCTGCCTTTACGTCTACCCCGGGTCAAATGGGCATACCAGCACTAAAGGATCTGTTTCCCCAGTTGGATCCGTCAATTCTGCCCCCTCCACAAGTGACTCAGTGAATTTATCGGCGATACTGACTTTACAGACACAACGGAAGACCCCAGTGAGGAGGATTCTTCAGGCATTCCACCTTCGGGGCTTTTTTTCTAACTTAGTGGGAGAAAAGGATGATGACCTTCTTCAAGCGCACACCTCCCCCATAACATCTGTCCCCCCTAACAGGGAGAGAGATATCTACACGCCGTCGGGGGAGTTACTCACCCAACACCCCACAGACGCTCCGCAGCAGGACGAGGAAGAGTTAGAGGAGGAAGAGTCCAAAGAGGAAGAGGCATGAGAAGTTCCCCCAGGAGTCCTCAGCACCGGCTCACTTCCGCCTACCCCTACGGGAGATGAACTATGTACGCTCCCCAGGTCGTGGTCAACGCCTATGGCACAACCCAGCAGCAGCGTGCCGTCGCCCGATTAGGACCCCCCTCCTCCCGACCTCTCATCTCCGGGGGAAGTAACACCCTCCGTGACGTCATCATCCATAGCCCCGGAAGACGTCCCGTTTAGAGATGCCATACAGGAGGTCGCCTCGCTAATGTTACCTGTGGCACCCCATGCCTGGAAAGGGATGACCCCACCCCATTCAGATGACATCCTAGACGTCGCTGCCCCACCACGATCCATTCATCGCCCTATCCACAAGCGAGGGCATCACGAACGCTGTGGCTGTACAGTCAAACGAATTTAAAAAGTTGGATGCCAGTGAGGGCCGCACGTCATCGCTGCTTCATGCTTCGAAGCACTGCTCCGTACGCCCAGGCCCATACCGAACCTCGGACTATCAGATCCCGATGGAGGCACTGGATCAACCAACCAAGAGAACAGTGTGGTTTGCGCGGATTCGGACATTCCATTAGTAGAAAAAGACGCCAAGAACATTGAGTCGTCTGCCCGTCAGGTTCTAAATATTATGTCCTTTCAGGATCATACTCGGAAAGCACTAAGGGCAAGGTGGAATAAATCTACGACTCAGTGACCCAGTGTCTTCCAAACTGTTGGAATGCCTGTCTCTGGCCACCCGTGACGTCGTTAAAATCCCTACCTTCCTAATGACGCCAATGGTATTTTTAAGATGGGACGCCTTTCTCCAGCACTGCTAGTCAAGCGTCAAGGGACTCCGAGACTTAAGGCACACCCCCATCCTGGGCGAGAAAGAACTGTTCCCCCCAGCAGAAGTGGCGAGGGCAAACCAGGAGATGTGAACGTTATCGCAGGACTTTGTGTTGATGACAAGGATGTTACGTGCCTCATTCCGTCAACTGGTAAAACGCAAGAAGCAACAACAATCCTCTACGGATCACTCCCGGCCCAGTTACGAGGTGCAGTACCCGCCGCCGAAGAGGCCCAAGCAATCGGGAGACAACAAACCAGAGGGACAGCATACCCAGCAGTACAGGTAGCAGCCAACCAAAGTGCCGCTCAGAGACGAGGGACTCGTCTCTTGGCGATGCTTTTTCTGGCTTAGATGATCTAAAAGATCTACTGTCCTACAACACATCCTTGCCCGTAGGCGGAAGGCTAGGCGAGTTCTGGCAAGCTTGGACAAAATTAGGGGCTTCCAGGAGTTCAGGAACGGCTACCCACTCTCCTTCAAGAAGGGCCCATGAGGACTCAAGCCAACCATTCCGTTAATGCCCCAAGCCCAAGGCAACCTAGCCACCGCTTATCAGCAGGGATTCGAAAAAGACTTAGCCCTAAAAGAAATGCTAAAAGACCTACAGGCAAAACAGGCTATAGAGGAAATGCCAGAAAACCAAACAGGCTTCTTTAGCAGAGTCTTTTTGGTACCCAAAAAGTCAGGGGGTTGGCGCCTGGTCATCGATCTATCGTCCCTCAATCAGTTCCTATAAATAACCTCCTTACTGATGGATACGGCACAGGTTATAAAAGACATGTTACGGGAGGAAATGTAGGGCACGTCGATAGATTTATCCGACGCCTACCTACATGTCCCCCTACACCACTCGGCCAGTACCTATGTTTCCAAAAAAACCAAAACGTTTTTGGTTTCTGGCACTCCCTTTCAGCCTCTCATCAGCCCCGTACGTGCTTTTAAAGATCATGAGGGTCCTGAGAGCATGGGCGCGTTTCCAGGGAATGCTAGTGTTCCAATACTTAGACGATTTGTTCCTAGCACATACTCAACGAGACACAGCATATCACCAAACAATCCAACTGGTCAAAACGGCGATACAGGTAGATCTTGTGGTAAACCTGGCCAAATCAGAATTGATCCCAAAACAAGACATCATTTTCTTGGGGGAACGATGGGACTTGTCAGCCGCCCGGACATTCCCCACAACAGACAGGCAGCAGAAAATTTCACGGGCTATCCAAAACATTTCTGCCAACCGAAAGGTAAGGGTGTATGCTATGGAGTCATTGCTAGGTCTATTAGTAGCAACCGAGAAGACGATTCCGTTAGGCCGCTTACATTACAGACAATTCCAAGCACTATTAAGACAAGCCCTAACAAAGGGACGGTCCCCCAAAGCCACGAAGACAGTGTCCCCGTCCGCAGTCTCCCTTCTCCAATGGTGGTGCAACCCCATTACCATGAACGAGGGGTTCCTCTTTCATGCCCCTTCCCCGGAAATAGAACTCCAAACAGGCGCATCCAGGGAGGGGTGGGGGATTCACTCTCAGGGTCAGATGTGGAGGGGAAAATGGTCAGCAACCTTTTATAGATACCATATCAACTGGCTGGAACTCTTGAACGAGTTGTATGGATAGCTGTAAACATGCTCTCGAACCATCTCAGGGTCAAGAGTGTCAGAGTTCTCCTGGACAACTCTACAGCAGTGGCGTATCTGAACAAACAAGGTGGAACCAAATCCCCTCAACTGTCGACCCTGACTCTCAAATTCTGCTTCTGGCACGGGAACACAAAATCCAGGACAGGTCAGGTCATCCACACAGAGTGGTACCTAGCCCAGTCATCCTTCCGTTGGGTGACACGGGAATCCCCATGGGGTCCATCGACGTTAGATCTATTTGCCAATGCATTGACGACTCAGCTACCCAGGTTCGTATCCCCATGCCCGGATCAGACAGCCTGGACAATAGATGCGTTAAAGTGCCCATGGCCTCTGCAAGAGTGCTTTACGCCTTTCCTCTTCAAACAATCCTACTACAGGTCTTGCAGAGAATAATTTCTGTTGCTAATAGCCCCGTGGTCCCCAGAGGCCCGGTGGTTTGCCCTATTCCTTCGGTGCAAGGTGATCAAGTCCATCCCGATACCTTGCCACAGAGAACTTTATCTCAACCCCATTGGCGCCACTTCCACCCGTCCCCACAGTTACTGAACCTACACCTGTGGTGCCTAACCAGTCCTTCCTAGAGAAAAAGGTTTCTCCAAGCAGGTAGTGGAAAAGATGGTAAACAGTCATAAGCAATCCACAGCGAAAGTTTATAGGTCGCAATGGAACAAGTTTTCTCTTGGTGCGCAACCTTTAAGCTAGATCCCTTTCAAGCGTCATCGACAGTGGTAGCAGATTTTTGGACCATCTTTTCACGGAAGATCAACTGAAGGTAGGGTCTATAGAAGGTTACCGGGCCGCCATTGGTTCGAGACTTAAGGCTTCTACTGGCTATGACCTGGTGAGGATACAGCCTTGACACAATTATTCAGACACTTCAAAGTAAATTCCCCTCCCCTACAGTCCAATGTGGCCCAATGGGACTTGTCACTGGTATTACGTTATTTGCAGTGCCCAGAAAATTTTGCTGAAGAAAACATTTCCGCAAAAGACGCCACGGTAAGGTTCACTTTCTTGTTAGCCTTAGATCTGGTAAGAGGAGAGGCGAAACCCATGCATTAGACAGGAAAGTAATAAAAGAGAACGGTGAATAGAACAGAGTTTTCCTTATCCCCAGAGCCGGTTTCATGGGTAAGATACATATTGTATCCCAAGGTCGGGGCACCTTCGACCATATTGCACTCCAGGCCCTTCAAGAGGAACAATTGACTGAGGATCGAGTATCTTTGTGTCCGGTCAAAGCACTGCGGCAATATCTTTCGATTTCAGAAACATATCGCTCAGAAAATCAAAAAGCCCTCATTATCTCCTTCATGCCAAAATTCAACAAGGACCTTTCTAAACAAACTATCTCAAACTACATTTAAAAGATCATTTTGGCAGCTTATGAACGGGCACAAACCGATACGGGCCTACAAAACGACTGCAAAGTTAAAGCCCATCATGTCCACCAGATAGCAAATTCCCTCAGGGCTCTTCGTAATGTGTCCTTGGTAGGTATACTTAAAACGGGTTGTTGGTCTCCCAACTCATTCGTCAAGTATTATCTTAAAGAATTTTCACAGAACTAATTGACGGGTCTTTACTCTTCATCGCTGCGTAAACCATCATTACGAATCCTTCTTCACGATTGCGGGCAATCCGCTCCAAAACTGAAAGTCAAAGGCAAACAGAAAGGGGATTTGCCAAAGGACACAGCAACGGATTCAAGGGCAAGAAGCAGTGACACTTTCAGACTTTATTTGTGTACATTGAGCACTGTTTAGCAAGTGTTTTTTAATCACCACAGAACTGATATTTTCACTTGCATGGACGTTCGTTTAATCTCAAGAATGGTTTCCATTTCAGATATACACTATTTTGTTCAGACAGGGTCACCATGGTCTTGACATCCGGCTACCTGCCAGCCTGCTCTCTTTTCGGACCTTGGGTCAGAAAAAGAAGGGGCATACACGGTACCACGTGTGTCCGTAGTCCCGTACCATCACCGGCAACTAGGGGATCGGTCCATGTTGACCATGCCTACCGTGCCCACTGGCCCGTAATTAGCCCAGGACACGAGAAATCACATCACAATGAAAGTTTTTCACCATTTTAAGTTTAAATTCAATCAGTATTAGAACTAAAAGAATTATCTAGTCGTATTTTGTAGGTTTAGCGGGTAAAACCTTCAACTTTGCGTTGTGTTCTTATTTCCAAGCAATTGCATCTTATTTGCCTTAATCTAGCCTCAGTGCAGCATGTTGTCTGATTGTGAATACTGCATTCTCAATCCCTGGCAGTATTAGGTTTATTTACCTGAATCTTCGAGATTTACGATCGTATTGTCAAAATATCGTTGGTTTGAAACTATTTTAGTAACCTCGATGTTGATTGCGTGAGGTTGGGACCCATCCAGTGGGCGGAAGGAGAGGGGTGGCAATAACTACTCTTATATAACTATCAAGCCTGATTTACATGTGTCAGATCTCTACATTCTGTTCCCATGTTATCGTATCTCACAGTGTTTTGTTATGGGGCTGGGGGTGTTCCCCCAATCCCAGGCTCTTTAGGAAGCATTAAAAGAAGCAGAACGTAGTTAGCGTTTTATGCAGTCTTCAACTACACTTCAACTTAACATCCTCCGATGAGCTTTTACGTATCTAGCACAATTCGCAACCTTTTTTGTGAAAGCATTTCAGAATGGCAGGCTCCCCTGCTCCGAACTCAAGTCCCATCTAAAAGTAGAGATAAGCGAATTCAAAGCTTTTGCGAAGTAAAACTAACGTTTTATTTCGTAAAACGCGCTTTTACGAATAAAAGCACAATTCGCGTTCTCCACTTTTAGCCTACTCTTCCATCCATCCAGCCCTCAACCAGCCTGAGTGTGTTATTCGACCACCGAGTGGGGCTTAAAGGGAATGCCCATTGTCAATCATGACGAAATACCAGAGGATTCTCTCATTTTGATTGGTTGATGGATGGATGGCGGGGTAGGCTATTCTGCAGATACAAAAAAGTTTGTTTTTATTCTGCGTGAAAGGTTAAAACCGAAAGGGAAACCCATCTAAAAGTGGAGAACGCGAATTGCGCTTTCACTCGTAAAAGCACGTTTTACGAAATAAAACGTTAGAATTGCTCGGTAAGCTAAGAACATAAGGTAAAGTTGAAGGTTTTACCCGCAAAAACCTGCAAAATACGCCTAGAAAATCTTTTTAAATTCTAATATTGATTGAATCCTAACTCAAAATGGTGAAAAGTTTCACTCCAATATGTTTTGTCACGTCTTGGGACAATTATGGGCCCATGGGCGCGTAGGCATGGTCACCATGGACCGGTTTCCCTGTTGTTGGTGGTGGTACGAAGCTACGGGAAAGAGTGGTACCGTGTACGCCCCCGCCGTTTTCTGGCTTTGGGGCCCAAAAAGAGTGGAGAACAGCAGGAAGCGGGCTGTCAGGTCCGTGGTGACCGTGCCTGAACGGTAAGTAGTGTCTAACATGAACTCAAAACATCGTCCATGCAAGTGGAAATACCAGTTCAGTGGTGATCAAAAACGCTTGCGTCGTAGAATTCAGGATACGGAGGTATGGTCTAGAAGAGCTGCTACTTCTTGCCCTTGAGTCTGTTGTTATGTCCCTTGGCAAATACCTCTTTCTGCTTGCCCTTGTCTTTCAGCTTGGGGACGGTTTGTCTGCAATGAGAGTAGAAGGATCCGTAATGGTCGTTTCTGCCGCAATGAAGGGACCCAAAGAGTAAAGGCCTGTTAGTTCATTCTGCGATAATTCTTTAAGATAGTACTTTACAAATGAGTTGGGAGAGGACCAACAGCCTGTTGTATATCTGATAGTACATTACGGAGGGCTCTGAGAGAGTTTGCGATTTGACGAACATTATCGGCTTTAATCTTACATTCGTTTTGGAGGCCCGTATCATTCTGTGCCCGTTCATAAGTACCAGAATGACCTTTTTAATGTAATTTGAGATAATCTATTTAGAACGGTCCTTGCACAAAGAAACTCGCCCTTCGGTCACTTACTCCTCTTTTAGGGCCGGGAGTATAATATGGTCAAAGGTGCCCCGACCTTGGATGACGATATGGGTCTTACCCATAAAACCAGTTCTGGGGTAAGAAAAACTTTGTTCCACTCACCGTTTTCTTTTCTCACTTCTCTGTCCAATGTATGGATTTCACTTCTCCGTTTACCGGACGCTAAGGCTAGCAAGAATGTAAACCTTACCGTGAAGGCTCTTGCGGAAATGGTCTCTTCAGTGAAAATCTCTGGACACTGTAAGTAACGCAGCACTAGTGACAGGTCCCATTGGGCAACGTTTGACTGTGAGGGAGGGAAATTTACCTTGAAGTACCTGATTAACTGTGACATGGCTGTATCCTCTCCCAGTATATGCTATAAGTCTAGAACCAATTGCGGCTCGGTAACCTTCTATGGATCCTTACTTTCAATTGCCCTTCCCCAAATAGGTGGTCTAGGATGTCCGCTACCACTGGGGGGATGCTTGAAAGGGGTCTAGTTTGGAGTTCTCGCACCAAGAGGCAAAGTGTTCCACTGCTATCGGTAAACCTTCGCTGTGGATTGTGTGTAGTTGTTTACTATCTTTTCAACCACGTGTTTGGAAACCCCTTTCCCTCTAGGAACGATGGGTTAGGTACCACTGGTGCAGGTTCAATAACTGTGGGGACGGGTGGAAGTGGTGCCAATGGGACTAAGATAGAAGTTTCCCGTGGCAGAGTATCGGAATGGACTTGATCACCTTGCAACGGAGGAGCAGAGTGAACCACGTGGCTTCTGGGGACCACGGGGCTATCAGTAACAGAGTTGGAGGCCTCAGCTCAATTATCCTGTGTAGTACTTGGTGATGGATTGCTTGAGGGAGAAATGCACAAAGTACTTCCTGTAGAGGCCATGGGCACTTTAATGCATCCACCGCCTAGGCTGTTTGATCCGGGCATGGGGACATAAACCTGAGTAGCCGTGTTGTTAGTGCATTGGCAAATCGGTCTAACGTCGGAGGTCCCCATGGGATTGACCTGCCAACCATTGGAAGGACGACTGGGCCAGGTACCACTCTGTGTGAATGACCTGGCTCGTTCTGAAAAAGCTAAATCCTCCAGGACATTGAGTTTACCTGAGAGGTGACGGGCCACGATGCAGATCTTGTGTTCCCGTGAAAGAAGCAGGATTTGATACCCAACTGCTGTAGAGTTGTCCAGAAGAATTCTGACATTCTCGCCCATGATTTGGCCTATTAGCTTGTTTAGAGCTATCCAGACTACTCCGAGTTCCAGTCAGTTGATATGGTACCTGTAAAAGGCAGCTGACCATTTCCCTCTCCGCATCTGGCCCTGGCAATAAATATCCCATCCCTCCATGAATGCGTGTGTTTGGAGTTCTATTTCCGGGGACATGAAAGGGGACCCCTTCGTTCATGATATTAGGATTGCACCACCAGAGGAGGAGAGAGAGAGAGCGGGCTGGGACAATGTTATTGTCGCCTTTTGGACCGTCTCTGTCTTAGCGTCGGTCTTACCAACGCTTGAAACTGCCTGTAATGTAGGCAGCCCAGTGGGATCGTCTTCTCGGTCGCCACTAAAAGATCCAAGAGTGATTCCATGGTTTGTGCTCTTACCTTTTGGTCTGCAGAAATGTTTCGGATAGCCCGTGAAATTTTCAGCTGCCTGTTTGGCGTGGGGAATGCCCGGGCTGCTGCCAAGTCCCATCGCTCTCCTAAGAAAATGATGTCTTGTTTTGGGGTCAATTCTGGTTTAGCCAGATTTACCACAAGAACTGTCTGTATCGCCTTTTTGATCAGTTGGATTGTCTGGCAATAGGCTACGTCTCGTCGAATATGTGCTATCAACCAATCGTCTAATTACTGTAACACTAGCATCCTAGCTGCCAAGTCCCGTCCCTCTCCCAAGAAAATGATGTCTTGTTTTGGGGTCAATTTTGATTTGGTCAGATTTACCACAAGGCCTACCAGTATCGCCTAATTAGTGGAACACCAGTATACCCTGGAGTCGTGCCCATGCTTTCATGACCCGCATGACCCGTGAAAATACGCATGGGGCTGATGAGAGGCCGACAGGGAATTCCAGAAACCAAGAGCGCTTTTGTCTTATTTGGAAACATAGGTATTTCCTGGCTGAATGGTGTAGGGAAACGTGTAGGTAAGCATCGGACATATCTATCGACGTGCCCCACATCTCTGTTTGGAGAGTTCCTTTTATAACCTGCGCCGTGTTCATTTGGAAAGAGGTTGTCAGTAGGAGCTGATTGAGGAACGAAAGATCTATCACTAGCGTCCAACCCCCTGATGTTTTGGTTGCCAGAAAGACCCTGCTGAAAAAGCCGCCTAGTTTTCTGGCATTTCCTCTATATCCGTTTTGTTTGAAGGTCTTTTATCATTTCCTGTAGGGCTAAATCTTTTTCTGAACCCTGCTGATAGACGGTGGCCAGGTTGCCTGGGGCATGGGGTGTTAGGGGAATGTCTGGTTTGAGTCCCCTTAAACCCTTTTTGAAGGAACTGAATAGACTTTCTTGAGCCAAAGGACTATTCTCCAGGAAGTCCCTAGTTTTCTCAAGCTTGCCAGAATCTGCCTACCAAGTAGCCTCCCACTTACGGGCAAGGATGCGTTGCAGGACAGGAGATTGTTTAGATCGTTTAAGCCAGAAAAAGTATAACCAAGAGACAAGTCCCTCGTCTCTGAGTGGTACTTTGGTTGGCTGCTACTTGTGCTGTTGTGTGTGTTGCCCCTCGAGTTTGTTGTCTCCCGTCTGTTTGGACCTCTTGGACGGTGGGGACTGCACCTGGGAGCCGGGACGATAATGTTCCGTTGAAGTGTGCCGTGGCTTCTTGCGATTTGCTGGCTGGCGGAAGGAGGCACAAGGGTGCCACAAGCCCGAAAAACGTCTCGAAACGGACTTTTTCGCCCGGACAAAATTCCATCATGCAGAGCTTGCACGTACAAGATAGAAAATGTCCTTTTGGAGTGCAAGCTTAAGCGAAAACCGGCCATTCCTGCTATGGCACGTTCAGTTGTGTAAAGCTTAGAGTTTATGTAAGCAATGCGGACTGTAAAGACTCAAAACAACACCTGAGGATGTGTATTAGAACCAGTGAGTGTCAATACTCGATATTGTAGCTTCAGGTGGAGAAAAGAGGCACACTTCTCGAGGCGATCGACATGCCACCGCTACGTGCAAACTCAACTTCTGCCAGACCGAAGTTACAAGTGCTAGATATTGCTTTAACCAAATTTATCGAGTTTCCAGAAAATGATAAAATAGTCCTTTATTGGTTAAATAAACTAAATAAAAAGTAAATTCGCACCTTTCCACTAGTTCCCCAGCGTAAAAACGTTGCGCACACAGAATTGCGTGTGTTTTCAATCACATGCTTAAAGCGAATGCCCATTGTCAATCAATGACGAAATACCAGAGGATTCCCTCTTTTGATTGGTCGATGGATGGATGGCGGGGTAGGTTAGTTCTAACTGCGACAAAAAAGTTTGATTTTATTCTGCGTGAAAGGTTTAAACAGGAAGGGAACCCATCTAAAGGTGGAGATAAGCAAATTCAAAGCTTTTGCAAAGTAAAAATAATTAATAAGACCTGTTAACAATCCTCACTTAAAACAACGCAGATCGCACAATTAAAAGATGCTAAATCAAAGACCTTAAATACTGAACTACTACTGATTATACACTTCTGGAGACTGCAATTTATTGGCATAGAATAAGACGCCGGAAATCTGTAATTAACTTATCAGTCAATCTTCTGATCACAAAACAAAAACCGGAGTTCGCACTTGAAACAAACCAATTAACTTATCAATCAGTCCTCTGATCAATCAACTTGTCTACTGAATACAAAAAGGGGGCGGGATAGAAGGTATGGGGGTTCGAAAGGGACGATTAGCCAAAAAATTAAAGCTATCCAGACAGATGAAAAATAATTAGGAAGGCTACTGGTGGGGTGGTCACCCGGTGGGACAAGGCGCCGGTGGGGCAGTCATCTTAGGTTGCACAAATGGTGGGGCAGTCATCCGGTGGGGCAGCCATTCGGTAGGGCAGTCATCCTACGTTCGTAGAAACGTGGACAATAAGTCAAGCAGGGCAAGACTGTGTGTAGGTCAACTGACCAACAGTCAGACGACCAACGCCTTAATGAAAAAATGGACAACTGACCAGCTTTTCTATCACAATTTTTAGAGCCCAAAAAACTTCCTCTGCTGAGTTACATCAGACAAAACGAAAGCGAAGAAGTGCTGTCTCACATCACAAAGGTAGTCCTATAACCCCTTCTGTGTCATCGACTGTCAGCAGCTGCGTGGCAAAGATAATCCCGTAATCCCTTCCCTGTCACCTAGTGTGTGGCGTACTCGAGTTTTCAGTGCCGTGCTTGAATCTAAGAAATGTGCAATAGAATAAAAACACCGACATGGTGTCATCTCCGAAAGTCGTCGGGGATTTTTTTCAGCACAATCAAACAATTTTTGACTGCTATTTGAACTGTGTCATTTGAATCGCAATTACAAGAGCATTACAACAATGGAAATCTTGACAATCCAAAGAGAGGTCTAGGAAAATTCCCCCGAACCAACTCCCCTCCCCCCCGTACTACTCAGCTCTTCCAATTCCCTCCGAACAACTCCTCCCGTAGGGCAATTCCCTCCAGGCATATCCCCTCCCCCCAAAATATAATATATTTATATATACATATATTTTTCCACAAAATTTCAACTTGTGTTTTTTAATTACACTTTTGCCTCTCCTTTCATGTACATGTTCACTGGCCTTTCACAATGTAATTGCAGCAAATAATTTATCGTTTGTTCTTTTAATTATGTTCTTTAAAAGGGTTACCTGATATTTAATGCTTCAATTACAAGGAGATGATTTTCAGTTTGATTACATAAATTGCAATTGACGAATAGTGCGAGTTATCCGGAGTACGCTGTAATTTCGGAGGTAATGCAATTAACTTTCTTCGTGGACCAACGATAGATAAGCCCCGAAGTCTTTTGGATTTGGGCTTAATTGTGCAAACCAATTAAGTTTATATTGACCTCGTCAGGACCAGCAAAAATCAATCGAAATGTAAATTCCGGAGTAGTTCGTTTTTACTTGGTTTTACCAATCCTAGGCACACCAAAGTGTATGAAAACCCATAAAAAACCATCACATTCATCAAACCAGAAAAATTGGAATTTATTCGAACAGAATCAGGTGGTCGAATGTTGGTGTTGGACCTGAAGGCCGTAAATATGTAATTTCAAATGAATCGATCACTTTGTTATTGCAATCATGTGTGTGAAAGATTAGGCAGCATTCTTGAAGAATGCGATTAAAAGAATAAAAGGGACATTATTTGCTCTAATTACATTTTTTCTTGGGAGGGGGGAATGCAATTGTGTGCATGATTAAAAGAAAAGAATAAACCAAATTATTTGCTGTAAATATATTTTTCTTGGGGGGGGGGGGATAGGCCTGGGGGAACTGCCCTACGGGGGGATTGTTCGGGGGAGTATTTAGGAAAGCAAAATGCCACATGGTCTTTATTGATAACCGTTTGATATCATCGGCTCACACTTGTAAGATACTGACAAGTTAAAACGCAACAATGCCACGACTTTAGGACGAGTCTTCAAAGGTTTAAAATTTATAGTTTATAGCTTGAAAGCAATGCACTTGATCTCTGTATAGATGCAATATCGTTCTGTTCATTGGCTTACAATGTACACCAGAACCCCGGAAATACGACCACCTGTGGAACTGGTTCCAAGCAAGGTGTCATATATTGGAATGCTATTGGATCATAACAAACTCTTGAGGGTTGGTGAATAAGAAATAACAACAAACATTGATTACATTAATTAAGTCTATTTTTGGTTTTTTTTTTTTTTTACATTTTATGGTGCGAGTAAAAATTTGGCGGTTTAAATACGGAATCAGGGGCAAATTGAGAACCGCAGTTAATAAATTGCAACCCCGGACAAAACGGCGACGAAGATTAATAATTTAATGTTGAAAATCAAAATACAAAGAATATTGCTGCCAGATAAATCAATTCATTTCTGCTTGAAGATAAGTATAATTTGAACCAATATTCAAATTTTAAGGGCAAAATAAAATGGATAATTTAACACTTATTTTCTCATATATTCCAATGGGGGGGGGGGGGGGGGTAAATAAGTCCATTTTGCAAGGCAATTGTATTTAGCGACTGTGCCCACTAATCCGTTATTGCACGTGAATCCACACCAATAAATAGCAAAATAAAAATGCCTTTAAAAGGATTTCGGATTATCACCAATGAAAGAGCAATGTTTTAACCGCATTAATGAGCCAATCCTAATCTGTATCGGTTATGTGAAATGCTGTTATTATAAACGAATCCACACCAATGACAGGTAAGATTAAATTTTATTTTACCTGAAAAATTCAGTTTATCCTGAGAAAAGGTAAGTGAATAAATCAGGAAGAAGATGGTTAGGGAGGGCCGGAAGGGCACATGGGGGTGAATATTGCTCTGTGTTCAAATTTATTTATCACTGATAGTTATATGAACTGTATTGGCAACGTTGTTACTTTTTTTTTTGGGGGGGGGGGGGGAGGAGGCTGGAGGGAGGGAGGTTGCGAAGATGGGCGGTATGATTAGGGGAGGGGATGGGAGGAGGGAAGATTACTGAGATAGTGACTGGTGACAGGAAGAAGGTATTTAGGGAAGTTAGAGAGGGAGGAAGGACACGTGGGGATAAATATTATACTGTGTTCAAATTTATTTACCACTGATGGTTAAATAACGTGTGTTGGAAACGTTGTTACTTTTTTTTCTTTTAATAAGCGTTTTAAAGCATAAACTTAAAAAAACTCCGTCGCTGTCTTTTCCGGGGTTGCACTTGTCGCCGTTTTGGCCGTCGCCGTTTTGGTCTTCTCCGTTATGGCCGTCGCCGTTTTGGTCGTCGCTGTTATGTCCAGATAAAATTCCCAACGGGTCTCCATAATCAAAAGGCGATTCATGTACAGAAGGTGCTGTCAAACATCTTTTTGTTTCCTTTCTATTCTTTTCCCATTCTTTTTGACATTACGTGGCCTTGTTTCCTTTGAGAATTGCCTATCTCCCAACTGGCATGCATGTGTCTTGTTTGTACATAATTCAAGTCAAACCCAATAGGGAATTAAGCGAAGGTCTAATTTGCGGGGTTAAAAGTGCGTTAGAGACCGCGAAAAGTGGTCTTTGGTCGTATTTGCGGGGATCTGTTATAATAGAAATGAATGGATGAAATTCAGTTCTGGCGTCGTATTTGCGGCTGGTCGTATCTCGGGGTTCTGGTGTATTGACGTTGGGCCTTACGCAGCGTCACGTACAGCCTTGTCAAAAAGATGCGGTTCCAAATTGCTGGACAGCTATAACACGTCTATATAATGACCGTTGTTTGAAACGTTATTTTTGTGCTTACTCAACCCTCCTAATAAATGCGCTAATGTCACGAAAAATAAATGAACAACAACAGTTTGGATGAAAATGCAACTGACTTGCCAAAGAAGGTTCAATGTAGTAAAGGTTTAATGTAATAATCACAAAACAGACATTGTTACAGCGAGGCGAGCCAGTGCGCTAAATTCCAATGCACAGATCATATGTTGTTGTCACGGAAACTTATAAGCATCGTGGTTTTTATTTTGTTGCATGTGGCATCCTGGTGGGAGCCGATCTCAACTAAACGTTTTTTTGTTTTGTTTTGTGAGTATCACAGCAAAAACGAAGAGCGCTAATTATTTAACTGTCGGAGAGTAACGCCTGAAACACTGAGTGAAAGCTGAAACGAGTATTCATTGTTCTTCCAGAATGATTTCATCACCTCACATGCCAGAGAAAAAAACATTGTTTTAACGCTTAAGAAAATTCTTTTCCTGTTTGTACGGCAGGAGTTCGGCTGGAGTTTGGTGTGGCTGGAAGCAGCTGCAGTGTTTCTTAACATGGGCGCACTACATTTTATCTTTTATCTCAGGTGTCTGTTTTTGTTTGTTTGTTTTTCTCCAAACCTTTAAGGAAAGGATTTAGTTGGAGGACATATTATGTACGGCTGGCAAAATACTCAGGAAACAGTATCCTTCCATGCAGATTTAAAGGAGATTTTATTTGTGCTTTATTTGGTCTGTAGTGGGCGTTCTCCTCCCCAAAGTAAGGCAATTGGTGTCAACATTACCCGAGATCCGCTCTGAACAGAGCTAGGCACAACCCTAAAACAAACCCGGATTGAAGCGAACTATGGCCCGAGTTAATAAAAAATCGTAATTGAAGAGAACAAAAGCAAACGGTAAGACACACTGAGAGCTGCAGTCAACGCTGGCAGATGTCTGATGCATCAGTTGTAGACTACCGCTGTATTTGATCCTTTTAAAAGCGAAGTGATATACTTGGAAAGAAAAAGATTAATAAACGTTCACACGAGACCAGCGAGTAAACATTGCGACGTTGGAACAACGTTAAATAGACGTCGCACCGGACGTCGGAGAAACGTCGGGTTTTGGTTGCTGATGGAAGTCGGAACAACGTCTATATTCCGACGTTTCACAGACGTCGATTATCCAACGTCTGATCAACGTTGCGAATAGATTGAAAATGAAAATTGAATAGACATCGGGAAAGCGACGTTGTATAGACTTTGGGGAAATACGAATCTAAAATCGCTTTGACACCCACAGTGATAGTGCGGTCACCTCTCCGTCATAGACCCCACCCCTGCGCCATCCGGTCACGTAGGATGTGTATGAAGTCAATAAATTTTTCTCGAAAGTAGGTGTGAAAAAGCCTTGGGCGTTCTTCATATTCTTTTATTTTGCATTCTCGATTTGGTTTATTTTCAAGGTGATCTGTCATGGCTGCCATTTATAGTGAGCGATAACGCAAACGCGATAACACATTTTTGGAAGCCAACACCCATGCATCGTCGATTTTTCGACATCTATTCAACGCTCTATCGAAGATACTGATTCAGACGCTGGTTTTTGACCGTAATAAATCACAACCAAACTACAACCCGGGTTAATGGTTTTTTTGGTTGGGTCGGCGTCGCAGGCTCACATCAACGTTAACCCTCAGAATGTTTACTGGCAAATGATGTAGACATGGAAACTATGACAGATAATATTGAAAATGTTCGAATATGGGCTAAAACATCGTAATTAAAAACACTCCAATTCTTTGCAACTGAGACTGAAAGAAGTCTTGTTTTACAACGCATTGCGAAAGCTTTTCTTTTTTACCCTTGGGACTAAATCCCTTTTTCACATTGGAACTTTAATTAGTACCGAGGAGTATGGGTTTCCTGAGAATTCTACAAATTTCGTTTCTATTTTTTTTTCTCTTTTCTTTTTTTTTTTTTAAGTTAAATATCTTATAAACAATTGCATTGAAAGGTTTGGGGCAAAATGCGTCATGAGACAAGTTTTGTACAAGAAACATCATGTGTCGTCACGATGACATCATTTTCCAATTTTTCTATTTCTGGGAGGTTTTAATGCGGGATTTCAACTCAGTGTGTGCCTAAACACGAGAAGATGAAGAAGAACAATAAACACGAGAAATAAAACTATAATTTTCAAATATCCTAGCCCTTTCTAACACATCCCTTCTAGCCCGGCCAGCACTGCACTACGTAATCTGTTTTGCGCTCAACCAACATGGATACACTTACAGCACGATGAACACATTTACAAGTTTTATTTTATAACTGCAATAAAATCTACAGTAACTACAACAAGACAACAATGCCATTCTTAAGAACGGTCTGTTTGAGTAGACTGGTATAAAAGTTGCTGGGCATCTCCCACGATTCACTTGTCATACACTTAAAAATATCAATGTCCGTTTCAAACTGAGTAATAAAATCGTTCAGCCGCTATTTGCACGTTTTGTCGCCCTCTTTGTTGAGTCTGAATCTTTTTCCACGATTAGTTTGTCTGTTTCCTGGTGTCTCCTCTCTAAGGACCGTACATACGTTGAAAAGTATGTCTTGTTTTCTTTTGTTTTCTTTCAAGCAGATGAAAACTCTTTCGACGACGCCACTTCACACGGGACGTCAGGCACTTCACACGGGACGTCAAGCACTTCACACGGGACGTCAGGCACTTCACACAGGACGTCAGGCACCTCACACGGGACGTCAGGCACTTCGTTTAACTTGATCCACTTTTTATTTTACCAAACTAACGGTTTGTAAACTATTTTGTATTCAGGACAATAACAGGAGTTTTTTAGTCAGTCAGATTTGTCAAACATCACACGACCAATCAGAAAGGAGCATTTTATTTAAAATGCAACAACTTGTTTTGGGGCTCTTTTCGTGCCATAACTGCAGTGCTTATTACTGCAATAACAAATGCATTGGCCTCAGGTACACTCATTTAGCTTGAAGCTCAATGCAAAGTGGTTTATTTTGTTTGTGATTCTCTGTTTAAAAGGTCTTGAACGAAAATGTAAGATAATCACTCTTAATTCGCAAGTTACAGTAAAACCTGAGGACCAGACACCCTTGACATACCGGACAACTCCTCAAACCGGACAGATTTTCCCGGTCTCGATTTTCTCCCATGGACTTCCATAATAACAAAACCTCTGTAAATCGGACAACTCCTTATTCCGGACACCGGACACCAATCCTGGTCCCAAATGCATGTTTTACTGTATAAAGAACCCTGATACACAGGACAGTGATGCGCAAACACGGCTTGTAAAGCTGGCAAGCATGATTTATTTGCCTTAGAGATTTGCTGCAGCGAGGTTTTAATAGCAACGAGGGGTCATTTATTGTTGTAATGCCACGGTGTTTGCATATGTTTGGTTATCACGTTTGTTTTAAATAAACAATAGTAGAGTTCAGTCTTTGGATATCCCCTTTCGAGATGGAGCGTTTTCTATCTTTTTAAACATCATTCAAGTGTTCGGAATAATTATCAGACGTCGAAATGAGAACAAAGAATTTGGCTTAATTTAAAGCATAAAATCAAATTGATAAAATGAGTAATGAAAAGTCAGTTGTCAGATTAGTAGAAGAGTTTGTCTTAGACAAAAAACACGGTGGCGGATATTTTAAAGATGATGTACTATTATTTGAAAGAGGCTGAGGAATGTGAAAATCTTGGAATAATGATGTATTGTTGGCTGGAATACCTGCGATTATGACAAATAATGGGCGAGTTTAAAAACTCAACATGGGATTCAGCAGGGAACTCCTCATCAAATAAATTCAAATCCTATAAGCCAATTCGCACTTTCGGGTCTTTCCGATACAGGCGTTGTTTCGACTGCAAATATTTTGGGATAAATTATAAAGAAATGATAAGGGAAAAACATCAAAATTCTAATTTTTTTTCAACATGCACACTTTCAAATTTATAAAGCGATCATATGATCTTTTAAAAACTATTTTACGTATTATTCAGTTCTTTAATAGCCAATATGTGAATATGTTTCTGGCAAAATGGAATTTTGTTGATTTTTGCCAGTTTTTTTATCATTTTTTATATCCTTATCGCAACTGAATTCCGCCGAAAGGCAAAAACTTTTCGACAAAAGTCAAAGTATGATTTAGCTTGTTGATATGTTTCTAAGTACAACACCACTCAGAAGTACAAAAACATTTTTATTTCAGTTTTTTGTGGTTGACAATTGTTCGGTGGCAGTAGTCCGGGTGGCACTTGTCCTAGATTCGTGTAGGGGCGTTGACAAAAGAATTGAAAAAAAATAACGGTTATTCATGGTTTGTGAAGGTAAAAGGCCAGAATGTGCCTGTTTCTTGACCATTGTTGCAGGAAAAAGCCAAATATTGAACTTTGACCCTAAAGCATCAAACAGGTGGCTCAAAAATTTTCGTAAAAGGTTTGGCATCAAATTTTAAGCAATTTGCGGTAAGGGTACAAGTGTTGCTCTTGAAGTTATTTGTGATTTATTTTTATGCAATATAAGACACCTCGTCTTGACCCCTCGATATACCGGACACTTTCCTAAACAGGACAAATTAGCTAGGTCTCAACGGTGTCCGGTTTAAACAGGTTTTACTGTAATAAAAAGCTGAAAATGTAGGATTCTGCGTGGGACTTTGTTAAAAAGGAACTTAACACTTGTTAAGTCCAAGACTTGCAAATAGTATATTGAAATTGTACCGGGCCAGTATTTCAGGAATCCTGGACATTGTGCCCCCGGCCATATGGCCCCGTACAACTTCGCCCCTGTCCATTACGCCCCAGATGGAAAAGTGGACATTTCGCCCCTGAGATTTTAATACGCTTTTTCAACTGAAAATTATCGGAGATCTATCATAAGCTATTTCGGGGAAACGAAACCACATCAAGGTGGATTGCGGGTAGGTATTTAATTCAGTCCTATTGTAATTGCGTATCGTATGAAGAGGGGGTAGTTGTCGGAGATGCTGTGTTATTACTGGCTTAATACGATTTGGGTTTAGGTATTATCTTTTGCCTGTTGACGCAATTTAATCTCTTACTGAGATTGTTACTTTTAAGTCGTATGTATTTCGATTCGTTTTAATATTGAAGAAATGTCGGAGATCAGTTTAGTCCCATGTTTCACACATCAAAATTTCTCGGAGAAAAATTTTGAATTCACTGCTGTGAAACGAACCCACATATTGGTTTAAGAAGTAAGGTAAGTCCGATAAGGCCGAAATTCATACAGCATTTCCATATCAATGTGATATCATGGAATTTATAGGAAAAAAACCGTGGAAAGCCAAAGTTATGCCTAGACTGCTTCCTCTACACAAATAACAAGACGCTTAAAGCTTGCAGGATTTCCTGGAGGTGTGTTTGTCGTCTTACAAATTGTAGAGGGACGGTCACAACCTCTGGAGATCTGTTGAATCCACAACTTTCTCAGGAATACAATCATGATCCACGACTTGATGAAGTACAAGCCACAAAAGCAAAATGTGCCCTAGCCACACAGACCACCACAGGCGTGTCATCATGGTTTCGACGTGCCGTTCAAATCTGTCAGATAACGCACGTGTTCTTCTCGGAACAGCTCTGAAAAAGCTATTAGGCGAAACGTCAAAACAATGCTCTTCCAGTTCCAGACAAGGTAGAAGATTTGTTGATAGAAGGAGCGTGGTGTGAAACAGTTGGTAATAATCCCGTTCCTATTTTATGACAACGGGCAGGACGCCGATAACCGTATGCTGATTTTCGCTTCTGGCCGGCTTAGTATTTACTCAGCACGGCAAGTACCTACTTCATGGACGGCAATTTTTCAATGGCGTGTGGGAGATTTACCCAATTGTACGTGATTCGTGTTCTGTTGGGCAGTACGACTGTCACTACTGCCTACAGACTCCTCCAAGGAAAATCGAGGCAGTGTACGAAGAGTTTTTCAGGCCATAGTTGATTACTGTGAATCTCTTGAGCTTCCGGTGGATTCAGTTACCATCCTTTGCGATTTTAAGTTATCGGTCCTGCGGGCTCATGAAACTGTCTTGGGACCAGAGCTTGATACCAGGGCGTGTGCTTGTCACCTCATGCAGGCAACTTGGCGCAAAATCCAGGAATTAGGACTTGTGCCACGGTATTGCAACGACGAAGAATTCAAACTGTTTTGTGGAAAGCTGGATGGCTAGGCTTTCCTGCCAACGGACGACGTTAACAACAGACTTCAGCATCTCCGTGAAACTACACCGGAAAGGGCAGAGCCGCGGGTGAGTTATTTTGCGTCAACTGACGTAGAGCACACACCGCGGGGCTCGAATTCCAAACGGCCAGGACGGCAACGGAATTCGCGTTCGAAGGATTCCACCGTGGTTCCCGCCAAAAGTGTGGAATGTCTTCGAAGCAACCCTCAACGACGAGCCCAAGACCAACAACCAGTGCGAGGGATGGAACAACCGCTTCTTCCACTTGGTGGGTTACAAACACACTTTAATTTGGGATTTCATCACCGCCATAAAGCAGGAGGAGGCAACAGTTCGAACCCTGATTGACCAAGAGATGCAGGGAGATCCGCCACGAAAACGAGTCCGCAAGGAGCACAGTGGTCTGCAGAGGTGCCTGGAAACTCTGTGCATCGAACGTGCAGCTGGACGAAAATCGGTAGAAGATTTTTTGAGAGGGGTTGGCTATAACATCAGATGGCATAGTGTCAATAGAGAAAACCAAGAAGATTAAAGTGTGAGTACACGTTTTACTGACTGAGATAGAAGATTAGTTCTGAGCTAGAGCATTAGTAGTTGCTAGATTTGTTGTTTGTTTCACTGACTGAGATAAAAAATTAGTTCTGAGATAAACCATAAGCAGCTGCTAGATTGGTGATTTTTTACTTTTCAATAAATACTGATAATGGATAACCTCTTTAAAATTTAAAAAAAATGTCCACTTTTTCATCTGCGGGCGTAATGGGCGGATACCGTGTTTCGTACCTCTCTTTATTGGTCCGTCATGGTTTCGGTACTACTCCTTTCACCATACTAGTCCTAACACTCCCAAATTTCGCATACGTGTAGTCCTTGATCTGAAGTTATGCATCCCACCTTCTGTTTTCTGCTCTGTTTTCATTTTCATGATCAAAACGTGAAGCAAAAAATAGGGATTTGTCATTAAGAAATACAACGCGTAACGTCTGCAAGAGCATTCGCGGAGAAGCTTCTCGCATCTGCCAACAGCCACACTGTGCATTGCATAAATGATACGTGCTTTATTTGCCTTAGCCAATTACGTCGAGCATAGAGAATTGCTTGTGTTTGTTTTATAAGAAAGATGCATGGATGCAAAATCATGAGGGGGTGCCGTTTCATACAGCGAGTAGTAAAGCTACCGGTAAGGTTTCGAACTGGCAAAAAGTATCTTAGAAAGGTTTCGGAATACGAAAAATAACATTATCCTCTCTCTAAAGCAAAAAAACAGGTTGAAAGGTTTTGAAAATTCTACTCGAAAGGTGAAAGTGATTTTTTAAATATTATTTTTGCCAAGTGTTTAATGTGTCGCTTTGAGAAATGGGTTTTCGTTTCATGATGCAAATTGCACGAAATCTTAACTGCATAGAATTTTCAAGGCTTTGCTTATCCTCATGCAAAATTTCAAAGTGACTTGGCGAAAAATGGTGATTCATTAAGAATTACTTGCAAAGAGTATATTAAGTTGTACGTGGCCAATGTTTTTGGACCTTTTGCCCGTCATTTTGTCTTTACTACTTCTCTGACCATACTGATTCTGCGACTCCCAAGTTTCGTACATGTGTCGTTCTTCATCTGAAGTTGCACACCTGAATGTTTATTTTCGTCTTCTTTTTCATTTTTATGATCAAAACGCGAAGCAAAAAACGTGATTTTTTGGCCAATGAATGCAACGCGTTAAGGCTGCAGCACGATTTGCACAAGCTCTCGAACCTGTCAAGAGACACAGTGTGCATTGGACATATGATGCTTGCTTTATTTGCGTAAGCATGCCGAAATACTTGTGTTGGTTTTTTAAGAACGACTCGTGGATGAAAATCGTACCTGGTCATTTTAAATACACTGAATTGTCTCCAGAGGAAAATTGTCGTCAGATGAACTCTCGCTAAATGAATTATCGTGGATTCGGCGGTGATAGGTATTCTATTATTTTATTTTATTGATTCGCCAATTACCGCCAATTTTTCGAATGGAAAACTTCTTTCGATAAGAAGTTGTCTACTCCAACAAATTTTGTTAAATGTATGGAATGAGAATAATCAAGTCAGGGGTAGAAAAGATTTTGCCTTTATTAAGATTTTTAAACTTAGTCATGCAGTTGCAAGAGGTAACATATCTTCCAGACGATATCCTGTATGATTTCACTCGTAAAGAGCGTTTTACTTCAGTTTTACTTCGCAAAAGCTCCGAATTTGCTTATCTTTACTTTTTATGGGGCCTCCACAGGAGTACGGGTAACCTGTATTGCCAGCCAGGCCGAGAAAATTTTCCCCAAGAGCTCAGCTACTACTCGTAAGTGAAACGCGCCAAGTTTCTTGAGAGCGATGAAAAGGCAGAAATAAATAATATCATTTCATGTGTTTAATGTGCCTAAAAATGTCAAAATCCAATCGAGTTGATGTAAAACTCTCGCACACGGAAGGACGAACAGTTAACAAGATAAGATCCCATCCTTTGACCACCATCCCGATCCATCAACCTTGAGAGACTTGATAGACACCAGATAATCACATTTTATTTGATGTTCTCACTAACATGATCGTGGAATCCAAGTCTAAGATACATGTTAGTTAGAAACTTTTGCCTGGGCTGCAACTAAAGGGCGCAATGAGCATAAGCCCGAGAGTTCGTACAAGGAAGAGTCCTTGATATAGTGTTCAATAAATGAGTTTGGACATGATCAACAACCCGTTTTCAATATATGTGACAAGGGCACACTACGCAGAGCCCTAATTGAGTTAACATCTTGTCTAATTGATGGGCTTTGACATTACATAACTCTCTAAATTCTGCTTCTGACTGGGCTTTATTGTAAGCAGCTACGATTACATTTTTAGTGTGTTTAGAAATGGTCTGTGTTGACCTTGGTGAAATTGACCCTGAAGTGCCCGAACAGCATAGACAGGATAGGGTCCACTGGGTCATAACCTGCTGAGGCTTTTATTCTGGAGCCTTTAGCCGCTCGGTATGCCTCGGTTGAACGTATTTTAAGTGTTCGGTCGTAGAAAGGTGGTATAAGAAATCCACTACAACTGCCGTTGAGGCTCGGGACGGGTCCAGATGCGACTCAGCACACAAGCTGGCAAACATATTCCGCTGTGACCAATAGGCCCTCAGCGGCTATTTAACATTTTCTCTGTCACCTTCTTAGAAAAGCCTTGTTTTTAGGCAGAGACAGGCGCCATGGGTGTAAGTCCAGGAGGTGGGGGTCAGGTGGAAATGTACCCAGTGGGGCTGAGACAGGATATCTGGGTGGCAACGTAGTCTCAGCGGGGGGGGGGGTATTCACGGGCTCGTTTAATAGATCAAACAAAGAAGCTGCGGGCGACCAAGGAGCTGTGAGGACTAAGTGCTTGGGTCTTTGTGTCATTACCCGCTGGATAGCTCGTAATAAACTCGACCCAAAGCAAGTGATGGTGTTCTTGTGGGATAGGTAGGATTTAGGTTTAGCCTGGGCTTTTCCCGCTCGGAACGCCGAGAATTACCAACCCGAAGGCAAAGGCAAATTTGGCCAACAGAATTTTACAAGGAATTCTGGAATATTTTGGAACCGAAATTAGTGCACTAAATTTTAGTAAACGTATGGGGGAGCTCTCGACATCGCAAACAAGACAATAAAATTCTAACCAAATGTTTGGCGATTAGACTTGAAAAACATAATCCGAGCGTTATTTATAGTGACCAAGCAGGATTTATAAAGGGTAGATTTATTGGGAAAGACATCAGATTCATTGAAGACCTGATCGAGCTCTGCGATTTGCACAACAAAATCTGTAACAGGCTACCTTGCCCCCCTGTACAGCTTCCCCCCCCCCCGGGGGAAGCTGGACTAGGCTATCTTCCCCTCCCCCTCTGGGATATTTTGCTCCCTCCATAAAAAACCGAATAAATGAAACAAATACTTAACTGCAACAGAACTTTTAATGGTTAATGGTCTCTATAGAGTACAATTTCTTCTGTGCTTGAAAATTATCAAGTTTTTGCGTAATTCAACACGATTCACACATTTACACAATTCACTGCAGTTCGCTGCGCTTTTGGTCCAACCAGGTCAATGCCGATTTATTTTCATTTATTTTTATTTATTTTCATTCACTACTTCTTTTCAATATTTCCTCTACTGATCAAGTAATTAATTTACAATCAAACTAAAAGAATGAAATACTCATACCCTTTTGCATGCCCTTTTAAACTTCTCAATTCGGAGTAAACTTTTACCGCAAAATCCATTTCCCTGAGATTGTTTGTACTGTTATGCATTATTGTCGAATACAATTGATCAATCAAAATGGATTATAAAAAGAAATGTGGCTTTATTGCAGTCAACTCTAAATCGCCCGATAACTGTGAAATACAACTAAAGAAACTTTTATTTTAGGGGGGGGGGCAAAACATCCCAGGTGGGGGGAAGCTGAACAGGGGGCAGAATATCCCAGAGGGGCAAGATAGCCTAGTCTAGCTTAAAATACAACTAAAAAAAACTTTTATTTTATGGAGGGGGCAAAATATCCCAGGTGGGGGGAAGCTGAACAGGGGGCAAAATATCCCAGAGGGGGGCAAGATAACCTAGTCTAGCTTCCCCCAGGGGGGGGGGAAGCTAGACTAGGCTAGCTTGCCCCCGGGAGAAGCTATAAAGGGGGCAAGATATACTGTTACACCGGCATACTGTTGCAGCTTGATTTCGAAAAGGCCTTTGACTCGGTTGAATGGCCTTTTCTATTTACGGAAGTAGAAACGTTCAACTTAGGTCAAGACTTTATTTTCTGGGTCAAATGCTGCTGTAAAATATTTGTACTTGTGTTTGCAACGGTGGCTTTATAGCAGATTGGTTCGAATTACACAGAGTTCTAAGGCAAGGGTGTCCAGTTTGGAATTTTTTATTTCTCCTAAGTATAGAGATTATGGTATGAGTAGACAGGATAATGACATAGATAGGTTTAAGATAGGAGAACGAAAACATAAACTAAAGAAATTTGCAGATGATTGTACATGCTCGCTTAGAAATACACATTCTATCTTAAAATTAATAGAAACTATACGAGCGTTCTCATGTTTTTCTGACCTGAAGCTAAATAAGTTTGTTCTTTACTGGTTAGGCCCTTGGAGATACAGCAGGACTACAATTGCGGGTGTGAAAGCCGAGACTGAAACCTTCGAACTTCAAGTTGCACATGTGGGAACGAACAATGAAGAAAAACTAAAAAAGACTGTTGACGCAAAAATAAAAAAAATGGCAAATGAGCCCCACGGATGGTTTCAAAGAGACCTATTTGTGCTGGAAAATACTACCGGGGATTTCCGAAAAGAGCCCAGGGCTTCTATTTGGAAACTGGCTAATTTAAAAACCAAATAGAAGCCCCGGGGCTTCTTTTAGGAAACAGTTTCCTAATTAGAAACCCGGGGCTTCTATTTTTTAGATGGGGTGTTGATAAGTTTTTATTGGAAAAAAAAGAAAATTTACCCTCAGCCTTTTATTAAAGAGCACAAAAAATAACAAAACACACAAAAACAACAGTAAGTAAAAAAGTCTGGTAAAGTGTCTTGTGTAAAACACGAAGCACAGGATTAAGCAGCGACGCAGAACGTGTCTGGGGGCTTGCCTCACATCAAAGGATTAAGTGCACCGTGTCTGCATTGCGCGTAAACACGAGTTCTAAGAAGACTTACAGGGAAGGAGAGGCAACATCACGCCGCCCGTTTCAGTACTCAGCCCGTTATATTTCCAGTAATACTCCGGAGTAAAGGTGGCAGTGGGGAGGGGGTGCCTGTTCGCCTTGTGCGAAGCACAGTATTAAGCAATGACGCAGAACATGTCTTAGGGGCTGCCTCATATCAAAGGATTAAGTGCATCGTGTCTGCATTGCAAGTAAACACAAGTTCTAAAAAAGACTTGCAGGAAAGGATGGGGGGTTTTATTAGGAAACGATTTTTTCAGGTCTTTATTTGTCTGTCATTTGGAACAATAAAAATATTCTGATTAACGACATAGGTATTGTTGTGCTCATTCACGACCTGTGTGACAAGGAGGAAAATTCCTCAGCTATCAACAATTTGTAGATAAATATACCATAAAGGTAGATTTTGTAACCTTTCAAGGCGTAATGCAGTCTACGAAGAGGGATCTAAGAAAAGATATCACACTGAAAACAGGAGCTGAAAACCAAACTTTTTGGTCAATAACTTATTTAAAAACGATTGACGGTAAAACCACAAATATTACGAAGGTAAAAAGCAAGCAATTTGCGATGCTTTTCACCTTTATAAAGAGTAGCCCTGCAACAGCTATGGTAAAATGGCATACATCGCACCAAATAAGTAATGCAGTTTTCTACAGGAGTAACCCACTTGCAAAAAAAGTACGACAGAAACTAAACTAATTTCGTTCCAGTTTAAACTAGTACATAACATTACTAGTTGTGGAGAAAATCTCTTCCAGTGGAAAATAAAAAAATTCCACAGACTGCCAAAATGCAGTGAAAGATACGCTAGTCCACGCCCTAATTGACTGTGGGTGTACACGAAAGTGGGTGGGGATATATTTTTAATTTTGGATATTTCTGACAAATTACAGCATACCTTTACAATAAAAGACTTTCTTTTTGGGGTGGAGGATCTGGCTCTAAATCTTATCTTATCATTCTGGTAATAAAATTTGAGATAATTTCCCGTGGGGCAGAAAAGAAAATATAGTTCCCTCAGTTGTAGCTCGAAAAGTTTTCCAACGCGTGCTAACCGAAAAAAGCGTTTGACCGATCAAACCTTTCGAAGCAAATGATCACCGTATAATCCTCTAGTGGAAAAAGCCTTCGGTATGAAAAGTCAATACTAACCTGAAATAGTAAACTCCAGTTGACTGCAACCGTTCTCCTGTTACGAGGAACCAAAAATTTTGTGTATTGTGTGTATGTAAGTGGGTATTGCCTGTATATGTGGGTGTAGGAGTGAGTGTGTATATGTGTGTATTGTCATGTGTGTGTGGGTGTAGGAGTGAGTATGTGTATGTGTGTGTGTTGTCACATCGTAATTGTATCCTCAATGCATTTGTTTAACTAGCGTTTTGAAACCTGCAGTGGACCAAATGTTTATTGACAGGGACCTAAGTCCAGTAAGATGCCTGCCACTGTGTGAAGTAATTTTGAGGATAAGCGGTGTTATGTTTTTGTGTGTTTTCTGTACATTTGTATCCATATGAGAAGCAAATAAAATTTATAAAAAAATATTTGTTAAGACGAAGGGCACCGTGAGGGACCAAATAGGAGAGCTAGATACAAAAATATCTTTTTCCCATATTGAAGCACAGGTATTTTCTGGAGGCCGGGTGCAGCGGCACGTGAAAGTAGCGTTGGTTCAGTCAATGGACGTACTCTGTATGCCTGTGTCCAGTGAATCCTTTATGATCTTGGCTGTGTCTATATGAAGTCTATGACTAACCACTAGCCCCCTGATTTCCTAAGTGCCAGGAAAATCCTGTCGAAGAACCCTTTCTTGTTTTCTGGCATCTTCGTTATCGCTGCCTTGCGCACTAAGACTTCAGTCAAGTCTCCTAGGACTTGGTGCTTGGTTGGTTCTTGGTAGTAGAACGCAACTAGGTTCCCTAGGGTTTGGTCGTGGAGAGATATGGGGCGGTTGCGACCCCGTGGGTAGTGCGTATCTTCTCGTAATCAACGCATCACTCTTTTGGGAGCACACATCTCGCGCCAAGCTGACCAGAACTTACCTAGCCTGCTTCCTACAAGCAAGCAGTCTTTCTAGGGTTGAGAACCCTCTGTACGTTTTGGCCTAACAAAGATATCTCTTAGAGACAAGTCGTTCGCCTCTGAGAGATGCTTTGGTTGGTTGTTACTTGCACTGTTGCGAGGTCTGAGCAGGAAGATTTCCGCTGCCTGACAGCCTAGGCTTTGGGGGAGACTATGGCGGTTTGCCTCTGGACCTGGATCTGTCCTGGCGAGGGGGATTCGAGTATATGCGTTTCTGCAGGCGCAAGTACGGCCTGATCGCTCTTACCGTAAGTGCTGCGAGAGACCTTCTCTCTTTGTGTACTCTCTCTCTCTCTCTCTCTCTCTCTCTCCTTCTCTCTCTCTCTCTCTCTCTCTCTCTCTCTCTCTCTCTCTCTCTCTCTCTCTCTCTCTCTCTCTCTCTCTCTCTCTCTGCTTCCTCCCATGATAGGGGCATGGTACAGCTCACGAAGGCCCTTGGCGATCGACGAACAATGTTGCAGGAAGACATCACGTCTTAGGTACACCATGGAGGTGGTCAAGTATGTTGCCAGTATGACCACATCCCTTGTCGCCAACACTAATCAATCAAGCCGTTTGAGTGTCACCGGATCCGTCAGACGCAGATCATCTAGGCACTTTTTAAAAGCAGTCCTGGAAGGACATGATATTCAAGGTGTGTCTAGCTGAGCTTTCTATGGAAACCAAAAGAATATATAAGTCATGACGGACCGAACATCCAAACCGTGCGTATGGTCGGTTCTTCCAGGAATATGGAACCTGTTTTACCGTGCAGTGTTTTGAGGGATGAAAGCTAGACAGAACTCGGTCCTCGCAGGCGTCCAAACGCTTGGATTATGTGCACCGAACTGTCGGGCCATTGGCTACCCCTTCCCCTGTCTTCAACGCAATGAATGTTTCTGGCTGGGTATTGGTGGATTGTCTCTGTCCGACATTGGGCACCCGCATTTAATCTCAGCCGGCCTGACGATTTCTTGAATAGCGTCCGAAGCGGTACGTCCTCGGGAGCTATTGAGTGAAGTGACGGTGATGCAGATTCATTTTGTGTAGGGGAGAAGTCTGGCCGAGACGGAGTGCAAATCGGTTGTCTACACGCAGCCACAGGATCTTTCCACAAACTTTGGCCGTGGCCTTGGGAAAGTATCGGGCCAATTGCGCTGAGAGAGATGTACTTGGGGAGGAGAAGTCACCCAGTGAGTCGTCTTCTGCGTTTCCCTCTGACCTTGGGGATAGAAGTTAGGGGAGGTCTTGGACTGGCGGGAACTTGGCTTGACGGGGGCAGACCGGATGACTCACTCTCACTGAGTATGTTCGCTTTTTTGTGTGTCCTTGGTGAGTGACTCCGCTGGGCACAACTGTGATTTGTCGGAATGTGAATAGACACAGGACTGGACACGGCCGACACCGGTGGGTCATCTGGTGGGCGTGATACTGTCGCGGTCTGTGTGTGCTCCAGCAGCGAACCCGCGACAAGAGCCCAAGAACTCCCGTGGTTTTGGAGCTCTCAGTCAACCGACGCATAATCAACTACCTGCTATGAATTCCCCGTGATATCCATATAGAATATAGTATGGTTATACGCAAATTGTATACTGGCGTAGTTCAACATGAATTGTTGATTTTGATATATTGTTTCGATTGAAAAATTTAGTACTAATTAATCAGTACTGAAATTCAGGAAAACTATAATTTTTAAAAAAATTATTCAACAAAGCTTGGACTATTTTCAGCATTGGGAAACCGGGCATTGGCCATTATTAATTAATGTGAAATAGGAGTGGATTTAGATGGGGCGCACATGGCGCCCCCCCCCCCTGCCCCCGTTTGACGGAAAGCAAATTTTCTCTGACTTGTTTTTTTTTTTTTTGCTGAACATCCTTAACTACAGTTGGTTGGTACTTAACTATATACTGCAGGATATTGTAACTCATTTTTAATTGTCAAAATTACAACAGCGCTGTTATTAAAATGTAATTGCTGGCCTGTGGACTGCTATCCATGTGGCACAAAAGCGCCCCCCTCCCGTTGCTTAAAAATATCTATATAAAACAGTTTCGTCAGGTGACAGGGCATTACGTTAGATATTTTTCGGGGAGTGGGAGAGGTGGGGGAGCTAGGGGGAGTTGGTTACTGCCCTTTGTAATATTACAATATTTGTGTGCCGGCAAAGCCATAACATGCAGAAATTGTATTGTAGCCCTCACCCCTGAATGACGTCACATGGCCGGTTTGTAATTCACTCACATTATGAAGAAATCTGGAAATACTAAGACTATTGTACGATCTCCCAGGTTTTCTGATTTCTTCGTGGTGACTTCAATGTGCAGCGTTCAACAGTTATCATTTGCCAAGTTGTTCTGGCAATCCATAAGCGCTCTTCTCGTGTGTTTACGTGGCAGATACCATGCCACAAGTTAAGGAAAAAATAGATTAACCTACAAATAACCCGTTGTAGTTTGAACTGAGAAATGAGGTGTTTATCCAAATAAAACATGCATTTAAGCTTTACAGTGAGACATGATTTGTCGACATGAAGATTAATTGGAAATCCTTCACAATGAATTACATTGCAGTTTGTATCCTATCGTGTAATAACATTGGATTTTATGAGCGGCTTTGTTCCTTGAGTTAGTAATCTGGTTACCGATACAAAAAAGAGACACGGTTTCTCAGACTAACCATTTGTTTTATCAGTTTAACGACTGAAACTTAATAAAAAAAGAAGAAAAATACTTTAAAAATGCTCCAACATGTCCCAAATGTAACTGAAACTGGTCAAATATGTTGTAAGTGATCACTCTGCATGCATGGGTCACCACGAGAGGTACCCTGTAATCATGGTATAGGCATAAGTCACCACGAGACATGCTCCGTGATCATTCTGCATGCATGTGTCACCACGAGACATGCTCTCTGAGTTCTGTACAAGCATAGGTCACCACGAGAGGTACTCCGTTATCACTGTACATGCATGGGTCATCACGAGACATGATCTGTGAACCCTGTAACAACATGCGTCACCTCGAGAGGTGCTCCGTAATCACGGTACAGACATAAGTCACCAGCAGAGGTGCCCCGAAAGGACTGTACAGGCACCACGAGACATGCTCCGCTAACCCTGTATCGGCATGTGTCACCACGAAACATGCTCCGTAAACCCCATACAGGCATGTGTCATCACGAGACTTGCTCCGCGAGCTCTTTACCGGCATGTGTCACCACGAGACACGCTCCTTGAGCTATATACAAGCATGTGCAACCTCGAAACCTTCTCCGTAAATCCTGTGCCTTCATGCGTCACCACGAAACATGCTCCGTGAGTCCTGTACCGGTATGTGTCACCACGAAACATGCTCTTTGCCCCCTGTACCGGAATGTGTCACCACGAAACATGCTCCTTGAACCCTGTACAGGCATGTGTCACCACGAAACATGCTCCTTGAACCCTGTACAGGCATGTGTCACCACGAAACATGCTCCTTGAACCCTGTACAGGCATGTGTCACCACGAAACATGCTCCTTGAACCCTGTACCGGCATGTGTCACCACGAAACATGCTCCTTGAACCCTGTACCGGCATGTGTCACCACGAAACATGCTCCTTGAACCCTGTACAGGCATGTGTCACCACGAAACATGCTCCTTGAACCCTGTACCGGCATGTGTCACCACGAAACATGCTCCTTGAACCCTGTACAGGCATGTGTCACCACAAAACATGCTCCTTGAACCCTGTACAGGCATGTGTCACCACGAAACATGCTCCTTGAACCCTGTACAGGCATGTGTCACCACGAAACATGCTCCTTGAACCCTGTACAGGCATGTGTCACCACGAGACATGCTCTGTGAGCCTTGTACCTGCATGATAAATGCTTGTGTAGTGATCACGATACCGACCTAAAGAGTGATTTTTAGAATTATACCACCCCAAAACGCAATCATCACAACGATACCAACCCCGAAACGTGGCCATCAGAACGATCCCACTCAGAATGAGTGGTCATCAGAATGATAGCAACGCAAGGCTGCAGTCATAAGAACGATATCAACTCCAAAGTATTATAGTCGTAAGAGCAACTATAACTAATGACCAACTAATGACCAACTAGTCATTAAAAGCGATACCAACCACAAAGCGTGGTCATCAAACGGTACCAGCACCAAACAACGTAGACCTGAAAATGATAAAACCACAACGCGTGACTGAGCGTTCGTCATAATGTCGGTTCTTGATGGTTTTTTTTAACTCGTTTGGCATTGTCTAATAGCAGTCTCTTTTGGGCTGAATTTACGAAAGTCCCATTTCCGAAATTCAAACAGCGGCAAATAAACGACTGGATAGACAGCTATATTTCTTTAACTATGCCGTCTGAGGATGTATTTCATGTTCATGTTCATCGTTTTATCCAGCCTTAATTTAATAGCAATTTAGCTGACATTCAAATGACCTTTTCGACGTTCGCACTAATTGCCTTTGGATCATCTCAAAAGAGACATATCCCGGGGCAAGGAAAAAGTATATGTTGGGATTTTTTCATTTATTGCTTTGAAGGGGCATTGCCCCGGCTCTTTGCTTCTTGTCTACTTTTGAATGAAACAAACAACAACTTTTAAACAATCATTTCGGTGATTCTCCCTCCCTTAAAACCAAACGAGGCGCCTCCAGTTTACTGCAGATATTCCTATACATATGGAGCATATATGCGGCGTCCTGATCGAAGTAAAGCCACACGTGATTTGCTAGTTCTGGGCAATCAATTGGTGGTGCTGAATGGAATATCGTAACTCCTGATTATCAAATCACTGAGAATCAGCGACCGAGAAAAAAAACCAGATAAATAAAAAATTGTTAATTCTACGTTATCAAAATATGGGCTGGAGTAGCTTGAATTACAGTTTATTACAAGAATCTCACCCCTTACGTAGCATTGTTTAAAAAGAACAGTTGTCCAAACAGCAGCTTGTCTGTTGTGGCATTGGTAAAAAAGAAATAAATCAGTGCGGAGATTGTCCATGAATCTGTCCAACGGCACGCTCTGCAAAGAAGCAACGTCAAATTTATCTGACAATGGTCAAATAAAACGAAGAGCTTTGGAGATAGGGGTGTAGACGTACTCCATCGTGTGTGCTAATATACAGGGATACATTGACTTAACTGTGGGACTTGATTTATAGACATGTAAGTATTTTGTTATTTTGTAGTTCATTTTCCTTCCTAGGTATAAATCGGACGGCTGGGGGACTCATGACTCACTCAGCCATTTCTTTAAAATATTAGTATAGCCTAGAGTATTTGCCAAATAATTGTAAAGTGATAACTCCTTGAAGGGCAATATTTCATTTGTGTGTTTAAAAAAAAATTGAGAGAAATTTCATGTCAAGAGACACGACCCGAATTTCAGGCGGATCGAAGAGGTCCGCCATATCCACCAGGGTGTAGCGCAATTGGCCACAAGACAAGTGGCCGCCAGTCAAACTGCCCACCGGACGACCAGCCATATGAAGAGTTTTAATCCAAGAGTTTAAAAACTTGCCGCTTCTCTTTTAAAACAACGGTTACAGCATCATCAGACAGTTTGGCTCTGGCAGAAAAGATATGACGTTTAGTCCTCAAAATGTCACAGCGTAACTGTTATAAACACCAAACCCCATGCATATGAACATGATGTCTAATTCGCATTGCTTCCTGTGTTGTAACAAGGTTTTGTACCATTGGTGTTCTGCTCTTTTGTATTTAAAATTTGCTTCTTTTTAAAACAACCCCTCAAATACGAAACAGCAATATATAGATGTACTTGAAAAGTAACCAAATATTTTCTCAAAAATATTGTTTGGTGGCGAGTTATCCGGGTTTTTTTTCATTTATATAGTGGCCGGTGCTGCGTGCAAACAATTCCCTGTGCCGTGCCAACAACCCCCTTACACCATACAAGGCTTATGTTGAGACTTAATCCCCTGATGCTTCTGCGGGTTTTTTTTAGCACGGATAAATATTTTTGAAACCTGAGAATTTCTACTAAATCTTGATGAATCCACATCTAAGGCTGTTTTTAAAGAGCTTTTCAACACCAGAGAACTTCGAAAATTTAATGCACGTATCACCTTTTATCCTCAGTGGAGCATTAATCTACAGCACCAGCATGGGTATTTGAAACCTGAGAATTTTCTACTTAATTTTGATGAATCCAGTTCTAATGTGTTATCTGTAGGGTTTCATTGCATTCACTCTGTGCGTGCAAATAAACCGAGAGGGGACGGTTTGTTAGCACGGGGGAAATTACGGGCACCCAACACCGGCTGTCTGGTGGCCAGTAGTCCTTTGACCACTTGTCCGGTAGAAGCCTATGATATAGGTGCCTATCCACAATCTCGGAGTACTCTCTTATTGTTCTATCGTAGCAAAGTGTAAGGCCCTAAGAAAGAAAATCCTAGGAATTAGGATGTGTTGAATCCTGATAAAGCAGGAACAGTATTTGAACAAGATATGGGATGTTCGGTGCGACTGGCCCGACTGCTGCCCATCTTTGTGGGACAAGGTATGGGATGTGTGGGGCGACTGGCCCGATTGCTTCCCATCTTTGTAGGACAAGATGTGGGATGTGTGGGGACGACTGAACCGACTGCTGCCCATCTTTGTGGGACAAGATATGGGATGTGTGGGGCGACTGGACCGACTGCTTCCCATCTTTGCGGGACAAGATATGGGATGTGTGGGGACGACTGGCCCGACTGTTGCCCATCTTTGTGGGACAAGATGTGGGATGTGTGGGGCGACTGGCCCGACTGCTGTTCATCTTTGCGTGACAAGATGTGGGATGTGTGGGGCGACTGGCCCGACTGCTGCCCATCTTTGTGGGACAAGATCAGGGATGTGTGGCGCGACTGGCCCGACTGCTACCCATCTTTGCGGGACAAGATCAGGGATGTGTGGTGCGACTGGCCCGACTGTTGCCCATCTTTGCGGGACAAGATCAGGGATGTATGGGGCGACTGGCCCGACTGCTGCCCATCTTTGCGGGACAAGATCAGGGATGTGTGGGGCGACTGGCCCGAATGCTGCCCATCTTTGCGGGACAAGATCAGGGATGTGTGGTGCGACTGGCCCGACCACTGCCCATCTTTGTGGGACAAGATATGGGATGTGTGGGGACGACTGACACGACTACTGCCCATCTTTGTGGGACAAGATATGGGATGTGTGGGGCGACTGGACCGACTGCTGCCCATCTTTGCGGGACAAGATATGGGATGTGTGGGGACGACTGGCCCGACTGTTGCCCATCTTTGTGGGACAAGATGTGGGATGTGTGGGGCGACTGGCCCAACTGCTGTTCATCTTTGCGTGACAAGATGTGGAATGTGTGGGGCGACTGGCTCGACTATTTCCCATCTTTACGGGACAAGATCTGGGATGTGTGGGGCCACTGGCCCGACTGCTGCCCATCTTTGCGGGACAAGATGTGGGATGTGTGGTGCGACTGGCCCGACCACTGCCCATCTTTGCGGGACAAGATGTTGTATGTGTGCTGCGACTGGCCCGAGAGATATCCGATTACCCATCGTTCCTTTTTTATCTCAGTTCCCCTACGCCTTAGTGGGTTTGAAGTGGGGATGGATAAGGTAGGGTTATCGAAGGTCTAAAGGTGGAGAACGCAAACTACGTTTTTTTCTCGTATAAAAGTGTTTTACGAAAGAAACACGACAGTTTTATTTCGTAAAAGCTAAAGTTCGCTCATCTCTACCTTTATACAGGATTAGAAACTGGTGTTGTTGTAAAACTCTCGTGGCACGCCTCGTGTAGAAAGCCAACTACGTTCTCACTGATATTTGCATTTTATGAGAGAAATAAAAGACATAAAGGTATTTCTGTGGTCTTTGAATGAGTCTTCAATCACTAACAAATTCCGAATACAATAACATATAATTTCAAAGTTAGAATCACATGTAATGAAAGAACTATAGTTAATAATTCCTATGGGTGGAGCCACATCCAGGTTGGCTCTAACGGAGCCATGCTAGAACTCTGATCACATGGGAGGAGCCATTTTTGTCGCAGTGGCTCTATTTATTTTTAAAATGTGCTTAAAACACTGTGGATATTGCCCGACAACTGAGAGCAGATTATCCCATGAATCTCAAAAATACTGAAGGTCTTGTTTTCACCCCCTCCAACCTCCAACCCATTCTGAAGATACCGAGCGGTTCAGTTTTGCCTTTTTCCTACTCCTGCTTGGTGTAGAAGCCCCATGCTGGGTGGCCTGGAATGTTGCCGTCGGAGAGGATTCGGCTAGGGTTTTTTGTGTCTGAGAGAGCCTTTTTCCTCCTGCGTTCCTGCCTCAGATCTTTACGTCTCTGATTTTTGGAACGGCTTATGTCTATTGCTTTCTATTCTGCCGGGGTGAGATGTTCACACTCTGGGCAGGTACTATGCTCTTTGCAGAGGGAGAGCCCTTCTGAGGCTTTACACTTGTCACACTTGTGGAGCCACGTGGGTGGAGGCACAAGGGATTACCCACTCTTGCTAACGCTGCCACCGAAGTGGGAGGAGCCACTTGGCCCTGTCCTCAAAACAGTGCCTCTGCCCAGGGGGCTAGTGCCACTTAAATCCTGGTAAGCCCACAGGGGCAGGGGATATGGCCGTAACCTCGTGAATCTAGCTAGAAACGTAAAAACCAGATCAACGTTCTGCTAATTCAGAGTCACCAGCCCTTGGAAGCCAATAGTGCTGGGGTTATATGGGCGGCGTGTAGGCAGGCAGCGAGAGAACTAACCAGCGCCACCGCCTGTCTCCGTGCCTCTCTCACACTTAATCTGAGGTTAACAACCGGACAGACGGTCAGATTTCTAAGGCTCCGGGTGTCTCCAGGTAAGAATGAATTTGCTGACCGGTGGAGAGAACGGAGAAACCCGTTACGGTGACAAAGATCGAGCACTCAAAACGCATTATATCTCCCGTTGTAACACAAAAACCTCTTACATATGAGTAGACGCTATCCAAAAACTAAATAAGTACCTTCTATCCTGGAAACTAAGAAGAGAAAATCTTGAAAAGATTCTTTCCAAAAAATACGTCTTGTTTTTTCTGCGCATAAAAATGGAATGGTGGGTAATCGGATGTCTCTCACTTTTATACTACCGAATGTTTCGGATATGCCCATTTAAAGCAATTTTTGGACATATTTGTTGACATGATCCGTATAGAAAAGTTCAATTCAGAATTTATGCGTCGATACCGTAAATAAGAGAAATCCCGTATAAAGGTAGGGATAAGCGAAAGTTAGCTTTTACAAAGTAAGAAACGTTTTACGAAATAAATGAAACGGATGTCTCTCACTTTTATACTACCGAATGTTTCGGATATGCCCATATAAGGCAATTTTTGGATATGTTTGTTGACATGATACGCTTCCACGTATAGAAAAGTTCAATTCACAATTTATGCATCGATATCGTGAATAAGAGAAATCGCGTATAAAGGTGGAGATAAGCGAACGTTAGCTTTTACAAAGTAAAAAGCCTTTTACGAAATAAAACGAAACGTTCGCGTATCTCCACTTTTAGAGGATTGAAAACCAGCGTTGAGGTAAAACCCAATGGGCACCTGTTATACAGTGTATCTACAGTAAGTACATGCGTACGAGGCATAAGCAGAAAGCCTGGATTATAGTAAACAATAATCACGTGACCAAGCGCTCCAAGCGCGCCAAGCTGTATCACCCCCTCACTGTAACGGTTTCATTAATGAGCATCACTTGTTTTAAAATCCATCGTTCTGTTCGCTTGTATTTGCATGTTATCATAAAGTAAAATTAAAAGCTATAAAGTCATAATGTTGTTATTGACTTTATAATAGCACCTCTCATGTAGAAAAGTTCTCTCAATACGAGCCACACTTTCATTTCACAAACTGCCTGATTTTTTTTAGCTCACAGAAATTGACAGTTTGCCTGAAAATTTCTTTGATTACTTTGGATGAATAGTCTTATTGAAGTCTTTGTGAAAGCATTGTCAGAGAAATAGGTCACTTTTATGATCTGGTCTCTTTTATCATTGATTACAGCAGTTTACACTCCTTTTGTATCTCTTTTAAATTTTTATATTGTATTTTAGACATGTGAAAGAGCACCTGATGTTACCATTGCGTTTTTTGATAGAATTGCAATTAATTTTTGCCTGATATGTGGACTGCATTTTAGAATATTAAAGAGCCACTGATCTCATAATTGCTTTGTTTGATGCAATAGCAATTATTTTTTGCCTTGTATCTCGACTGCAATTTAATAAGAAATAATTGAGCACAGCAGTACAGTTCGATCTTTGTAATCACGAGGTAATTTGCCAAAATGATGACAATATCACTTCATCAGTTTGAATCAAAATGTGGTGCGGGCAGGAATTCGAAAAATGCAACTGCTCTGGGAGTAGCAGATGCCAAACAAGACGTTGTCGATGTTTCAAGGCAAGAGTTTTGTGCAATTCACCTTGTCACTCGAATCTGTCATGCTTGAACAAGCACTAAATTAAAATGACGTTCAAACATTAAAAAGAGCTTGATTGGGATAAACTGAAGTTTAACAGTGAAAAGGTTTGATTAGGGTAGGATCTTAGAACCAATACTCTGGAATATTTTGACGAATGGCATAAAATAATTGTAATCCAATTGCATTCATAAAAACTTCTAAAGTGCATTCGGCTTGCAAGACTGTTATTAACAAAAACAGCGTTCTTTTATAACATTAATATAAGAACTAGCAAAAAGACTTCAATAAGATTATTCATCACATCATCATAGAAAGCGACGAATTACGTAGTGTAATTAAGAGATCAGTCGTTGCGACCTATTTGTAGTTCTCTGACAACACTTTCACAAAGACTTCAATAGGATTATTCATTCAAAGTAATCAAAGAGCTAAAATCAGTTTAAGTGGCTGGGAATTTTAGGCAGTTTGCAAACTACCTGACTGAACCAGACTGTCTGATTTGAGAGTACATACATGGGAAATAGGGGAAATGCCTTTACATTACCGACCTAAAATTACCAAGCCACGCACAGACCAATAGCTTTACTCAGTAAAAATATCCCACTCAAAGTGTACTTGAGAGTTAGTTGCATTAGGGCTGCCTTTCTCCTCTGTTCCTGGACTTGGGGATTGTTTGAAACTGCGCCCCCGCTTACTTGACGCGGCTCCTTTCTGATTCTGGTTGTAGTTCGACGACGAACAACCTGTCTTCTAGCGAAACATTATGTAACATTTTGTAAGGCAGTTAGCTACTGCTGCACTTCATAATCTTTAATTTTACATTCTATTAGAATATTTGGATCTCTTTGAGCTTTATCATAAGCCTCTAATATCACTCGTTTAATGTAGTTCTTGGAGATACCTTATGTCACATCAGGTCTGAAAGAAATGATTAGTGCCTTTTGACTTGGCGCTCGGGATTCCTTTGATAACTCCATGTATTTTCTGAGAGCATGCACAAGAAAGAGCATGGAAAGTGGCTCCTCCTATTGAGTGGGGATGGGTTGGTCAGATGATTTGCTTAACCACACGGCCTACCCTTAGCGGATCATATTGTGTCTGCATATTGTGTTTACTTGGGTTAGTTGTGTCAAATAGCTGCTTCATACAATCAGCTCTGAAATGTCTTGAGCGTCTCACTTCGAAATCAATACAGTCTATCAGGATATGTTTTACAGTAAAACGCTCTTGACATCCAACACACTCGGGCGGTGGTTCGTCTGTATCAAGGTTTTCCTGAGTGATATATGTATATCCTATTCTGGCTCTGTGATAAACTATTTCATCTCCATCTCGCACAATGTTTAATGGCGACGGTTTTTGTCCGACTAAGGGGTTGATTTGTTGTTTCTTTGTTCCTTTCATTTTTCTGGCCATAGTCTTTTTGTTTGTCTTGTAATGTTCTATTTAAAATCGGAACCTGGTATCAGTACAATTATCACTTAGATACTCTTTTGCAGCTTTGTCGGCTATCTCGTTTCCTTGGATTCCAATGTGGCTTGGGACCCAGCAGGACACTATGTCTTTGCCAGCTTTGATGGCACCGTCATACCTTTCCATAAGGTCAAGGATAAGAGGGTTTGATATTTTTGGTTCTCTGTTGACTGCAGGATGGACATGGAGTCCACGCAGAACTTTTTGTGTGGGGATGGGTAGTGAAGGTAGTCGTATTGCTTCGAAGGTCCATACACCTGCACCTGTGTGGCTATATGGCTCTTACCCACGAAAGAAAGATTTTGCTTAGGAAGCACTGTGTCCCAAGAGCCATTTAATTTAAATACCTCATTCTCCAACTCCAGGAGAGTTCTCATGTCCTTTTACTTGAATCTAGAGTCTAAGGAAAGGTAAATTTCAGTGCAATCCTGAAAGATGTTTGCTTCCCCCCAAAACACCCAGAAGAACCAGTTCTCCAGATGATTCCTCCTCTGAATCAACCCGAAACTGCCTTAGCTTTTGCTGATCAATGACCTATTTCCCTCTATGGAAGATGGCATGAGATGCAGCTCTTCATGTAAGTAATTCAAGTCGTCGGCCAGGACCCTCGATGATGCCTTGAATGTATCAAGTTTTTTATATATACCGCAACACAACGAAAACTTATTCCACCCTGATCGATAGACTTTTGACGGGATGGCTTATGCACTTGGGTCATTTTCCTCATCACCCCTTCTATGGATTTCTTTATCTTTCAGAAAGGTAGGAATCCAGGGGAAGTGGGGAGAGATGGAGCTGTTCCGATGTGATCGAAATAAGAGTACATAACTGTAAAGGATTCGAAGGCACTTATTTACCCTGCAAGGTCTGGTGGTCTGAATGGGTAATTCATGCACAGACAATCTGGGAAGACCCACCACTGAAGGTCCGCGATAGCTTTTGGTTTTAAGTCTGGCCCGAGTTTCCTCCGCGTGAGCCAGAAAAAGATCATCTAAGTACTGATACATACTCTGGAGTCTCTCCTACGATTTTAGCATTTCATCACCCTTGAAAACACACATGGGCAGCCAAAAGACCAAACGGAAGTGCCAGAAAGCAATATCTCTTCTTCCCATTTGGCGGCATAGAAATCTGCAGCTTTTCGGGTTTATTGGAATATGCATATAGGCATCTGACATATCTACCGATGACCCCAACTGCCCTATTGTAACATTTCTGTTTATCGTTTTGGCGGTGTCCATCTAAAATGTGGTAGATTAGGGAAACTGATTTAACTTTGACATATCTATAACCATTCTCCAATGCCCTGTTTTCTTGAGAACTAGAAACTCTTCCACTTAAATGCACAATCTAGAGTCTGGCGTTTCCTGTATAGCTTTCTTGTTCAGTAACTCTATAACCATGTCTTGAGAAGTCTGATTCTGCTTGAAACCCTGACTGTAGGAGCTGACTAAATGATTTGCAGCTTTGAGATGTAGAAGTATCATATGAGGCATCTGTGCAATTGTCGCTCTGGAAAGAAAAACCTTGTCGTAACCACGTGATTACTCGTCGCGGAGCCCCTGCCTCTGCTCAAACATCGCAAAAATGGTCTAGCCTTTCTCCTACCGTCCAAAAGTCTCTGCAATTCAGTGACTCGAGTAACGACTCCGCCTGGAGATGAGACTAAGGCGTGGCCATTATTTCAAACTCCTGAGCCGACTGCTGCTGGATGCACTCCTCACATTACGCCGTCTGAGGCGAGACATCAGAGCCAAGTCCTGGCAGGGGCTCCGTTTTCCAAGTTCAAACGTTTAATGTGTTGTGGTAGTAATAACTCAGACTGGCTCGGGATGTTCGAGTGTCTCAACTCGCCTAGCCCTCTGAAGGACGATGAACAATGCACCAAGAATGCATCCCGTCATAATCGCGCCATTGACATTAGTTGATTAGCTGCTATTTTAGCCGTATCCTGGGCCACCTCTGATACACACTCCAGTAGTTTTAGGGTCACTAGGCCAAATATAATATTCAGGGCTAACGGTTCCTTATTCCTACTTGGTATTAAAAATACCAAATGGGGATGGATTGCCTCGAATTCATAACCTATTTTTCTTCCTCCCTTTTTTTTATTTTTTTCTTCTTCCGCCGAATCGGTTTCCAGACATCTCCTCCAAGACTGCTGAAGCTAGACCAAGCAAACGTGGCACATGTATGAAGGATCATCGGAAGTGGTGCACCTGATAAAAATTTTTGACCTTGAACTTACTGGTCAAGGTCAAATCGCGAAAAAGGTCAATCGGTTTCCAGACATCTACAGCAAGGCCGTTGAAGCTGAAAAAACCAAATTTGGCACATATATAAGGGACGATGTGATCTGGGGTACCCGTAAAAAGGTTTTGACCTTGATCTTGATGGTCAAGGTCAAATCGCGAAAAACGTTATTCAAGAAAAACAATGATTTATCTCGAAAACGGTAAGAGATTTTCGACCTCCAACCCCTATACGACGTTACGTAAGGTATAACTTCCAGTGACCTTCACCTCAAGGTCACTTTTGAGTTATCATTTGTGAGTTATGACGTCATGTATGTTTTAAAGCTCAATAACTCGAAAACTATCGAACCTAGCGCTTCGACACAAAATACATTATGATACTAATTTTTAGCAAAGAATTTTTGGCACGTCAGACTTGTACAAATGACGTCTTCATTTGCAAATTATGACGTCATTTATGTTTTAAAGCTCAATAACTCGAAAACTATCGAACCTAGCGCTTCGACACAAAATACATTATGAGACTACTTTTGAGCATGGAAGTTTTTGGCACGTCAAAGTTGTATCCATGACGTCATCATTTGCCAACATCGTGAACTTTTATCCCTTCATCAATAAATCAATTGACATTTTGAATGAGTGAAACGTCCTTTTCACAACATAATAGTCTCGTTACCAAGATTATCTTTTTTGGCATTTTGAATTTGTAAAAATGCCTTTACTTCTGTATTCGTTCTGTTCTAAGTGACTAAGTTTGAGGCTGGGGGAGACATATCCGTTTTTGTTTTAACAAAAACACTGGCCCCACTAGTTTTGACCTCATTTTCCACTTCCACCCCTCTACGATGTTACGTAAGGTATAACTTTCGGTGAATTGACCTCAAGGTCACTTCTTTCGAGCTAAAAACCGTGGAAATCGCAATTCAGCTAAAGTCGTTCCAGATCTATGGTTGTCCGGTTTGGGGGGCTGCTAAACATAAAAGCTGAGTTTTCGGTCATTCATTAATGTAGCGTATGTCGTGACAGACAAGAAGACACTTAAACAGAGTTGTATATGTTTGTTTGCGAATCATTGTTAAGCAGCGTAGCCGATGTGGCGTAGTTGGATAAAGCTTGATGTTTTTCGCCAAATCAGAAGGTCTCTGGTTCGATCCCCAGTAAGGACGTCTACTTGTGTGTGAAAAGGGAGCACGAGAACATATTATCAATTTTTTCTCTTGTTGGTTATTAAAATTGCAGAAAGAACAGTCATCTTTTTAGACAGTTCTCAGATAACTTATCATTCCAAGTGGAATCTAAATCGCTGGGCGAACTTTGGTCTAGTTTTGCACTGGAGTTATGTTAAGTTTCTGTCCAGTCAAGCCTTCCAGAACCTTAGCGTCTTTCTCAACCAGGGGACTGTCAGAGTTTGGTTTCACTCTCGGCACCCATACCGTCCTTTTGCATGGTTGCTCTAAAATTTCGATAGGAATCAAAGTATGTGCAGGCCTGTATGTCATTGATCTGAGACCCAGTTGTTTAGATGGATGGAGCGAAGACACAGCCTTGCCCTAATCCAAGTACATTCGCTGAAATTCTCTTTGCCTTGATGCCACTGGGTTGGCAACTCTGGCACTGTCGGTCAGGGCTAAGAAGGCTTCTTGTTCTGTTGTCGCGCTTTGTGGTGTTAAACATATGGGTGGTTCTTCCTTGTCCGCATACGGGTTGCCTGCTTTTAAAACCACCAGACGTGTGATCTATTTAATTAGGTCACAAGATAGAATGTCTATCAGTACATTCCGTGTTTGCTTCTGACGTTGGCCGAGGGAGGATATTTGCAGACGCAGGTGGGGAAAGTTTGGGTGCGGATCGGACGTTGTCCTGCTGCTGCCGGACCTATCCAGTACTACTGGACTTTTTCGGTAAGCGTACTCTGTCCAGAAGTCGGATGGGTTGGGTAAGCGTCTCCACTTCCCCTTCCTGGAACTCGTCCTTAAAGCCCCAATCCCCTCCCTCCTTTAGTGCGTACCCAGACAAGGGAGGCCTGTCGACTGATCAGCAGCCCTGGAAAGTCAATGGCGCTGGGTTATGTGTAACAGTGTAAGACAACGAGAATACTTATCAACGCCACTGCCTGTCTCCGTGCCTCTCCAACACCAATCTGACACCAAACACCCAACAGATGACCAGACTGACACTGCTCCGTGCCTCTCCAACACCCCATCTGACACCAAACACCCAACAGACGACCAGACTGACACTGCTCCGTGCCTCTCCAACAATCACTCTGACACCAAACACCCAACAGACGACCAGACTGACACTGCTCCGTGCCTCTCCAACACCCAATCTGACACCAAACACCCAACAGACGACCAGACTGACACTGCTCCGTGCCTCTCCAACAATCAATCTAACACCAAACACCCAACAGACGACCAGACTGACACTGCTCCGTACCTCTCCAACAATCAATCTGACACCAAACACCCAACAGACGACCAGACTGACACTGCTCCGTGCCTCTCCAACAATCAATCTAACACCAAACACCCAACAGACGACCAGACTGGCACTGCTCCTTGGATCTCCCAGTAAAGATGAATCGGCTGAGCGGCGGAGAAGACGAGAAACATTTTATGGGATAAACACTAAAAATTCGTCCTAAAATCAAACACTGCAACAGTGAGTAACAAAGTATCCAAAAAAAGCAAATAGGAGCCTCTTAATCTGGAAAGTTCATAAAACAAAAATCTTCAAAGATTTCTTTTCCAAAGATATGTCTTCACTGTTCATAAACGAGAAATGGGAATTGTGTTATCACTCAGACTTTCAGACTGAAGTGTTTCCGGTTTCAACTAATAGGACAATTTTGTGTAGAAAAGCTCAATTCATAATTTATGTGTCGAATAATGCGAATAAGGGAAATCCCGTCTCAAGGTGGAGGTAAGAGAATGTTAGCTTTTGCGAAGTGAAAAAAAGAGCCTAGTGTTTTAAATAATTGCACTGGGGATAAACAAAGGCAAGAGTTACTGAGTAACAAAATATCCCTGGAATCCAGAGTACACTTAAAAAGTAATTTAATCTGCCAAATGCGCAGCAGCTCTTTATGGTTTCAAAAATGAGGGTGAAAAATGAAAGAATAAGGGTGTCACACAAGTATATATATCAACATCCCGTGGGACATGCATGGAAGGCGTGCAGCACATAGTCACATCCACACCATATCGCTCTCCAAATTATGTGACGTATAGCTTATACTCTTTCTATATATTACGCACTTTTGCTCATCAAACAATTAACCTTGAAATATAATTGCGCTGAAAATATCTCTTTCTCTCTCTCTCTTTCTCTTTCTCTTTATATATATATATATCTCTCTCTCTCTCTCTCTCTCTCTCTCTCTCTCTCTCTCTGCACAGAGAGTAAAGAAATCAGAAAGTAAAGTCGTAATAAAGGCCTTCAGTGCCGTTCTGATTGAGGAGCTTGTACACAAGAACAGAACAGCAACAGCAACCATTTCTCTGGCATTCTGATGCTTGAATTATTTCCCGTCGCACACCGATTTCGATGATGCCATGTCGGCAGACGTCACGTTACCTGGTCGCTCTGATTTACCCTTCTTCCCAGATAGCAGTCCCAAGTGGGGACTATGCATAATATATGTGGGTATTCCCACGTACCCACTCATAAATAATTTGTGTTTTGTTGGGGAATTCCCATGTAGTTACGTGGGATTTAGGAGAGTTTGAGACTCTTTCCGATGTGTATTATGTGAACTCATGCATTTCATACGCATATATTTCCATGCATTTTATATGTGGGAATTCCCACGCATATTAAGAATGGAATTTTAAAAGGACGACCCACCCCGGGCATACACGATAACTCCATCGAATACACAGACATGAACCTTTATAACTATAGTGCAGTTATAAAGTACACCTTAAAAGAATTTTAAGCATAAAAATTTTAGTGAAATTGGTATTTCCATGTCTAACTTTCTATTATACTTAGGAAAAAGGCAGCCCTCCACCAAGATATGCAGAATTTAGCAAAATTGAAATATATTATCGCTCAATGGCGGCTGTTTCCGGTCTGCGATAATAAGCCCACATTGCCAGTCTGCGCATAATATGCGTATATTTTCCCGTGCATTTACTAAGTGGAAATTTTCACGCATTATATACGTGTATATTACATGGGAATGCGTATATGGGAAATCCCACGTAAAATATACGTGTGATATACAAATGACTTCTAATGAAATTTTACGTGGGAATTCAAAAGGATAATATACATATCATATGCTTTAATTACCAATGCATTTTAGAAGTGGGGAATTCTACGTTTATTATACAGGGGAATGCCCACGGTGGGCATTACGCGGGAAAAACTATGCGGTTTACGCATGTATCTACCCGTACATTTTATGCGTGGGAAAGCCTATGTATATTATATGTATAGTTTATACGGAAATCACACCGTGGGAATGTCCACGTATATTATACATGTTTTCTATGTGGCCATGCCAACGTCCCACGTTCCCATCTAAAAACAACGCGTTTTATACTTGGGACGAAAAATTATGCTAACTGGGTTGGTTCGTGTTTGGCCGCCAACTTTAGGCTGTCAACGGTTTATCTATCGGCTCATTGTATGTCATTCTGTTAGCAATCAAAAGCAGCAAACATTTTGAGAGAATGGGTTAATGACCCGGAGTACCGTGACGGAAGCGTTCTTCACATTCCACTTGAGACAAGAGGTGGTGATGGTGTGCCATGGAACATGATACAAGTATTGTCACATTCCACTTGAGACCACTTGCCATGGAACACGATACACGTGGTGTCACATTCCACTTGAGACAAGAGGCAGTGACCGTTCGCCACGGAACATAATACATGTAGTGTCACATTCCACTTGAGACAAGAGGCAATGACAGCTTGCCATGGAACATGATACATATAAAGTCACATTCCACTTGGGACAACAGGCAGTGGCCGTTTGCAATGGAACACGATACATGTAGTGTCACATTCCACTTGAGACAAGAAGTGGTGACCGTTTGCCATGGAACACGATACACGTGGTGTGAAGCTATCAGACTGGTCCCTCTTTCATCAAGCTGACCACTAACCGGTTGCCAGTTGTAAAAACACTCATGCTAAGTTGGAATCAAATTATGGTCAGGCAAATGAAGGATCCGTATTACATTCTGCACAGATAAACTCATCTTTTTCAGCGAACTTTGGGGGAAATATTTTGTACTTCTTATTGTTTAGAAAAAAACTTTTGGGGCATACATGCGCACCTACAAACACACCCAAAACATACATGACCATGCACAAACACACCCAAACATACATGACCGCATACGAAAACACCCAAATATATATGACTGCGCACGGACACACCCAAACATACATGAACACGCCCAAACACCCATGACCGTGCACGAACACACTCAAACATACATGACCGTGCACAGAGACACCCAAACATAAATGACCGTGCACGGACACACACGAACACACCCAAACACCCATGACCGTGCACGAACACACTCAAATATAAATGACCGTGCGCGGACACACTCCAACACACATGAACACACACAGACATACATGACCATGCACGGACACACACGAACACACCCAAACACCCATGACCGAGCACGAATACACTCAAACATAAATGACCGTGCACGAACACACCCCAACACACATAAACACACCCAAACACACATGAACACATCCAGACATCCATAACCGTGCACGAACACACCCAAACATATATGACCCTGCATGGATACACCCAAATAACAACTGAACATACCCAAACATTGATGACCGTGCACGAACATATTTAAACATACATGAATAGACCCAAACATACATAAACGTGCTCGAACACAGCCAAACAGTGGCGTGTCTAGGGTGGGGCAGGTAGGGTACGTGCCCTGGACGCCGCTTGAAGGGGGCGCCAAAAAGCATCTCGATATATTTTTAACTTATTTTCATTATAATATTGCTTTTATTTTTAGCATTATAATACTCTTTTATTTTTATTCATGGATTCATAGTCTCATAGAGTACAGTAAGGCACGAAATTGTGACTGTGGCACTTCTGCATGTGCTACTAATAGACATTTTATGTGAATGGATGGGCAGCAGCTATATGAAGAAATTTTGGATTGCAGAATTTTGTTATCAAGCATGCATGCATCAAACTCTCAAGACCTAAAGAACTTCTAGAATTTATTGTTCAATATAGAGATGAAAACGTCTTCCCAAATCTTCGAGTCTCTTATTCAGATCATGCTAACCATAGCAATGTCCATTGCCAGTTGCGAGAGATCATTCAGCAAGTTAAAACTAATTCTTTCTCATCTGAGGGCTTTCATGGGCCAGAGCAGAATGTTTGACCTTGCCCTGTTGAGTGTAGAAAATGAAGAAACTGAAAGTACAGATTTCGAAGATATAATATCCCAATTTGCGATTGCGAAAGCAAAAAAGATAGTTATAAGGTACACAGTTATAAGGTCCTATGTTACTTATTAAATATGATCCCTCTGGACTTATTTTTGAAAGTTTTTTATTCCTCCACGGTAAAGTTTAAATTTTGTTCCTTTTTAACATTTTTAGGGGTGGGGAGCAATTTCGGGCTCCATTTGACCCAGATACGCCACTGCACCCAAACACACATGAATACGCACAAACACATGTAAATACATATGAACGTGAGCGAACACGCCCAAACATACATAAGCGTGCACGAACACACTTAAACATACCAGAACGTCCACGAAGTCACCCAAATATGCACGAAAGTGCACGAAAACATCCAAGCATACATGAATACATCCAGACACACATGAACCTGCACGAACACACATTAACATACTGTAACGTGCACGAACACACCTGAACATACATGACGACGCATGAGCACACCTGAACATACATGAATGTGCACGAACACGTCTATACATGTATAAACGTGCATGAATACGCCTAAACATACATAAAAGTGCACGAGCACATTTAAACATACATAAATGTTCATAAACACACTTGAAATGCACGCCAACACCCGAACATACATGAACCTTTAAGAACTCATTGGCCATGCATAAAGGTGCACGAACATAAGAGATATGGACGTGCCCAAAAAGAGCTAAATATACATGATCGTGACGAACAAATTGAGTCAGGGCTGCTGCGAGCGAGGAGCGTCAATACCACCTGGTGGCACTGAGGTGCTTGGTGGCGCTGAAGTCCCTTGGTGGCACTGAGGTGCCTGACTATAAATATCTTATTTATTCCATTTATGCATCCAAAATAATTATTCAGTGATACTGTTTGGACTTTGCACAACCCCCTCTCACAGTTTCTCAAAATATATGTTTTTCTGTTGTCGTTTTCAGAAAATAACAAAATAAATGTGCATTGAAACATAAATGATACCTGAAAACGTTTTCTACACTTGGCTTTATCTTTAATTCTTTAAAAACCCACTCGAATATTGACAATAAATTAGGACACATTGGTTCAAGGGTCAGGGACCACTTTTGGACCACTCAGTTCTTCGAAATTGAAAGTGGTGGCGCTGAGGTACCTAGGTGGCACTGACGCTCCTCGCTATTAAATCCTTCCAAAATGCTTCATTTCGTCATCGTTATAACCAATATCTTGAGAAAAAAATATATCTGCTTTGTAAAAACGGTCCAACACCACCTTTGGACCATAAAATATACCAAAGTCATAGGTGGTGGCACTGAGGACCCTGAAAATTTGAAAACGTTTTCCACATTTGGCTTTATCTTTAAATCTTTAAAAACCCACTCGAATATTGACAATAAATTAGGACACATTGGTTCAAGGGTCAGGAGCCACTTTTGGACCACTCAGTTCTTCGAAATTGAAAGTGGTGGCGCTGAGGATCCGGTGATGGTACTGAGAAGTCCTACTTTCTTTGCTTCAAAATTCGAACTTGGGTTGTTTTAAGCTGAAAGAAACGTTCAAATTCAAAAATGAATGCTCACTATCCGAAAAAGTGAAGAGGTGGTGCTGAGTACCGGTTGTGGCACTCTGGACTCAATGGTGGCATAGAGCCTGGAGGTGGCATCAGAGCTCTTCCGGGTGGCAGGAGAGTCTTTTTGCATTTTGAAATTCATTTCTGCATCCCAGATTTTTCTTCTTACCTCAGATAGAAAATCACATTCTTCGTTAATTTAAACCGGAGTGATACGAGAGCCTTGTGGTGGCAGGATAGCTTTTACCCGGTTTAGAACCGTACTTTTGGCTTGCTAGAGATGATGTGACTGAATTAGCAGAGTGTCGATTAGATTTCTAGCTAGATTCATGGGGGTAGGAAAGAAGATAGAAGATTAGCAAACAAGAAGGGTTTGTTGCATGATAGCACAAGTTTCTGTTACAAGCATGGCAGAAACAGAACGCTCAGTATACAAGGCCAACAATCGTTTGCTAGCAACCCCCACTGCGTCAAATGGAGGTCTGTGGAAGGATTAATACCATGCGAGGAGCAGGATACATGCATTGAAAGTGAGCATCTCTCTCATAGGGAGTAGAAGGCGATAGCGACAAACTGTATGAAGAACCAGAGATGCGACTAGCTGCGCCTCTGTCAGAATCTTCACCTGCTCTAGCATCAGAGGAAACTCAGCTAACTGAGCCCCTGCTAGGCAAGAAAGCTAAGATGAATCGCTCCGTGTCTTCAGAGACAGTAACCGAGTTAGACACAGAGGACACACAGCCACTGAGAGAACCCTCCTGTTGATATCCATCTACAAGGGGTACTGCGACTAAGGGATTATCCGGCTCCTAGCGATCGCCAGGAAAGAACAAAAGTATTACAGGGAACCAGTGGGATGAGGGCAAGGTCATAGCGCGACTTCACCCATCCAACGGGAATCAGATCTGCAACGTATAGATCTGCGGACAAAGGAACAGTGTAAATGCCCAGAGTAAATCAACGATGTCCTCCTTGTTGAAAAACCCTAAACCTAGCTAGTCCTCGGTCAAAGGAGACATTCCAGACATTTTGAGTCAACCAGATCTGTTCCCTATTCAAGACGCAAGAGAATGTCGCCCTGGAAAACAGAGCTTCATGCCACGACTTATCGCTGATGTCTGGCCCCAGATGCCCCTGTTAAAAAACCACTTCCTCTAGGGGTCGCTTCAAGAAGCAGCACTTCAGTCACGCCACCACTTCCCTTCAGCCAAGAGACAGAGGCGACAGGAGGACAGTGCCACCGGCCACCATGCGTCACAGAAATACAGATAGCAAAGAACTACGGCACAGTGTGGAGATGAAGGACTCATCTCCAGGCGATGTTTACTACAGGATATGAGGAAGCTACTGAACTGTAAAATCGTTAGCCCGTAGGAGGAAGGCTAGGCTATTTCTGCAAAGTCTGGGTAGAAATGGGGGCATCGTGTTGAGTGTTCAACTGGCTTCGACAGAGCTATTTCCTCCAATTCAAGACAGACAAGAGGGACAGATGCATTACAGTGCCTGTCTGTTTACAAGCTCCAAAACACATAGCCATCTCGCACAGTCAGGGCTCCAAGCAGGATCAGGCTCTGCAAGACATGATGCAAGAGCTTCTAACAAAAGAGCTAGACAGGAAATGCCAAACTCCGAACAAGGCTTTTTCAGTCTAGTATTTCTGGTTCCCAAGACAACTGGGGACTGAAGATTAGTCAGAGACTTGTCAGAATGAAATAATTTCTCCGTAAAATCATTTGAGATGGACACTGCCCAAGTAATCAAAGGAAATGATACAGAAGGGCAGCCAAGGGACGTCAATAGACTTAGCAGATGGGTATCTCTACATCACAAATAAATCGGAAAACCATAAATACTTTCAAATAAGAGAGAAATGGCCCCTGTGTCTGGCACCTCCATTCGGCCTATCCACAGCAACCCTGCACATACAAGGTGTTGAAATCATGGGCCAGATTCCAGGGTATGCACGTATTTCTGTACCTGGAAGACAGGCTCCTGGCCCACAACGAGACGAGGAGGCCCAGGCCAGACTCTAAACACTCAACCTAGTAAGTTAGGCGCTTCAGGGGCTTCAGGCGCTTCGGGCTTCATGGTCAATTTGGCAAAATCAGAACTTGTGCCCAAGCAGCAGATGGCCTTTCAGGGAGAGAAGTGGTACTTGGAGTTAGCCAAGAGAGATGGGGCAGAAGGGGTTATCGCAGGATAGTCGCCTTCCCCTCGAAAGCAATCGAAGACCAGCAATGGTAGTTATCCACAGAATGCTTATCCCGGGTTTATCCATATCGGCCTACCACCCCTTTGCTGTCAATTAGACGGATGTCTCATCCAAAGGGTGGGGTTTCTACTTAAAAGGAAAGCTGTGGAATGACACCTGACCGCCATCCCCTCTTAAAGTTCAAACATATAAATTGGCTAGAACTAAGAGTTGTGTAGTTAGTAATCACCAAACTGCTCCCTAGCCTGGAAAACAGGCCAGTAAACGTGATGCTGGACAACTCAACAGCAGTGGCTTATCTCCACAAGCAATTAGGCACCTATTCAGTCGCACAGTTGACAGTAGAAATCCCCCTATCTGCATCTATTTGCAAATTTCCTAACCCGTCAAATTCCTAGATATGTCTCTCCCTGCTCTTAGCTTTTGCGACATAAAACTATCCTTTTTTTCTTTTTAAAACGCTTTTAGGAGTGAAAGCATAGTTCGAGTTCTCCACCTTTAGGCCTTCGGTTACGCACCCTTATCGATCCTTACTACAAACCCGCTTGGACGGGGGAGAGGACAGGGCACTGGTCTAAAAAAGGAATTGGGTAATTTGTTGTAACTCAGTCTTAAACACTCGAGTGTTTCCTTTATTGCCCAATAAGGCAATTTTTGACAATGTTTATTTACACTGTACGCCTAGATGTGTAGAAAAGTTCAATTCACAATTTATGCGTCAATTACCGCAGGTGGAGAACGCGAACTACGCTGTCACTCGTAAAAAAGGTGCTTTGCGAAGTAAAAAGATGGTTTTGTCATTACTACAACGGTTTATTATTACTGAAAATACGTAATCTAAAATTAAAAAATAATCGGGTCCACAGTACCTCCACCGAGTCCTTAGTGCCACCAACGTGTCCTCAGTAGCACCACGTCACTTTTTATGTCTCCCGACCGAGGGCAGACATATAGTGTTTGTACGTTCTGTGTGTGTGTGTGTGTGTGTGTGTGTCAGTCTGTTGTGAACAAAATGTTGTGTGCAAGATATCTCAAGAACGAAAAGTCCGATCAACTTTAAACTTGGCCTGTTTATTATTTGGGTAGGTCGGACGGTTCTGTCAACTTTTGGCGCACGTTCAGTTATTAGGGAAGACGGATGACGTCATTACGCAAAAATCTTGTATGTAAGATTTCTCAGCCACTGAACATCGGAGGAAGTTGAAACTTGGTAGGAATGTTACTTGGTTAGTTCGAAGGATTCTGTCAGACATGGCCGGACATCATTGGGCAAAAATATCGCGATAACGGAAAATCGGATCGACTTTCCGCTCCACCCCTCGCCTCCGTATCTCCACCCGCAGTCCCGCTTTCCCCTTTTGTCGGCTCTTTTGTTAACTAAAGATAGTTATTAAATACTCTTGGGATTTCAGCGTTTTCCAGAAGATTCTCCAATGTTCCTGCATTGTTTAGACATACTTGAAAACATTAGCTGAACAAATATCGATCATTGGCTGTCTTTGAGCGTTACTCACCTACAGCTATTAGCGCGTTTTCATTTGGCTACCAATCTGTTCCATATATGGAAATAATTACGTGACCGCTCGCAATGCTTGCAAACATGGAACTAGGTTTCACTTCTAATACATTGTGCTATGACAAGCAGTGTACCATTTTGACACCGAACTGCCTTCCCCCACTCTCGCACCGAGATGGGTGATGTGTGGCACACTTTTGAAGGACGTTTTTCTAGTGCTTTTTGGCTGGTGGGAATGTATGAAGACAAGGTATACGTAATGGCTATAATTACAGTTAGTGCACAAACCTTTACGGCAACGTTGACTAAAATGGTTAGGGTTCACATTAGATAGCTGAAGGGGAGGAGGTTGGTTAAGATAAGCAAAAAAAACTGTTTCGGTAAACCTATTTTTAACTGCCACCGTAAAATAAAATCTGCTTGTAGTGGCCAGCCTCCAATTTCGGTCAAGACGTACGGTAAAACCTACCTGTTTTGACCAACTTCCAGGCCGGACAAACAAAATACGTAAAGTAAAACTGCTGTAATGACCAACTTCAAAAGTCGGGATAAAAAGACGTATAGTAAAACCTCTTTTAGCGACCACCATCTGAAACCGGACAAAAAGTGGTTCAGCAAAACCTCTTAGGTGACCATCTTCTAGACCCAGATAAAACACCTAAACCTAAAATTGTATTAAACAAAGATTGAAGTACCCACAATTCAAGTTGCGCACTCCCCCTTCCAACATTGGATAAAAGCGATGCACAAACTGACTACTGGGCAAATGGAATTCATTTATATAAGGTAAATTTATTACTATTCTGAACATTGTATACAGTTGTTCAAATAACACTTGGTGACATTTTCAACTTGAAATGTTGAAAATGTTTACTAGTGAATTATTTTATTACTCGAGAAGACATTTGTTTTTGTTTACAAATAATAATAATAATAATAATAATAATAATAATAACAATAATAATAATAATAATAATAGGTAGCGACGGAAAGTGTGTGATATAAGCCTATACTCTCATGTTTTGTATGCACTGGCCGCTCTAGTCTAGCATTGATTTTTAATTTTAAGCGTTTTTTAAGCGGAAAACAACCTAATCTAGCACTTTGAAGAAAAAACTTTGGGTCCTCAGTACCACCACCTATGGCTTCGGTAAATCTGATGGTCCACAAATGCTCTTGGACCATTTTTACAAAGCAGATATATTTTTTCTAGTGCTTAAGATGTAACGATGACGAAATGAAGCATTTTGGAAGGATTTAATAGCAAGGAGCGTCAGTGCCACCTAGGGACGTCAGCGCCACCACTTTCAATTTCGAAGAACTGAGTGGTCCAAAAGTGGTCCCTGACCCTTGAACCAATGTGTCCTAATTTATTGTCAATATTCGAGTGGGTTTTCAAAAGAATTAAAGATAAAGCCAAGTGTGGAAAACTTTTTTCAAATTTTCAGGGTCCGCAGTGCCACCACCTATGACTTCAGTATATTTTATGGTCCAAAAGTGGTCTTGGAACATTTTTACAAAGCAGATATATTTTTTTCTCAAGATATTGGTTATAACTATGACGAAATGAAGCATTTTGGAAGGATTTAATAGCGAGGAGCGCCAGTGCCACCTAGGGACCTGAGCGCCACAGCTTTCAATTTCGAAGAACTGAGTGGTCCAAAAGTGGTCCCTGACCCTTGAACCAATGTGTCCTAATTTATTGTCAATAATCGAGTGGGTTTTTAAAGAATTAAAGATAAAGCTAAGTGTGGAAAACTTTTTTCAAATTTTCAGGGTCCTCAGTGCCACCACCTATGACTTCAGTATATTTTATGGTCCAAAAGTGGTCTTGGACAATTTTTACAAAGCAGATATATTTTTTCTCCTGCTTAAGACATAACTATGACGAAATGAAGCATTTTGGAAGGATTTAATAGCGAGGAGCGTCAGTGCCACCTAGGGACTTCAGCGCCACCACTTTCAATTTCGAAGAACTGAGTGGTCCAAAAGTGGTCCCTAACCCTTGAATCAATGTGTCCTAATTTATTGTCAATATTTGAGTGGGTTTTAAAACAATTAAAGAAGTGTGGAAAACGTTTTCAAGCGTCATTTATGTTTCAATGCACATTTATTTTGTTATTTTCTGAAAACGACAACAGAAAAATATATATTTTTAGACACTGTGAGAGGGGGTTGTGGAATGCCCAAACAGTATCACTGAATAATTATTTTGGATGCATAAATGGAATAAATAAGATATTTATAGCCAGGCACCTCAGTGCCACCAAGGGACCTCAGCGCCACCAAGCACCTCAGTGCCACCAGGTGGTAGACGCTTCTCGCTGACAGCAGCCTCTCGTGAACAAATCGGAACACACATCAAGGCGCACAAGCATGCATAAACTAATAATATACTAATCATACAAGAACGAATTGAAAACACAGTGGCTTGAACATACATGAATATACATGAACATACACGAACACACATGAATGTACATGAACATACACGAACATACATGAACATGCACGAACATACATGAATATACATGAACATGCATGAATATACATGGCCATACATGAACACACACGAACATACATGACTGGACATGAAAACAATGAACGCGACTAAACGCCTGTGAAGATACATGCTAACACGTGAAGACTGCTGGCTCTGTCCGTTGGTCGCCAAATTCTTCCCGAACGACATCTCTAGGGCCACTTGACGGATCAAATTCTCTTTTGCTACATATAGCTACTACGAAGACAAGATAAGCTTGTTCGTGTTAGGTTTGTCTGAATCGGTTATTTTTCATTTCTTTCAAGCAATACGCAACAACTCAGATTGACATGTCATACAGATATAACAGCCACCATTCGGTTGTTTTTGGATTCGACTTTTGATTATTTGCTTCATTTAGTATCAAATTTCTACTGTAATTCCTGCTGCATTCCGTATAGAAATATAATCTCAGTCTGTAAGAATCCTCTATAAAGTATGCTGATAACATTTCTAAACGATTTGATCCCCCTCGCTCTCGAAATTTAACATGACCCATACAACAACACCGACATGTGTACACAACAGCTCACTCCTTTATGCATAAGTTTTAAAAGATGACAGGGCAATTTGGTAATTTTTACTGGGCTATTTCCCTGCCTTATTAACTCTTTATATCAGGGGTCAACAACCTTGGATTCACGGATTCACAATAACTAATCTTATAATTTAGTGATTTCGGAAATTGGAGCATGCAAAAGTTAAGGACACCATTTAATTAAACAGAATACTTATTGGTAGAATTTTCCGGAGAAGTTGTTGAACAAACCTCGTTTATGTGCCTGCAACATTTAATGCTTTTACGTACCATTTAGAGACAATGCCGATTTCACCACCAAATACAGAAACTTGAGCATGGGAGTGCAAACTCACAATCCATTTGCAGTAACAACCCTAGGTGGCACAAGTTTCAACACTTAACCGATATCGACTTATTTTGAGTCATCAAGAAGTATCATTGGCCAGTAAGGAAGTGTTGACCAGTCAAGTCAGGTAATAAAGCATATATTGACGTATTTCGCGTCAGCATAACATGTTGTGACATGACTTGGGTAAATGGTGTAATTTGACTGGTCAATTCCCAAGTAAATAATTTTTAGATGTTGACTGGAACGCAAAAATTAAAAAATGTAGGAGTTGTTTGTAATCAAAACGCCAGATAAGTCATGTTATAAAGCATAGATTGATTATTTCGAGTCAAACTAAAGGTATTATTGACCAGTTATTCTTGACAAAAGGTCAACATTTTCTTATTGGTCGATAAGACTCTATAATCTATAAGATTCAAAATAAGTCAGTATCGGCTCATTATTGTCCAGTAATGAAAATGCTGACTAAAGATCACCATTTTCTTGCTGATCAATAATACTTCATGCTAACTCAAAATCCCAGTAAACGTCGTGGCGTCGGATTAACGTCGGATAATGTGGAATAACGTCAAGGTTTAGTTGTTTTTGGATGTCTAAAAAACGTCCAGCTACTGACATTAGATAGAGGTCGATTTACCAACGTATCATCAACGTTGCGAATAGGTTGAAACTGAAGTTAAAACGTTGATATCCCGATGTTCTATAGACGTTGTATAGGCTAGAATCATCATAGAAATTCCCATATTATATGCCCTCATTTAAGTCAATTTTTTGGATGCGACATGGCTTCCATTTCCGGTGAGCGATAACATAGTGAGGTTGTTGTTTGGTTATGACTCCGACGTCTACTACACGTCATTTTTTTCGTATAACGCAAAGCATCTTTCCTGCCCGCAATATGCTGTCAAGTTTTATCTCCTTAGCCCGAAACGTTTCAAAGACCAAGCCCTGAACATAAAGAGAAAAAAACAAGAAAAATGACACGAAAGGTAAAAAAGAGAGCGTTTCGGAATGTCCAGTAAACCTTTAGTCCAAAGTGAAAATACATTAGAAAATTCTTTTTCATTTGTGGGTGGTAATATCTACCAATGACTAAACGACGCGCATTGTTACAGCGAATGTGTCACATCAGTGATCACAAAATAGCTGAAAGCTTTCACTGAATCGCTTGCTTATGAGAACGCGAACATTTCGAGATACTGTTTTCAGAAAATAGTGTTTGTAATGAAAAAAAATGTGACAATTCACAAAGCTCAAGGAAAATATTTCATAAGTAAAACAGTTAATTTTCAACAACAAAAATTAGTGGATTTAATAAACTGCAAACAACATTATGATTATTATGATCTACTCCATAATAAATGTTTGTCAAATTCATGTAACATATTAGCAAACGTTTATTCACACAATGTGTCAATGGGTCAGCAGTAAGTCAGTGTGTCAATGGGTCAGCAGTCAGTCAGTGTGTCAATGGGTCAGCAGTCAGTCAGTGGGTCAATGGGTCAGCAGTCAGTCAGTGTGTCAATGGGTCAGCAGTCAGTCAGAGAAATGCTTTAACAAAACCGAAAAGTAAAAACATTTATTCACACAGTGTATCAATGGGTCAGCAGTCAGTCAGTGTGTCAATGGGCCAGCAGTCAGTCAGTGGGTCAATGGGTCAGCAGTCAGTCAGAGAAATGCTTTAACAAAACCGAAAAGTAAAAACATTTATTCACACAGTGTATCAATGGGTCAGCAGTCAGTCAGTGTGTCAATGGGTCAGCAGTCAGCCAGTGTGTCAGTGGGTCAGCAGTCAGTCAGTGTGTCAATGGGTCAGCAGTCAGTCAGTGTGTCTATGGCTCAGCAGTCAGTCAGTGTATCAATGGGTCAGCAATCAGTCAGTGTGTCAATGGGTCAGCAGTCAGTCAGTGTGTCAGTGGGTCAGCAGTCTATCAGTGTGTCAATTGGTCAGCAGTCAGTCAGTGTGTCAATGGCTCAGCAGTCAGTCAGTGCGTCAATGGGTCAGCAGTCAGTCAGTGTATCAATGGGTCAGCAGTCAGTCAGTGTGTCAATGGGTCAGCAGTCAGGCAGTGTGTCAATAGGTCAGCAGTCAATCAGTGTGTCAATGGGTCAGCAGTCAGTCAGTGTGTCTATGGCTCAGCAGTCAATCAGTGCGTCAATGGGTCAGCAGTCAGTCAGTGTGTCAATGGGTCAGCAGTCAGTCAGTGTGTCAATGGGTCAGCAGTCAGTCAGTGTATCAATGGGTCAGCAGTCAGTCAGTGTGTCAATGGGTCAGCAGTCAGTCACTCTGCCAATGGGTCAGTAGTCAGTCAGAGAAATGCTTTAACAAAACCGAAAAGTAAAAACATTTACCGTAAATCACCAGAAACGTGATAAGCTAAGTGGAAAAATGTTCGTCCGACTAGCATTGAGTGACCAGAGCTCTTCATATCTGAATTTCTCATGCGCCATAAAAATGTCATTCGTCTTACTTATTGGCAAATTCTGCGTTGGCTTTTATGTAATGTTTATATTTTATTATTAGTAGCTTTTGCTGACGCACTTTTGATATAAGGTTCATGCATCCAGTGCATGTTAAAGAGAATGTAGCGCTGGCCTGTAGTGGCCAATTCTTCTTTCCAAGGTACTAATTACTCCTGACCTAAGTTCTTTTCGGTCTGAAGTTCAGTCAGTGCCGGTCTATATCTAACGGTTTAATTGATATGCAAGGTCTTTACCTTTAAACCCAAGGTCACTAGAGAGATCACGAAGTTACAACAAAACCTGGTTAATCTGGGACTGACAAAATTTGTCCTGCTGACTTAATTTGTTTACTAAATGAACCATTTCCTAACTTTTCCTTCAACAGGACTTAAATAATAGCGCTTCCCTTCTTGTGTCCATTTTCAATTTCGATTAATAATATCCTTCAGTTAACTACTCTTACAATTTAAATGAATATTATCAGGCACTTGTACATATTAAGCTAATGGGGAAGGACAAGCGCTGAGGGATTAGATAGTTCGAAAACAGAAACAGAAAACAGAAACACATGATGTGGCAGGGGCACTCAAACAGATCGCGACATTACCTGCTCCAAGTCAGACGGGTTCTTCATAATAATTCTAGTTGTGTGTGTAAAATTGTGTCTGGTGTTCGGAATTGCGAGGTGTTCTTATTGGTATCCCGACATCTGATCTAACGACATTTGATCTAGCGACATCTCATCTCATCTAAATCAATGCCACGGAGTGTCTAACTGGATTATGATTGGCCAGAGTGCCAAAGGTGCTTTTACTTGGGCATGATGTCCACCTATCGTACGAGACTAAATCCGGATGAGGGTGGTGTGTCACTTGTCAATAATTATTGGTGATTATGTGTAAGGCGAATATATAGCATAGAAGGCCAATAAGAAGATGAAAACTGCTCATTTGCTTTATTTTTCTCTTTCAGTAAAAACACGAAACAAACATCTTGACCAATTGTCGTACCCTGCAGATCACATGTCGCTAGATCAAATGCCGGTAGACCAAATGTCGCTAGATCAAATGTCGTGGATTGGTTCTTTATATTTAAAAACCAATGTTAACTCAAAAGCGACTGAAATATTTTGTCCGAATTAGAGATTTGTCCACATTATACAGTTTTGTCCGGAGACAGGTTTTACTGTACACGTTATAGGGCTAGTAAATAACCTCACAATTGTTTCACCGCTACCTGTTTCGGGAACCAACAAGTCACGATTTGAAAAGGCAGTCCAAAAGGCAGTCCAAATGGTGAAGTTACCCTGAACTGACGCAGTTCGGAAATGAGGTTAAATTCGATAACGGTTTTTTTTTAGAAATGTCAAATATTTAATATTTATCTTTAATACAAGTCAATACAAAAATAGCTTAAGATAGCTTAAAAGATAAAACAGAGAGGACATGAACTAAAACCAGTGAGCCTGGATTAGGTTTGCTCTATCACAACCGTTTTACCTTGGCCTTAACGGTAACTGCAGATTTTCCGAGTTTCTATCATCCTTCATACGAACACGTCATGTCCAGAGCGTGCCTGGAAGCTGTCTGAAAACGGGATAAGCAGAAAAAAGTGAATAAGGAGAAGAGTAACACACAAGTGTACCAATAAAATTATTACTAAGGCCGCATGCAGTGCGCATACTGTTTCCTTTTATTAAAATGAAATCCTGTTGCGAAACATGTGAAAAATATTAAGTTTAAGGGTTATTATTTTTTATTATTGTGAGGTTTTCGCTTTTCTTCCTTTATCGGTATCATCAGTAAATAATTTTTCAGTTCCTCTGTATTGGCAATTTGTATTACTAATGTAAAAATTATTTTTTAAGATATATGTAATTTATTGCCAATAAATAATTGTTCATTTTAAAAACCTAGTTATTGATAATACAAATGTAAAAAAAACTGGTATGAAAAAATAACATAATTTAATATTTAATTTCAATATTTGTTTTTGAATGCCACTTATTAAATTTGTGACTGGGGACATTGATTTGAAAACAATTTTTGTTGACATGTTGATGTCATTAAAAATTTAAGCCTGATATAAAAACTCAGCACTGTTCTTTGGCGAGCTATCTGGACTGGCGATATCAATAACAACAAGTTCTATATCGATTTTCCTCATACGCACAAATTCGTGCGTACACTACTGAATTGTTGACAGTTGTTTTCCAATAGGTTGGCTGTTTCCTCAGCCAGACCGCTCTTTCATTGAATAGACTATCGAATGCGCATTTGTTGATATCAAATAGACGTATCAAATGTAAATTTGTTGATATTAAATAGATTTATCAGATGTGTATTTTTTATATCAATAGACTGTCAGATGCACATTTGTTCATATCAAGCCTGCAGTTCTGCTGATATATAAAGTTTGTTCTATTCAAATTAGTTATTCTGCCATTACCGGTAATATAAATAACTGAATTATCATAAATTCAGCTTTTGTTTTGAGTATAAGAAAGAGCCACCAAAAGCGCGCTTACCGATATCCTTTCCCGAGTTTTACATAAAAATTTAATGAATTATATAGAAAAAAACTGCGAAAATGCCATCAAAGTTCCATGTTTTCAGTGTATTTTGAGAACAAATGTTAACACTCGTAAAATTCAAATTCCACCATTGTTCAGGGGAATTCCATAATTTAATTCAATATTGACAGCTACAAGTACAAACATATAACTCATGCAGGCATAAACAGGACAAATTTTAGGGTTTCTGAAGCCGATAACGTTAGAGTGTGAACTCAGAACCCTCTTCAAGCTCGTGCCGAGAGCTGAGCTGTTAGCTAAGCGGCATAGATTAGGTCTCGGTGCAAACTACAGCAGTTTTCTGCGTACTTCAAACTGTTCTTCTCACGTATTATGACTAACATTCCTTTACTTGTTTGCGTGGATCTTAGACAAGATAAAGTAAATGAACCCTGAACAATCCGATCAAATGCCTAACATGGAAAATTGACTGAACAGTCTATTTGTCAAGACTATTGCAGATATGTAAACTGTCGCATTACTACATGGGATTTAAGTGCAACACAATATGGCTTGTTTAAAGGTTATTTTAAACAACAACAAGGAGGAATTTTGAAGGTTGATTACCTAAGTGTGAAAGCGTTGTGAGCAGGGACTGACAGGATACCACAAGGCTCTCCTCATCAGGTAAGCATCGCTCAAAATAATTTGTAGCTGTGCCTGTACTACAAGCCCCCCCCCCCCCCCCCCCATCTCATCAAGCCCCGCTCAACATAATTTGTAGCTGTGCCTACAATGTTTTTCAGCATAATAAGTCGAAAATTTTCGAATAACAAAATAAAATGTCGAAAATTGGATTTAAAAAGTCGTGCATTTACGTGATGTAACTAAAGAAACCGTGGTTCATGGCACGAAGGACTGTGCCTTTCGGGATATGGGAAAGCTGGGTTGGTTGCGAACAGACTGTCTGTTCTGGATATACATTATACAGAACAGACCACGTAGATGAGACCTTTATCCCCTACTATTGCGGAACGTATAATTTTTGGGTTGGATCATTGCCTTAAATAAGTACTGCTTGGACAAGTATCCTTCGCTTAATGAGCTCATTACAGGTCCGTCCCGCCGAGCAGTATACCGGTGTGGCAGCACGAATGGCCTCCCCGGAGGAATGACCCCGGGGGTGGGGGGCATTTGTCCTAGGATATTTGCTCCCCCTTGGGATATTTAGTCCCCCGGTGGTCCAAATATCCTAAGATATTTAGTCCCTCCCTCTGTTCTTTCTTGTTAAGAAATTAAAAACAATAGTTGTATGTTTATGTATTCTGTATGGGAACAGTTTCTACAAGTTTCTGCAGATTACAAATTATAAATATCAAGCTCACTGAAAAACACTTCTGAAGTGTCTATATAGCATAGACGGGAGTGTAATGATCATTTATTATTATTATCATTATTATTATTATTATTATTATTATTATTATTATTATTATTAGTAGTAGTAGTAGTAGTAGTAGTAGTATGACTTTCATCAAGTAGTCCATTTGCTCCCTAAAGTTTCGTCGATTTCTTGCGTATTTCCATACATGATTAATTGAATTATAAATCGTATCTGATTTTGAATTTTAAATCTCGGCCATCAAGGCGCCTTTGGAACTCTCCGCAACGATTAAATTTGAATTTCTGAATTACATACGAGATTAAAGTAATTGCAAGTACACAGCGATCTGAAATTAATACAACAACCATGGTTGATTGATCCGATGATATCAGAGTATGTGATTATGTCACAGGGAGTTCAGCTTATCAATGTTATACATTTGCAATTTGACTTCCAGTGAGCAGCACTTTCAACTTACTTAAATTAAAAAAAGAATCCACCAAACACCCGACTAAGCATGATGGTGGAATTGCAATTTGTGAAGATTGCAATTAATGTTGCAGCTTATTTTCTGTTCTTGATATGCCATTATTCATGCTTTCAACCGCTTATTTTATTATGCATGGATAATCCATCAATCGCCTGGGGACGATTGGACCCCTGGGGGACTATGTGTCCCAAAGGGAGGCCAAATATCCTAGGACGAATGGCCCCCGGCGGAACAGATATCCTAGGATATTTGCCTCGGGCGGCCATTTCTCCTGGGGGCCATTCCTCCTGGGACACCGATGAGCTGCAAACATATAAATTTGACGTTAAGCATATGCACTTAACAGAGGAACACACGTACTGAACGGAAAACACACGCACTGAGCAGTAAGCATGCGTATTGAACTGAAAACGTTCACTGAACAGTAAACACCCATCCTGAACTGCAAACACGCGTCCTGAACGGAAAACACACGCACTGAACAGTAAACACGCGTATTGAGCGGTAAACAAACGTACTGAACAGTGAACATGCTTACTGAACGGAAAACGCACGCACTGAACAGTAAACACGCGCATTGAACGGTAAACGAACGTACTGAACAGTGAACATGCTTACTGAACGGAAAACGCACGCACTGAACAGTAAACACGCGCATTGAACGGTAAACGAACGCACTGAACAGTAAACATGCGTACTGAACGGAAAACACAAGCACTGAACAGTAACCACGCGCATTGAACGGTAAACGAAGGTACTGAACGGTGAATACGGGTCCTGAACGCAAAACACACGTACTGAACAGTAAACACGCGCCCTGAACGGAGAACACGCACTGAACCTTTTTGGACACTGTAAAACATTTCACACTAAGTGCCCTGGGGCAGAACACACGTGCTAAATAGTAAACACACGTACTGAACATACCTACTAAACAGAAAACACACCTGCTAAACAGTAAGCGGTTGCATTGAGCTGCATACACTAGCACGGAGTGCAAAGCTCTCGTACTGAGCCCTTGTGTTGAGCATTAACCATTCATACTGAGCGGAAAACTCTCGAACTGGTCGTAAAACACAAGCTCTGCACAATAACCACTTGTACTAAATCACCATTGCTCATAATAACAGTTTATTTTCCACTGAGCAGTAAACACGTGTTCTTAGCAATAAGCATCCGTCCTGAGCATTAAACACTCTCAAAAAGAAGTGTGTTTTGGCACGTACCACTGGGCAATAAAGCTTCGTATAGGACAGACAGACATGTGTGGGAAAGACATTGCATGGAGCGCCACATTTGATGACAAATATATTTTCATTTGTCCTTTCCAAAGGAGACAACAGTAGTTCTGGTTCCGTTGCGCCACTTAAGCGAGATGATAACATTCCTCAATGACCTCGTTGGTGTGTGATCGTCACAACGCTGTCTTCGGAAGCTTCTGTGGCAAAACTCCACATGTAGCTGGTTACTTTTATCTTCGATACGCTACCCGCTAAACCTAACATACTTACTGTTCCATATGATTAAGTCTGATTGCTGCACATAATATTTTGTCGCTCATATTTTAATAAATCTTTATAGGAAAACTGGTAAGAAATGCAACGAGTTTTCATCACAAAAGCCCTCAGTTAGAAAGGAATTGGATTAAGGCAAGTTTCTGCAGTTTCATTCCACATAGCACAAGCTATTGTGCGCCGCCACCCAAGCATTTTTTTTAGTCTAACCGTTTGAAGCCTTCTTCATCATAATGTGCAATGATCTTTCCCTGCTTTGCTTTGCCTCAGATTGTAGCCCACTACAGACTTCCTTTATTGGCATTGCATTCTGATTCTTTCCATGTGTCCAGTCTCTCAGTAATGAGGAATGAAGAATAAATTAATTTTGAAATTCCAAAACTGTGTGACAGAGAGATGTTTCTAATGGGGCTGAAATTGGCTTCGCACCTTAACCGAAAGCTGGTTTGCATTTCTTTTGGTTCTCTATCTGTCCCTCAAAGTTTATTTTTATTTTTCATTGTCATTTCTGTCTACATTTATGCATTGCACAACAAAGTGTGAATTCGGCCAAACAGTAGAACTATACCGATGTTCGGTAGATAAACAGAAATATCATTAAATTGTTCGTGAGACCGAGCCAAGGGACTACTTGGAAAAAGGGAAGAACTATGTTAAAAACATCGGCATGAAAAGCATCTTTATTCAAGACGTATGTTACATTATGAATAATTGTTTCTAACTGTCTAAGGACAAGTGTTACAGTTCAGTGACGCTTGTAAAGGACCGAGGACCGAGGAATGCGAACCCTACAAAAAGAATTCGTTCATCTCCAATTTTAGATGGGTTCCCTTTCGGTTATTACCTTTCATGCAATAGAAACAAACCTTTTTGTCGCAGTTAGAATGATCCTATCCCGCAATCCATCCATCGACCAATCAGACTGAGGAATGCTCTTGTAATACGTCACTGATGACATAGGCCACTCCCTTTTATGCGTGTTGTTGCAAACCCACGCATTCTGTTTTCTCCGCAATTTTTGCTTTTGGCAACCAGTTAAAATTGTTAGAATTCGCTTTAATTTTCGTTTGTTTAACTAAGAAAGGGCTTTTTTTCCTGTTCTGTAATTTGGATAAATTCGATCGTCCCGAGAACTGTGCCTCTTATTCTCCACATGGAGCTACAAGGTCGAGAATCAGCTACTGGCTCTAGCACACATTGCCCAGGAGTTGTTTTGAGTCTTTGCAGTCATTGCCTGCATAGACCATACGGCCTCTAGGTCCACGTTTGTAGCAACATCAGGCCAACTAAGCATCGCCACACTGTAAGAACTGTTCCCTCCGTTGGGATCAACACAGTTACCGCTCTTACTAAGTGACTCAGTGAACTTGTCTGCCTACTCTGGGCCTGTTTTGCCAACGCACTAACGACACGGCTGCACTATAATTCCTGTGGCCAATGTAGCAAGTACTCTATGCCTACCCCTCTCCCTCAAGCAATCTTTTACCGAGTATTGCAAAGGATAAACGAGCTGGGACCACCAGCAATACTACTTGTATCCCCATGGTCCCAAGAGGCTCCATGGCTCACCTTACTCCTCCGTTGCAAGGTATTCAAATCCATTCCAAGGAGCTTCTATTTCAATCCCACTGGCAACACTACAATTCCTCCCCACCCACTTGCTGAAGCTAGATCTGTGGTGCCTAATCCATCCTTCTTAGAAAGGAAAGTGTTTTCTAAGCAAGTAGTGGAGAAAATTGTGAAAAACCATGAACAATCCACAGCGAAAGTTTACAGATCACAATGGAATAAGTTTTCTCGTGGTGCGGGAACTCTAAACTAGACCTTTTTAACCCCCCCCCCCCCGCAGTGTTGGCGGATTTCCTGGACTACCTCTTCCCTGAATATCAACTAAATGTACGGTCCATAGAGGGGTACAGATCGAGCCACCATTGGCTATAGGCTTAAAGCAACGACAGACTATGATCCAGAGGAAGATATGGCCTTGCCACAGCTGATTAGACATCTCAAGGTGAAGTTTCCTCCCTCGGGCTCCAACGTAACCAAATGGGAACCTCTCCCTAGTTTTGCAGTATTTGCAGTGCGTGGAAATCTTCGGGCAGGAAAAAGCACAGAGAGACAGGGGCCTTCAGATCAAACGCAAAGTTAAAGCCCATCATGTCCGTCAATTCGCCGATTCCTTCAGGGCTCTCCGTAATGTGTCTTTATCTGATACACTCAAAACAGGTTGTTGGTCTTCACCTAACTCTTTTGTTAAATATTATCTTTAAGATTTCTCACAGAATTATTCGCTTGACCCGTTCATAGCAGTAGAAACCACCATTACGGACTAATTTACTTTGTTGTGGGCCACCAGCTCCTAAGCTGAAAGCCAAGAGCAAACCAACAGGGAATTTCCATAGGGGAACAACACCAGCGGCTTCGAGGGTAAGAAGGAAGTGCACTTCAGGGCATCTCTTCTACCTAGATCCTTGGTGTTTTTATACGTCACCGGACTGTTAGTTTTCACTTGCATAGACGAAACCTTCAGTTATATCATCCTAGGAACTTTTTTATCATGCCATGATGACCATGGACCAGCTGTCTTCATCAAACTGTTTTTACCCTTCTTTCTAGCTTGAAATCTAGAAAAGGCAGGGAAGGTGTATCCCACATCAGCTATTCCTGTAGTCCTATGCCATCTACACTAGCGATGGGACGGGTGCATGATAATCATGCCAGCTGGGGCTATAATTGCCTCAAGGTGCTAGAAAATTCTTTTGAGTGAATTTTTCACTGTGTTAGTTTAAACTTCAATCATATTTAAATTTAAAGAACTCCTAGTCGTATTTACGGGTAAAAGCCTCATTCGGTTATTCACTTTTAGCCTATTCTCCCACCTGTTTCTCCCACAACATGCCTGGGTGAGTTTACAACCATCTGGTGGGGATTATAGGAAATGTCCCATGTAATCAGTGACGTATTACCTCAGTCAGATTGGCCGATGGATGGATGGCGGGATAGGACCGTTCTAACTGTGACAAAAAAGTTTGTTTCTATTGTGTGAAAGGTAATAACCGGAAGGGAACCCATCTGAAAGTGGTGAACGCGAAGTACGCTTTTACTGGTAAAAACTCATTTTACGCAGTAAAGGGCTAGTAGAAGACTCGACTTCCTTTAAAAGGGCAATAAAACAGAAAGGTGAAATTTAGCACAAGCCATAATTTGTGTTGTGTACCACTTCCGGGTAGATTAAAGAGAGGGCCCGCTGATGGGATCAAACTAATCGTGAAAATCATACATCTGTGAAGAAAGTTTCCCATATTTGTAAGAAGCAATGATGAATACAGTAAGGAATGACAAGCTGCAGCGCCGCACCAACAGCGCCACCAGAATCCCAATACACCAAGGCGATTCATTGAAATATGTGGTTCGCCCTCACCACAATAACAGCGATCAGTTACGAGAAAAGGAATCAGCACTCCCTCTGTAAACCCAAGCCCCCAGATTTCATATGTAGGGTAAAGAGATTCCCCTTTCCCATTCAAATGTGTGTACCCAATAATGTATACCTGGTCTATTTTCCTTCTGTTGTATGGAATGCAGTTTTCACATCTATTAGGGAATTATTGATATCAAGAATTAATTTTTTATCTCAAAAAATGATTTTTTTGATATCAAGAATTAACTTTTGCTCTAAAAAATCATATATTGATATCAAGAATTAATTTTTGCAATCTGTAATTGCATTTTTGATATCTCGAAATGGATTCTTGATCTCAAAAAATAATTTTTGATATCAATAAATATTTAGAGATATCAAGAAATATTTCTTGATATTAAAAACGATATCTAAAATTGATTTTCTGAGATCAAAAATTCAATTCTTGATAAAAAACATGAAATATTTGAGAGCAAAATATCAATTTCGAGCTCAATAATTCATTTTTATTGATATCAAGAATTTATTTCAGATATCATTATTTCACAATTTTTAAATTTGTATTTTTAAATCTGCAAGCGACTTTTTTATCTCAAAAATTGATTTTTGATATCAAAATATCAATCTATTTTTTAACGAGAAATTCAAAAACACACATCTGTAAATAAATAATGACTAACCCTTGTATACTGAATCTTTTTTTAAATGTTTTACTGTACAAAAAGAAGCATTCTTGAGATAAAAATTGTGTTGTTATTATTGATATCAATAATTCAGATTTTTATCTCCAAAATTTAATTGACGATTAGTTATATTTTATGTAAATGTGTGTCTCCCTTAAGATTGTTTAAGTTTGTAAAAAAAATTTTTCTCTCAAAAATAAATGTTTGCCATCTAAAATTGAATTATTGATAGCAAAATATAAATTATTGAGATCTACATTAATTTATTGCTATCTTTAAATATATTTTGATATAAAAAATGAACATTAAATGTTAAAATGGCATTCCGTACTGTTGTGGGATACGCAAATTTCATGTTCTGTTGGCTACCACCATGGTAACGAACCTGCATAACGCTGTATGTTTGGATTGTCTGACCTGTGCCAGAATGTTGGCCCAAACATTTCTCATGGTGCTGCCAGAAGGTTCTGTTATTTCAGCATTCGAAATCTTGACAATAATGGATTTTTTTAACATTACCTCACATCTGCTTAAATTAACATAACAATCTATCCGTTCCAAGTCACGTATGTGGCCTTTGGATTAGTAATGGGACCAGCCACACTGGCGCTGTAGGTTCGATTCGTAGTCGCGGCAGGTAAGTTTTCTAAAAAAAAAAAGTGAGGAGTAGTGAAGTAAAAAAAAAAGCTCCTTTCTCAGGGGTGATGGCGAAAATTAATGATCGTGTGCCAGCGTTCGGCGATAATAACATGTGAAGCGAATCGTTATCTCGAATAAAATAAGATAAAACAGAAGAAGCGTATATTAAGCAAAAATCGATCACTTCCAAGTGACGCATGTGAATTAGCGCGACAGACCTGAATACTGCTGGTTCCAGTCCTCACCATGCACCCATATTATGTCTCAAAAGGTTGACAATGAGGTAGGTAAGAGTCGTCACCTCCGTCTCGTTTTCAGCAGTTATCGTTAAAAATAATGGTCCGGTTCAAGGAATTTCCACCTTGAACCGCAATGGGTATGTGGCCAACAAACCACAATGTCCCGAAGAGCAAAGAAACGAATATTAAATGATAAATATGGTCTGAGTGAAATTTAACTGGATCCACGACATTTGCTGCGATCGAGGAGACTGTCCCACGGAATATGGCCTCAGTGAAATTTAACTGGATCCACGAAATTTACTGCGAGGAGACTGTCCCACGACATGTGGCCTCAGTGAAATTTAACTGGATCCAAGACATTTGCTGCGAGGAGACTGTCAAACGAGATCTAAGTGAAGTGTAACTGAATCCACGACATTTGATGTTACGAAACTGTCCCACGGCATATGGTCTGAGTGAAGGTTAGCATTTGATCAGACGCATATGATTTGAAATGAAGTGAAACAAACGACATTTCCTCCCGTTTTTTAAGTAAAAAAACTAATTTTGAGGATTATCGTTTTTTCGGAATTTCTTCGCTCACTCGTTTTCCATAGAAAGAGCTGTTGCTGTAGCTCCTTTTGGAATTTGTTTTTTTTTTCACAAATATTTCACAAATGACCACAGAACAAATTGCTACATCTCGTATCCGTATCTGGAAACTGCAGTTGAAATATTTAATGAACACCCACAGTACAATAAATTTCCTTTCTGTCCACAATATAAAAAGGTTCTGACCCAGATAGCAGTCCCACATGGGGATTATGCATAATATATGTGGGTATTCCCACGTACCCAGGCATAAATAATGTGTATTTTGTTGGGGAATTCCCACGTAGTTACGTGGGATTTAGGAGAGTTTGAGACTTTCCGATGTGTATTATGCACATGTGAACCCATGCATTTAATACTACGGAAGCGTGGAAGGGACACTTCATTTCATACTTCATATCTCAATGATGCGTGTGTATTACCTATGAACTACATATGTAGTACATGTGTAGTTCATATTTACTTCATATGTAGTACATATGTAGTTCATCGGTAGTCGATATGTAGTTCATATGTACTACATATGTAGTACATGTGTAGTTCATATGCACTTCATATGTAGTTCATATGTACTACAAATGCACTACATGGGTAGTTCATATGTACTTCATATGTACATATGAACTACATATCGACTACCGATGAACTACATATGTACTACATATGAAGTAAATATGAACTACACATGTACTACATATGTACTACATATGAAGTACATTTGAATTACATATGCAGTACATATGTAGTAGTAGTGTATAAACGAGAGTTCTGGCTCACTTTGTGACGTCATACTGCCTGGACCGGAAGTGACGTCATGTCTGGAAGTGACGTCATCATGTCTGGACCGGAAGTGACGTCATAGTGTCTGTTTGTTTTTATCTGCTTCAGTTTTTGGATGGAGCGCGCGCGCGTGTTGGGATAAAGTCATGATGAAGGGTAAACGTCACAGCAGAGTGTGCGTAAACGAAACGTCATTTTGTTTTCGTAATTTGAAATAACGGACTTCCGTTGAAGTGTGGAACTTATATTTGTAACATGTTGCCATTTTAACTGTGTAAAAAGTGAAAAAGTGGGATAACTTTCGTTATAGTTGACCGATTTACATGAAAATTTCACTGTTAGATTCAGTTTTATATGTAGTTTTGTTATAAAGTGGTCACAGGCTATTTACACCGGTGGCTATATGCATTTTTGTAGCATGCCGCCATTTTAACTTTGTAAAAAGTGAAAAATTGGGATAACTTCCGTTACACTTGGTCGATTTACATGAAAATTTCACTATTTGATTCAGTTTTATATCTAGTTTTAACATTAAGTGGTTATAGGCTATTTGCGCAGCTGACTGTATGCATTTTTGTAAAATGCCGCCATTTAAACTTTGTAAAAAGTGAAAATTTGGGATAACTTTCGCTATACTTGGTCGATTTACATGAAAATTTCACTGTTTGATTCAGTTTTATATCTAGTTTTGTTATAAAGTGGTCACAGGCTATTTGCGCAGCTGGCTGTATGCATTTTTGTAAAAGCCGCCATTTTAACTTTGTAAAAAGTGAAAAATTGAGATAACTTTCGTTATACTTGGTCGATTTACATGAAAATTTCACTGTTTGATTCAGTTTTATGTAACGTTTTAACATTAAGTGGTTATAGGCTATTTACACCGATGGCTGTATGCATAATGTGACATGTCGCCATTTTAACTTTGTGAAAAGTGAAAAAATGAGATAACTTTCGCTATAGTTGGTCGATTTGCATGAAACTTTCACTGTTTGGTTCAGTTTTATATCTAGTTTTTGTTATAATGTAGTCATGGGCTATTTGCGCAGCTGGCTGTATGCATAATTTGACATTCGCCATTTTAACTTTTTAAAAAGTGGAAAAGTGTAATAACTTTCGTTATGGTTAACCGATTTGGATGAAAATTTCACTATTGAATTCAGTTTGATGTCTTAGTTTACAGTAGTTTGCATAGGTGGTTGTTGGAATGGCGCGCGCCCACCATTCAAACATGTGTTTGAATTATTTTTACGTCAAACTATGGTTCAACAAGTTGTTTAGCAATTGTACAACAATTGTTCAACAAGCTGTTGTTTAACATGTTCAACATGTTGTTGAACATGTTCAACATGTTCAACAACATGTTCAACAAGTTGAACATGTTCAACATGTTCAACATGTTCAACAACATGTTCAACATGATCAACAACATGTTCAACATGTTCAACATGTTGTTGCACAAGTTGAACATGTTCAACATGTTCAACATGTTGAATATGTTCAACTTGTTCAACAACATGCTGTTTAACAAGTTGTTCAACAAGTTGTAGTTCAAGCGAAGAAAAAACAAGACATATGTTGAATAGATTTATTAATACACTTAAATACACTTAAATACACTTAAATATATACAGCTTAAATCTAAAACAATATTATAACATTTATTGTAACTTGCTCAAATATGCCATACTTGGTAAAATTGCTGAGTCAGCAATTTTAGCAATTTTAGTTTGGCATTTTTGAGCAAGTTACACACCATATTTTGATTACATCGAAGTAACATAAAAGGAAGAGTGAGACATGCATTTCATACCTATCAAATAGAAACAAATTCTGCTGAGTCTGTTTTTTTTTTTTTTGGTAAAGCGCGCGCCTGTTTGAATGACGTTATTATGACGTCATAATGATGTCATGATAACGTCATAAAGACGTCATGACGTTAGACTCCCCTAAGCGGCATAACCCTAACCCTAGGCGTAGACAACATGTTCAACAACATGTTGAACATGTTGAACTTGTTGAACATGTTCTTCAACATGTTGTTCAACAAGTTGAGCATGTTCAACATGTTGTTCAACAAGTTGTATATAAGGCTATGTTTAAAGGCTTTTTCGTCATTTGAAAAGTGCATGTTGAACCGAAAGGATGTATAAATGCAACATTTGTTTGAAATCTTACAATTGGTCACAAAGTCTTAAAAGGCACTTAAAGAATGCTCACACTTCAGAAGAAGAAGAATTGGAGATAGATATGGAAAACCCTGTAAAACCACCTATCACTGAAACTTTAGATGAGTCTTCTATGGAAAGTCAAAGCGTCAACATGACTGAAAAGAATGCACATGCTTGTACAGAATGTGGTGCGTTATACAACAGTCAAGAAGCTTTGTTCAAACATATGGCACATTGTGTTGAGGGTGATGATGACGGCAGCTCTGAAAGTGAGTCAGAAACAGACGCTGAAAGTGAGTCAGAAACAGACTCTGTTTGGTATGATATGGTTCAAGAAGTCTACGATGAACATGATAAGAAATTTCAAGAAAAGGTTTCAGAATATGAAGAACAAGGGCTTGAAGATGCGCGTGAAATAGCAAGTGATGACTTTCGACCCATTTATAAGCGTCGACTTAAACAACTGTTTATGAGACTATTCAAATATGCCCAACGTCTACAACAAAACGAACATTATGAAACCATTTTAGAAGACTTCAATTACTTTGTGGATGAAAAACATTACGAGTATTCAAAGGCACTAAAGGCGGCTATAAGAAGAAACGATGCATTCTTTGAAGAGCTTCTAGATGAGGAGGAGGAAGATGAAAGCAGTGACGAAGAAAGTGATATGGATGCCAGTGAACAGAGTGAAGCAGATGAAGACTTAATGTTAAAACTACATATAAAACTGAATCAAACAGTGAAATTTTCATGTAAATCGACCAAGTACAACGGAAGTTATCTCAATTTTTCACTTTTTACAAAGTTAAAATGGCGGCATGCTACAAAAATGCATATAGCCACCGGTGTAAATAGCCTGTGACCACTTTATAACAAAACTACATATAAAACTGAATCAAACAGTGAAATTTTCATGTAAATCGGTCAACTATAACGAAAGTTATCCCACTTTTTCACTTTTTACACAGTTAAAATGGCAACATGTTACAAATATAAGTTCCACACTTCAACGGAAGTCCGTTATTTCAAATTACGAAAACAAAATGACGTTTCGTTTACGCACACTCTGCTGTGACGTTTACCCTTCATCATGACGTCATCCCAACACGCGCGCGCGCTCCATCCAAAAACTGAAGCAGATAAAAACAAACAGACACTATGACGTCACTTCCGGTCCAGACATGATGACGTCACTTCCAGACATGACGTCACTCCCGGTCCAGACAGTATGACGTCACAAAGTGAGCCAGAACTCTCGTTTATACACTACTTGTAGTACATATGAACTACATAAGTACTACATATGTATAGTTTAGATATGAAGTATGAAGTGAAATGTCCCTTCCACGCTTCCGTATAATACGCATATATTTCCACGCATTTTATATGTGGGAATTCCCACGCATATTAAGCATGGAATTTTAAAGGGACGACCCACCCTGGGCATACACGATAACTCCATCGAATACACAGACATGAACCTTTATAACTATAGTGCAGTTACAAAGTACTCCTTAAAAGAATTTTAAGCATAAAATGTTAGTGAAATTGGTATTTCCATGTCTAACTTTCTATTATACTTAGAAAAAAGGCAGCCCTCCACCAAAATATGCAGAATGTAGCAAAATTTAAATATATAATCGCTCAATGGCGGCTGTTTCCGGTCTGCGATAATAAGCCCACATTGCCAGACTGCGCATAATATACGTGTATTTTACATGGGAATGCCCATATGGGAAATCCCACGTAAAATATACGTGTAATATACAAATGACTTCTTATGAAATTTTACGTGGGAATTCAAAAGTATAATATACAAATAATATGCGTTAATTACCCATGCATTTTAGAAGTGGACAATTCTACGTATATTATACAGTGGAATGCCCACGGTGGGCATTACGCGGGAAAAACCATGCAGTTTACGCGTGTATCTACCCGTGCATTTTATACGTGGGAAAGCCTATGTATATTATATGTAGACTTTACACGGAAATCACACCGTGGGAATGTCCACGTATATTACACATGATTTCTATGTGGCCCTGCAAACGTCCCACATCCCCACGTAAATCCCACCTAAAACAACACGCTTTATACGTGGGACGAAAAATTATGCTAACTTGGGAACAATTTCACAATGGACTGAAGCAAAACGTCTCCACAGTATAATATTTCATGTTCACTCGGATCTGGACAACAGGTTCTTGGGCATTTATTTACTTGGTTGAACAAACCCAAGCCCAAAGAATAAAAGTGCAAGGACTGCGCAAATTAGACGGCTGAGGCAGAGAAGACGCTAAGTGTCATTGTGCGAAAAGGCGTTGTTGTTCCTTAAGTCTGATTAAACTTGCTCTTTCTCCGTTGTAATAGTTTAAAACAAACTTGCACTTCAGCTTGGACTAAATGCCGTTTTTTTCACTTTTTGTCTAACCTAATGTCACTTGGCCATCTGTTGTTAAATACGCGAAAATGTATCACCGAGTCGTAATGGTAAAAGTTATTGAATTAGACTACACATATTTATGTTCCATTAACGGCATCTAAAAATAAGATTTTAAGTGAAAAAACGCCTAATAGATGTCGTGGGAAGCGGATGTGTGGTCAGAAGCCAACAACAACATCTAAAAAATGCTTCTTATTCCACATCTGTCCGACGTTGTAGATCCCTATAGAATAAGGAGTTCAAGAAAGTTGCAGTTCTGGGCTTGTGTTGCTGTGTCGACTAAGTACAGCATCGAGCAGATGTTCAGAAAAACGTCTTTCAGTTGTGACCAAGAATACTACAAAATCACAAGCTGCGAAGTGGGTGACCGTTGGCTACAGGGACTTAACCTCCGTTCTAAGCAGCACACACCCGTAGTGTGCGCCAAGCAATCGCAGTGAGCGCCAAGCAATCAGAGTGTGAGCTAAGCAATCGTACTTAGTGATGCGCTTCCCACTGTGAGTCTATGCTCTTTTGAATAGCACATTTTCATTACTTAGCCTTAAACACTCACACTGAGAACACTCGCACTGACAACACTCGTACTGAGAACTTCGTACTGAGAGCACTCGTACTGAGAACACTCGTACTGACAACACTCGCACTGAGAACACTCATACTGACAACACTCGCACTGAGAACACTCGTACTGAGAACATTCGAACTGAGAACACTCGTACTGAGAACACTCGTACTGAGAGCACTCGTACTGAGAACACTCGTACTGACAACACTCGCACTGAGAACACTCGTGCTGAGATCACTCGTACTGAGAACGCTCGTACTGAGAGCAATCGTTCTGAGCACACACTTACCGAGAGCACTCGTACTAAGAGTATTCGTATTGAGAGCACTCGTGCTGAGAACACTCGAACTGAGAACACTCGTACTGAGAGCACTCATTCTGAGAACACTCGTATTGAGAGTATTCGTACTGAGAACACTCGTGCTGAGAACAATCGTACTGAGAACACTCGTATTGAGAGTATTTGTACTGAGAACACTCGTGCTGAGAACAATCGTACTGAGAACACTCGTATTGAGAGTATTTGTACTGAGAACACTCGTACTGAGAACACTCGTTTTGAGAGTATTTGTACTGAGAACACTCGTACTGAGAACACTCGTTTTGAGAGTATTCGTACTGAGAGCAATCTATTGAGAACACTCGTGCTGAGAGTATTCGTATTGAGAGCACTCGTACTGAGAACACTCGTATTGGGAGTACTCGTACTGAGAACAGTCGTAACATTATGAACACTGCTGTCACTTTCGGTATACGGGTGCTCTGACATGCGTTATTTCCCAGTGTATATTCGGCATACCATCTTTTTAAAGTTCGCCGTCGGTATTACTGCGTTTAAATGCGGTACTTTCGCAGTTTATGTGTAAAAATGTACTGGAGATGCGGTCCTCTGCAGTCGACTTCGGAACAAACCGCATGAGTACTGCAGAAAGCTTGCGGTATTGTTGCGGTTCCTTTCCAGTCACTTTTCTGGTTCAGTAACCGTGTATTTGTGGCAAATTTGCAGTGTATCTTTTTTATCAGATTTTGCTACGGGTGCTGCGCTTACATTATTGCAATGGTGAATTCATTTTAATCTGGGTCAATGTAGCAAGTCACGTTTGACAAGGAAGTGAACCCACCAGCACTGGGAAGTTGTTTGAACGTTTGAGAGGCGTGGTATAAATATCTACATCTTATCTTAGAAATGCGAGTGTTCTTAAACTTTCTAGAGAATGAAGTGTTCAAAAATTGGCTTGAATGCTGGTGCGAGTGATACCGCTGCCAAACTGGCTACCTGTGTTGAAGAGCGATGTTTCTGGCTATTTATAGAATGTAAATTGAAGGCTTGAAAGGTGTAACACTTGTAAAGTGTAAGGAGAGAGGTAGAGGGTGCATGACTAGTAAATTTTCAATACCAATAAGACCCCTCCCCGTGTAGAAGGTCCCAAACAGACCTCTATCTGACTAAACACTAAAACTAAAACAATAAAAAGTAACCTTACGTGTAATCAATTAAATGAGGCAGATTAATCAAGGCAAATTAAGTGCTTTTCTGGCAAAAGCGGCTAGCAGAAAAATCCAGCGTAAGCGAAATGTTTCATTGCCGTAAACAGTCCGCGCATGTGTGTGTCCTGGACGTACTTTACTTCTTGTGCGTGCAGTGTGGAAAATGAAGCGATTTTCTGAAGCTTTAACTCGGTAGGTATGATTCAGAAGTAAACACAACTTCTCGAAAAGTATGCTTTTAAAATTGCTTATTTAGCACATTGGTGTAATTAATCATGTTCCTGAATCCCTTGCATGTTAAATGATTTCAACATTTGATTTAGAAAATTTCGCTGTAAAATACAATATAAAATCGCTCATGAACTGGTATACGTATACTTCTTTTCCACTGATCAAACTGCAATTACGCGTCATATTCAGGTTTTGGGTGACTGATTCAAATTATCTCATACTTAAGAACGTAATAACTTAAGGACTTCAAAATCGCAACAGTCCCATGTTGAAATTTGTGGTGATTAATCATTTTTACACAAATTACCTGAAAATCTATGTGACAAAGATACTTTCCACTTCAGTCTAGTTGCTTAAGTGTAATCATTGTCAAGGAGTCGTTATTCTAAGCAACGTCACGTGACCGCCGAAACACCCTTGAAAAAGAAAAAAAAGCCATTCCATAGCAATGTTTGGAAACCTTCTCAATATAAAAAATTAAAAGAAAGCCTTTACAATCGAGAAAAGCAAAAATGTCGACCGAATCCCCCCTCCTCCAACTACCCCGAGGACACCTGAATTCGTTTAATGCGCTCACGAGACCGGTCTGGAACTGCCGTTTCGGCTGCTGTGATCATTCCTGGTGAACACAATCCAAGAATCAGCACCAGAATGGTTTTGCGACATCTCCGATATTTTGGTATCCGAGCGGGGTACATACAATTTGACCAACCGCAATTTGACCAACCACAATTTGACCAACAGATATTTGACCAACTGCAATTTGACCAACCGCTTAATGGAAAAAACTGACATTTGATCAACTTTCAGTTTTAGATATACACAATTATGAAGTTGGTCAAATGTCCGTTTTTTCATTAAGAGGTTGGTCAAATTGCAGTTATTCAAATTTCAGTTGGTCAAATTTCGGTTGGTCAAATTTCGGTTGGTCAAATGTCCTACACCCATCCGAGCAGACAGGCTACACGTTGGACAAGGTTGAAACTAAGACATCATTGGGCACCACTGGCCAGTGGAGCACCCAGGAGGACACTGGGTACATCCGTTTTATGTTAGCAAAATTTCAGTCAATTGAGTATGCAGCAGAACCTTGTTAAGTTGAACGGCGTTGGGACCGGCAAAATTTTTCGGAATTAGCAAGCCCTGCAGATTACACAGAATATGCAATAAATGATTGATTTGTCTACTAATTCAATCATTGCTAGTAATGTGGTGAATTTCCACCCCGTAATAATATATCGTCTATTTTGCACAGGTAAAGATTCCAGACTCCTCAATTTCCCTGCACTCTATGGAAATTAAATCATCAATTATAGTGAGTAAAACGGGTCAAAAGGAATTGAAAACAGCAAATCATCCGGTAACTTGAAATTACTAAATTAAAAGTATTTGAACTGAACGTCCAACAGACCCTTTAATAAAAAAAATAACTGAAGGTAACTTAAAACCAAAAACCGACGAAAAACACCCCACCTCCTTCCTCCCTCATTTAAACTTCTATTAAAAATATTATTCAGTTAATTTCTGACAAATTCAACGAACAATACAAGACACTTAAACAAATAACCACTCTGGGACTAGGCGAGACAAGTGTTACGGGATTATACGCGAACAGAACCATAACCCCGTTGGGACTAGGCGAGACAAGTATTACGGAATTATACGCGAACAGAACCATAACCCCGTTGGGACTAGGCGAGACAAGTGTTACGGGATTATACGCGAACAGAACCATAACCCCGTTGGGACTAGGCGAGACAAGTGTTACGGGATTATACGCGAACAGAAGCAATAAATCCGTTGGGACTAGGCGAGACAAGTATTACGGAATTATATGCGAACAGAACCATAACCCCGTTGGGACTAGGCGAGACAAGTGTTACCTAATTATACGCGAACAGAACCATAACCCCGTTGGGACTAGGCGAGACAAGTGTTACGGGATTATACGCGAACAGAACCATAACCCCGTTGGGACTAGGCGAGACAAGTGTTACGGGATTATACGCGAACAGAAGCAATAAATCCGTTGGGACTAGGCGAGACAAGTATTACGGAATTATATGCGAACAGAACCATAACCCCGTTGGGACTAGGCGAGACAAGTGTTACCTAATTATACGCGAACAGAACCATAACCCCGTCGGGACTAGGCGAGACAAGTGTTACGGGATTATACGCGAACAGAAGCAATAAATCCGTTGGGACTAGGCGAGACAAGTATTACGGAATTATATGCGAACAGAACCATAACCCCGTTGGGACTAGGCGAGACAAGTGTTACGGGATTATACGCGAACAGAACCATAACCCCGTTGGGACTAGACGAGATAAGACGGGATTATACGCGAACAGAAGCAATAACTCCGTTGGGACTAGACAAGACAAGTGTTACGGAATTATATGCGAACAGAACCATAACCCCGTTGGGACTAGGCGAGACAAGTGTTACGGAATTATACGCGAACAGAACCATTACCCCGTTGGGACTAGGCGAGACAAGTGTTACGGAAATTATATGCGAACAGAAGCAATAAATCCGTTGGGAACAGGCGAGACAAGTGTTACGGGATTATATGCGAACAGAAGCAATCATGGCTGCTGCGGCACATATATTGGCACTGTCTGAAAACATACAAATAGCCCGGAAAAGTCGTGCCATTATACGAAAACATTTCCCACCATTTCTAAGGTGTGGTGAGTGAAGAATCGGGATCAATGTCATGTTAAAAGCTTTGATTTGAGAGGCGGTACTGTTTAAGTAAACTATTATTTATAGTTGCATCTGTTTATTTTGCATTGAAAAGATGGCTTAGAAGGCTGAAATATACTTACATGCTTCTTTATAGCTTCGGCTGAAGTCCAGTTTTTCATCTCGTACCAGGCCCCAAAAGCACTATGTATTAAATTAAAACTCTAAGTCTTAAAAGGCTTGTTCAATCCACCCACAATGCCCGAATAACTTAATCTCGTCTTCAGTACAGAATCGTGCTAAATACAGGCCAACTGAGCTCGATTACAAGAAGGGACGTTTTCCGATGACGGATATGTGGTTGTCCTCCAATGTCTGCTTTCTCGCTGCGGTATCTCGCCGTTCAGTATCTCCGAGTACCACTCTTTCAAGCTCAAAGACATAGATTCCTGCAACATGTATTTGCGCTAGTCTGCAAAAAAGACGTGAGCGGGGATGAGGTAGCGTTGGGGAAGGTGAGGACTCTTCGGAATTGCATCTGTGAGCCTATTTCCCTCGGCTGCTGTTATACGGCTTAATGTTATAGTGAACACTCAGCACGAGAATGTCTGTCAAAATATCAGATTTGAGCATGTTTCTTTGGAACGCCGGATTTTCCGGCACGCGAGGAGCGACGACCATCGCTTGATGGCAAAGCGAACGGCTTCTAGTTCCTACATGTAAATGTGTTCATGTACTGTGCGAGGTATATCTCCAGAATAGTTGTAGTACAGCCAATCGACTGCTGATCTCTTAGAGAGAGGCGCAGAACCAGCGGCTTCTGGGCATACGTCCGTGACGATATACAGAGCAGGTTCGCGCAGTACGGACGGTGGTACGGACGGCGTAGCGACGCCGTCAGTGCGGTGATGTGGTGCAGGGAGGGACGTACGGCGCGCACGAAGCGTGCGATCCAGTCGAGCTTACCGAGTAAACGCTGAAGCTCGTGTTTTAAAAACGGGGGTGGTGGTATAGCGGCTAACTAAATCCTGAATATCTTCAGCATTCCCTGTGGGAATGAAAGGACGCAGTCCATCGTATTCACCATAGCTCCAAGAAAGCTGAGGCACTGGATGAGAGAAATGCACTTCTCCAAGCTGACATAGAAATCGAACGAAACAACGAAACTTACAAAGGGATGAAACATCTCATCGCTCTCATTTTGTCTCGGCCGTTGTGGGGAAGCCATCGAGATAGCAGATGACTAATTGTATTCCCTATTAATGGAGCATACAGCAAACGCTTGGTTATCCGGTGAAAGATCCCAAGGGCAGCCCCAACGGGAAGAGCGTGTCGATCATATCTGTGTAGTGTACGAGTCCTCAACGAACAGAGGTTTATTGTTTCCTGGCGTTTTTCCTGTCGGCCAAGGGTCTTCTGTGAGGACCGTCGTCTCGTTCAGACACTCCAGAAATGCTGTCATCGACGGATTGTCAATGTGCAGCAAGTTTCCCAACGCCACGGGAGTGGCGAGGGGGCTCTGGCTGTTCGTCGGGTTGCGCTGTATCACTTCGCCCGGTGGTTGAGCTTCGCTTGCTGCCGTAGGTGTCTTCTTCTCGCTAACTGCTGCCGGACTTGAGTTTAGGCCATATGGAAAAAAGTCCTCCCTTATGAGTGATTTATATATACAGCAACTCTTTGAAGAGTAAACACTTGGCCAATGAGCAGAGGGCGCACACATGGCGAAATGGCGACGAGATGTCTGGGGTGGGCGTCGTGCGTTTTCACTGTCGAGGGTGCCGAAAATTTGCCAGTCACGGGTCGTGTGGACAGGGTTGTTTCAATCAATTACAAGCCTTAAAAATTCGCTCTCTTTCACTGAGACAGTGAACGTGCCATAAAGAATACTCCTGCGGCAGTTATAAAAGAAAATAAACAAACATATTATTCATTAAAGTGCTCTTTCACATACACAAAAATACCAAAATAGAGCAAAACCTGTGTAACAGTACACTTGCCCCTGTACAGCTCCTCAACCCGAGGGGAAGATAGACTAGGCTATCTCACCCCTGGGGGGAAGCTAGATTAGTCTATCTGCCCCCCCCCCCCTCCACCAGGTATTTTTTGCACCCATTGTTATCACTTTCTAAAAGGAAGATAAAGTTGAACATACAAGAAAGTGCTTCTTAGATAATATGGATTTAATTTATCATAGCGATCAGGAGTATACTGTAGTTCAACATGGTTTTATACAGTTTAATTGAGTCCATTTATTTAAATGAACAAATATTATTAAAATACATTTACACACGAACAAGTTCGTGGGAGGGGGTAAAATATACTGGAGGGGAAGATAGCCTAGTATAGCTTCCCCCGGGGTGTGGGCTGTACAGGAGGGGTGGGAGTAAGATGGCCTGTTACACCGGCTGCACTTTTTGCTACCTTTTGTCAAAGGTGGATGTCCTCAGCCATTTCACTGCTTGACCGAAACAAACACATAGTGACCTTTAACCTACCTACCAATATAATCAGTATTTGTTGCTTTTCTACCAAGTGGGTCAGTTAATTGCTGCGATGTATTTTGTAGAACGATTTTCATTATTGTAGCTTTGTTGTTGGTCAACCAGGAAGTAAACAGTTACGGTCTGATTGCTATTAGACTAGTTAGGTGCGTGGCAAGCTTGTTGTTGAGTATTGCTGAAAGTAGTGCATTACTGTTCAGAACATAGCCATTCCATGTCAACTCCACAAGCAGGAAACAATTTGATTGATATACTTCAATCTGTTATATATGCAACTAATATATCGTTATATTTATAATGACCTATCTCATAATTATCTCCAAGTGTTACTTCAAAAATACTATAATTGGATTTGCCATAGCTCCGATGATCTCCCCGTTTGTTTACAATTGACGATATCGTGATGTGTTCCATGGCGAACATGACAAAAATGTGAATAACTTATCTGGCAAAAATATTCTATTTCTGTTCAAGTCATAATTACGGTTGATTGATTATCAAAAGCCAGGTTTGGAGAGTGCTTAAGATATTGTTGATATGAAAGGCTTCTCACTTCAGAAACAACAACAATATAGGGAAAGAGTCTGTGCTCTCTGTGCTCTCAACAATCACGCGCTTTTATACTCTTTTATAAACAAGCTGTTTGGCGGTTTGTAGCAGGTTTTGGAATAACGCCGTTTGGGTGTTTTTTATTTAAGTTTTGTGGAAAGACCTCTCTTCTCAGTTCTGCTCACAGAGTAAGTGTTACTTTCAACGCTGGAGGTTTTCAACGTGTTGTCTTCTACTTTTTTCGTTGGTGATAAAGGAATTTATTTGTTTCACCGCATTTGGAGAGTAATTGTTTGCTTCGCCTACCCCGAGGTGTGCCTCGTGCTACTTGCAGCAAATACAATGCTACGTTGCTTTAACAAGACCGTCTGTTGCCAGAGGCTCCTTCGAAGAAACTAACGCAGTGCTTCATCAACAGGAAAATTTCATTAATGATAATAATAATCATAATAATAATGATAATCACCAACAGGAAAATGGTGAATTAATTTCATTAATAATAACAATAAAAATGATGCAAGTTTTTTACCGAATATTTTAGGTGAAATATCGTCTTTATCATTGATTTATTTTTTCGATTCATGTCATTCCGTTGCCTTCCGGGGTGTCCATCTGATTCTCTTCAATTGGTATAACTTTTTTCAAAAATTACTTTTCTGGCAAAACACCAAAAAATGACAGAAAAGCAAATATATATATATATATATATATATATATATATATATATATATGTATATATATATATATATATATATATATATATATATATATATATATATATATATATATATATATATATATATATATATATATGAAGTACACCTCTGTGAGCCGTTTTTGACTCACAGCGGGGCACTTCCTTATAAATTAAAAAGAATGATTAAATGAAATAACAAGTGTTTATTGATATAAATATACTAAGTGCAGTGGGGTGTACCGGGGTCTATTACGCCAAGAAAAGCATTTTGGTTATTAGACTTAAGAACGATAGTCACGTACCATACATGATCGGATATCCACAACATAACATATATCCGAGTTTATAATTAATGTAATTTCTCAATCAACGTTTTATCATTCAGATATGCGCTTCTAGATTCTACCGTATATTATTTTCCATAGCTTATATACTTGTAGATCCTAACAAAGACACTTATTATAAGAGTGGTTAACAAACAGGTGACAACAATCAAAGGAGTAACAAAAGGGGTTTTACAATTATAAACATACCATAACTATTATAAACAATAGAAATACCAATTATAGTAATTGTTATGACCATGCATTATTTAGGGACGACGCGACATATATATTTAAAAATCAAACAAGATGGAGGATTATAATTACTCTAATCCTATTGATAATTGTCTGTTGGCACAAGAATTGAGTGCACAACATCTCCCCCCACTTTATGACTAAATTACAAATTTAGTTAAACATAAATATCTAAGTTTAAATTTTGTCATATGTCCTTTGACTTGGACTATTTTAGACAAGAATGCTAATATTTATACATTGCAACATGGCATACAAATAATATCAAATACTACCCGGCAGATTTTTTTATCATGAAGCCGAGAAAATCATAAATGTAGAAAATGCAGTAGTTAAAAACGTTCTTATTGCAAGCGTAGCGTAAAAAAATATTCTTGTTTCTGCAACACCGTCTTTAGTATATAAAGAGAATGTCTATAAGATGGCATGCCCGATGCACAATAGGCCGGGTTCTTTCCGCAGAGATGTAAAATCAAGCAAATGTCCGATATTCTGTATCACTTGTTCGAGCATCTGTTGCTTTTTCAACGGTATAGAATCACAAATCGCAAGCTGATTGGTTCCTGAACCCTGGGAACTGGTGTATTCCGAAGACTGTGTGGTTAAGCCGTTCGAAACGTCTCATCTGCTACAGCTTGAGTCGTTGTTTCCCTTTTTTAAATTTCTTAAGAAACTTATTGAAATTTTAAAAGGATCTCCGTGGTTTCGGGTGGCACAGACACATTCTGATCGAAAAGGACCCGGCCGGGGTGTAAAATTTTGATACGTTCAGAGCTTTCACTCTGCAACACATTCTCTCACAACATTCTCTCTTGCCACTTTCCACCATGGAGATACTATTTTACATGAAGCCAAGAGCATAAAAATACAATGCAATCATCGGTATGCGCGGTACGCTACATAGCAGCACCTTTTCATTTTTCTGAAACACTTATAAAAGTCACATGAACAAAATGTTTAACAAAAATAAATGAGTAAATGAACATGTGAATAAATGTAAACATGTGAAGACAAATAATGCGCCTTAATAATAGAAATGTTTTCTCCTATACAGTATATACAAATTTTGGCCATTATTGATAATTGCACAAGATGATACATATAAAACAGATTTAACTACATTGAAGATAACGAAATAGCCATAAGTGTTTATATACAGCTGATTTCTTTGCAAAAAAAAATTACTTGCAAAATCAATATAGTTAAGGAAATGTTAAGATCAATAATTAAGTCGAATACTCCGCAAAGTAGTTATCATGAAGGTGCAGATATATTTCGACACAAAACATGTATGTTTAACAATATAAGTTTATCTTGAGGCTGAGCTAGCACCAAATAAGTATGGTTAGAAAATAAAAGCTGTAGAATACAATGTACAACATGTTTTGTATCTTTGCACAGAGTAGGTCGTTGCAGAAAGAAACTCTGAACGCAACCCGCAAATGATACAATACGGTATCTTAAATATGCAATTAATGCTTTGTATTTGGATTTATATTACCAATTTGTAAGCTACATATTTTAAGTTACTCATAATGCCGACATTTAATTTCACACTTTGACAGTTTGAGGGGCTCTGGCATAATATCAAACCTGAGCTGAAGTTTATGTAACAGCAGTTCAACTCATACAATATGTATCTTATATCGTAAGCATCGATATACCGACAGAAAATAAAGCAATACATAATACATAAATACATAAAATGGCAGAATGTGATTAAATCTACGGTCTCCTTTTTCTTCGCCTTTTCGGTAGGTTATTGCTAGCAACGAACTCGCGAAGAACATCATTTGCATCTTCCTCATTCACCCATGAGTCATCTTTTGGACCGTATCCTTGCCATCTTACTTTGTATTGAACTTTTCCTTTATATTTTCTTCTAGCAAGAACTTTCTCTACGTTTACAAATTGACTTTGAGAAGGTTGTTGAGAGGGAATGGGGGCATCGTGTAACGATTCCTCAGTGTCCGAGGATTCACTAGGACGAACAGCCATGAATGGAGCAAAATTATCGACCGGGATGTCGTCATCAGTTAATTCGTCCAATGCGGGGAAAATGTCATTTGCCAAAACTTGTTGAGGGCGTTCCTGAGGGTCTATACATTTCTTCAAACGCTTGACAGTTACTGGTGCCTTCAGTAATTTACCGTCGCTTAGCTTTCTAAGCTTGACTGTGTTTGGACCTAAAAACCGGTGGATGACGTAACCGCCGCACCAAGGATGGCGCAATTTGCGTGATAAGTGCTTAGGAGTCACTGGAATATAAAGGAATACTTTGTCACCTTCCTGTAGTCTGCAAGATTGTGCACTCCTGTCAAAGTATTCTTTCATGCTGGCTTGGTGCTCCCGAATGTTCTCACGGGCCATGGTACAAGCTTCGTCTAGGCTGTTCACTAGAGTAGTGACGTAGTCCTGAATGTTATGAGGAACATCTTCAGGAATCACAAGCCTGAGGTCGGCAGGACCTTTGCAGTGGCGACCAAACAAAAGGTAGTACGGAGTATAGTCCGTAGAACGAAAGCACGGTGTGGTATTGTAAGCAAACACAGCTGAAGATAGGCGTTCATCCCAGTTATCATGATGTGCCTTAGAAAGGAAACTGAGACATTTCATGATTGTCTGATTTGAGCGTTCTGTCATCCCGTCGCAGCGTGGATTCCAAGCGGAAGTGAAAAGACCTTGAACGCTGAATAACTCTCGAGTAAACTTCATTAGCGAGGACAAAAATTGCGCACCACGATCAGATAATAACTTCTGTGGGGCACCGAATCGACAAATAATCTCCTCGTAGAACACTTTTGCTACAGTTTCAGCTTTCATATTTGGAATGGCCCTAGCAACAACGAACTTTGTGAAAAGATCTACAAAGACCAAAATGTATCTGTTCCCTTTTTGCGAGATAACATGTGGTTCTGTTATATCAACACCAACGATTTGCCAAGGAAAGTTACTTTCTATTGGAATCAGAGGAGGCCGTTTTTGAGATCCTTTTGCTTGCTGACACTGCACGCATGACTCACAGAAAGACTTGATGTCTTTAAACATACCGGGCCACCAGTACTTCTCCTGAGCCTTGTACCAAACCTTCATGTATGAAAAGTGCACATCACAGTGCAGTTCTCGCATGACTTCATGACGCAACTCTGCAGGAACGACAAGTTGAAGTACGCATTTCTCTGCCTTGGAACGTGTTTTGGACCTTGGTTGATAATGAACCCTATATAAAACGCCGTTTTCAACAATGAAATCGTCGATATTTGCGAGCAGTTTCTTAAAACGCTCGGGAGGTACATCCAACTCTTGTTCCTCGATAAGCTTCAACCGATCCGTAATTTCAGGATCTTTGGACTGTAAAGTAATAAGACGATTAATGTGTTCTTTTGAGAAGTTGAATTTGTTAAGTTCATGATTCTTCCTGTCTTGGGTCAACTTAGATCTAAAACTTTGGGCCTTGGCATTGACTGCAAAAACCTTAAGATCAGCACTGGATTTTGGTTCGACAAGCGGTGGTTCAACAAAATCGGGTTCGACAACGTCTTCGTGTTCTTTTGGCAAAGTGGCATCTACATGAGCCATTTTGCTACCAGGGAGATGTATAACCTCGTAGTTGAGCATTGTAAGAGCTTGATGAATTCTACCGAGTCTCCCTGTAGGTTGTTCGCATTTCATAAGAGTAGTAAGACTTTTGTGATCTGTATAGAAAACGACTTTGTTGTATTGCAAGTATGGACGGTATTGCTGAATTGCGTAAAAAATGGCAGTGAGTTCAAGATCACTGATATTGTACTTTTTCTCGTGCTTGTTAAGTGAACGACCAGAGTACCATAGAGCCCTTGGGATGGTTTTGCCCTCAAATTGCTGCTCTTGAACCAACATAGCACCAAGACCATAGATAGATGCGTCAGTATAAACAATGAAAGGTTTGCTGAAATCGGGATATCCAAGAATTGGAGCATTTATCAGGGAATCTTTCAGATTTTGAAAACCTTCTTGACATTTCGTTGTCCATTCCCATTTCTTATCCTTCTTCAACAGATTGTAAAGTGGAGATGCATAAAGCTGGAAGTGAGGGACAAACCTTCTGTAAAAACCCATGAGACCTAGACACCGACGGAGCTCTTTGACATTCTTCGGCGGGTTCATATCCTTAATCACGCTTATTTTCCCAGGGTCTGGCTTAACTCCATCTTTCGAAGCAATGTTGCCCAAGAACTTGACCTCCTTCTTAGCAAATTGACACTTTTGCGGCTTAGCCTTGAGATTGGCACTAATCAGACTTCCAAGAACCAGACTAATGTGCTTCAAATGCTCCTCAAACGTGCTCGAAAATATGATTATATCATCGATATAGCACAAGCAGATAAAGTATTGAAGTCCTGTGAGTATGACTTGCATCAACCGAGAAAAAGATGCCGGTGAGTTTTTCAAACCTTGCGCTAATTTTGTAAACTGATAATGTCCTCCCTCGAAGGAAAATGCTGTGTAAGGCCTACTTTTCTCGTCCAGCTCAACTTGAAAGAACCCAGAAAGAAGATCGATTGAACTGAAGAAAACTGGTTTTTGGGAACCAATTCTATCGAGTGTATCATCGAGCCGTGGCAAAGGATGGACATCAGGCAGCGTTTGATCATTTAACCTCCTATAATCGATTGTCATCCTTGTTTCCATTGGAGCATTTGGATCAGATCGTGGCTTGGTGACAATGCAAATTGGAGAGGACCAAGGAGATGTACTAGGTTCGATAACACCTTTTTCTAGCAAGCCAGCTACGTGCTTCCGTGCCTCGTCGTTTGCAAACATTGAGTAGCGATAAGGTCTTTGATAAATAGGTCTTGTTCCAGGCTTTAGAGCGATTTCGTGGTTTATTAGTTTGCAGTTGCCTAGTTCACCATCTAGCGAGAATGCTTCTCGTCGGTCTGCAAGAACGTCAAGCAGCTGATCTTTTTGAACATCAGTGAGATCTGACTGACTCAGATCAATAGAGTTCTTAAGCTTTGCCCGAGCCTCCTCAAAGCTAAGATTGTGATGATGTAGGGAGGTTGAATTTTTATGTTTTTCAGTTCCAAGGTTTGTTTGATTTGTAGCTTTACCATCAGAGACAAGGTTCACAAATGGTAAGTCTTTGATTTGACCCGTATCTTCCACGAGGCTAATGCTATCAGCTGAGCTGAGAGGACTAAAAGTTCCTATTTTTGTTTTTGCCTTAAGTTTAATTGGTGATTTTAAAGGGTTGATCAAACGTATTGGTATCTTGTTGTTCTTTGAAGTGTTAAGTGTGTTTGCCATAAATAGGCCGAGGGCTTTTATTCTGTGGTTTGGACGGGCTAGACCGTCGATTGCATTAGGGATGCTCACCTTAACATCAACATAAACAACTTTTTGGGTCTGCGGATCGACAACGCACTCATCGGATACGACCAGCGTGTATTTATCGTTCAGTTTTATGGTGCTGTTAGAAAAATCTATAACTGCACCCTGATCTTCAAGAAATGTTCTTCCCAAAATAAAATCAACAACCAAATCTTCTATAACATACGCATTAACTCGGAAGCTGGAGTTTTTGAGGTGAAACGAAATTGTTGAAGTTCCTCTTATAGACAAAGGGGCACCACCGGCCGACTGTGCATGATTGAATTTGGAATATTCGACATCCGTTTTGTCACACTGCCTAAGGCGTTTGAAGGCCTCAACACTGATGCAGTTACAATTGGCTCCGGTGTCCAAAAGAGTATGTAGTTCAACCCCGTCACTACATTTTACTGCTATGTGTGAGCTGTCACTCAGATCAAGAATGGGGCAAACTTTAGGTGTTTGATGTGTATGTGCAGTTTTCATTGTTAGGTGTATGTTTGCATTTTTGGTTTGAGTGCTTGCATCATTGGTGTCTCGTTTAGTAGTAACATGACACTGGTCTTTGTGATGGTTGTTTGAACCACAGATTGTACACGGAAACTTCCAGCCTTTTTTTCTATTTTGTTTTCGTTCATAAGTTTTCCTTGGTTGATATTGCTTTTTGGTATATTCGTGAATCAAGTTTGCTTCTACCCTGTTAACAGGACGAACTGGTTCGGATGATGATTCTGTCCTCGCCATATGCGATTGGAAGAAATGTTTCGCACTTCTGGCACAACTGTTTGTGTCATTGTAGACACCAGCATACAACCATGGCTTTATTTCCCGGGGCATTAAACTGATAAAGCTCTGAACTCTTTGGAATTCTTGTGAAAAACCAAGCCTATCACACACAGTACCATGTCTAAAAACAAACTCGTCCCAATCTACGTCAGTGGAAACGCTGTCAATAGACATTCCGTAAAGTTCATCGAGACCATCTCTAAAAGTGTAGACTTTATTGTGAAACCTATCGAGAAATGCCTCTCTTAGCAGAACATAATCTGAACTGATGAAATCTGGAAGATTATCGAACCACTGAAGCGCTAGGTCTTTTAAGAAAACTGGAAAAACTCGTGGTGCAATGTCTGGTCCTATTCCACTACAATGATGAAATAACTCTAAATACTTAAGCCATGTTTTTCCATCCTCCTTGGAGTACCCAGAAAAATACTTTGGGAGAGGTACTTTTATCGGCAACGTTCGAACGGGGTATCTTGATGTTGGTTTATGTAGGACATTTTGACGTTAGACGTGATAAGGCGGTATTCGAGCAACAAAGTGATTACTTAACAACAGCTGTAAATTTGACCTTTGAAACGACTATAAAATCAGAATAAAAGGTAATCTAAGCAAAGAAATCAAATGTTGAAGTCACTTGTTGAACCACGCTTAACAAATCAATCCATGGCCAAACAACTCAACATATCAGCACCCTCAAGAAACATAAGAAGTCCTTTGCCAGATCTAAAATTGGCATTTTAAAATTTTGTGCTAGCTGCATGATAAGGATGTAGAGACAATTTGGATGTTAAAAGAGATCCATGGTGATGAAGCATTGTGCTGATGTGTTTCCCATGTCAACACTGCTAGTCCAAACGAACTATATTGCGTTTTGGGATTTGTTGTGATTGATACTTATGACCACCATTGTTGCGCGTGTAGTCGTGGTCTGTATTTGTGACATTTCATATGCCTTTATAGTTAATTAGTTTAGTTTAAGAAAAAGACAACAAATGTAAAAACTTTATGATCACCACTGTTGTGCGAGTAGCCTTAACTGTGATAAAAAACAGTAAAGTATTGGCAATGCAGATGATATTATCATTAGTAATTATTGCAATTTGCTAGTTACAATTTTAAAAGGCTAGTATGTTCTATGCTGTATGCATATTATACAAAGTTTTGTAGAACAATTTCCATTCGACTTGCCAAAATTGCTGGTATAAATCGACTTATGAAATATGAACACCGTTGCTGTGCAAGTACTTATGCTATGCAAAAACGAATTTCAGCTAGAATATAAAAGTGTTTTCAGGGGCGTCAAATGTCTCCCCCCACTTTAAAATGAGCACCACCGTCACTGCTTTGCAGAATATTGTGGCTTTTTTTAAAATAGAAGAAATGCATTTATTCTTTTCTGTAAATTCGGTTTCATGTGAAGAGCATTATTGGCCCTCACTTCACTAATGACACTGATTTTATTTGTTTATTTGTTTATTTCTGTAAATATGGACAAAATAATTGTGCCATTTTTTTTAAATGTTTCTTTCTTTTATTTTGTAGTGTATTATGTGAAATAATTATTATTATGATTTCAAGGCGTAATTACACTGAAAATCTCCACCATATGAAGCACACCTCTGTGAGCCGTTTTTGACTCACAGCGGGGCACTTTCTTATAAATTAAAAAGAATGATTAAATGAAATAACAAGTGTTTATTGATATAAATATACCAAGTGCAGTGGGGTGTACCGGGGTCTATTACGCCAAGAAAAGCATTTTGGTTATTAGACTTAAGAACGATAGTCACGTACCATACATGATCGGATATCCACAACATAACATATATCCGAGTTTATAATTAATGTAATTTCTCAACCAACGTTTTATCATTCAGATATGCGCTTCTAGATTCTCCCGTATATTATTTTCCATAGCTTATATACTTGTAGATCCTAACAAAGACACTTATTATAAGAGTGGGTAACAAACAGGTGACAACAATCAAAGGAGTAACAAAAGGGGTTTTACAATTATAAACATACCATAACTATTATAAACAATAGAAATACCAATTATAGTAATTCTTATGACCATGCATTATTTAGGGACGACGCGACATATATAATTAAAAATCAAACAAGATGGAGGATTATAATTACTCTAATCCTATTGATAATTGTCTGTTGGCACAAGAATTGAGTGCACAACATATATATATATATATATATATATATATATATATATATATATATATATATATATATATATATATATATATATATATATATATATATATATATTGTAATAAAGACATTAACGTACCTTTGAGGCTTTAACAAAATAAAATTCTCGATGTACAATATCATATATACTTAAAATAAAAGGCTATACTAAGAAAGAACGACAGTGTAAACTCACTTAAGTAGAGTCAAACTAAGACTTGCTCCAGTCATACAATAGCCTATCCATATGGCTCCGACCATGTGTGCGGAGTCATCTACTTGGAGTGACTCTACCCATGAGGGTCAGAGTTGCTAATGGTTATAGCCATGTGGGAAGATCTATTAATTGAGGCGGCTCCACCCATTTGTCTACTTGGCTCTCTCCCCACCCCTGTCCCTCATCTTAAGAAGAGAGATAGATCAGAGCCTGGATAATTCTGCGTACCTACAGACACACGTACAGGTACATGTGAACCCAACTCAAGGAACAGTGCAAAGGCCAACGCCATGACCAGGAGTACTGCTATGCCCCACTGCCATCTCTCTGCTACTTCCCACGGATGGTACGCCCAATCGGGGTGGGGTGACATACATACGACATCCTGCCAGCACCGAGCAACGCGCCACCAGATCAACAGACCATGCATTGAGAGAAGAGACCGCTGCACCTCCAATTGCTGTGAAAATGAGATGTTCAACTCCCCTTCTGGAACCACCATCACTGGCGAATTATCAGGGCTTATGTTTCCAATATTCACAGTCTCGTTATTGGTTGTAGTGCTCCTTGCAGAGATGCGCCGAAATGACGATTGAGAACAGAGCCACGCTCCTGTCAATGCCTCTCTTTCCTCCGTATCCTGTTCTGCCACTGTCTCCGAAAACACTGAGCAACTGAGTTTTGTTTCTTGTGGCTTTTGTTCGATGTGGTCCTGGCTTGCTCCTGAAGCCGCGATTCGACGACAGGAGTAGGCCTATGCGCTTTCAATTCTGACAGCACCTTCTGGAACCTATGTTTTTCACGTAATTGCTTTCGACGCTGAATGTTAATGTGTTTGATCTGTCACCTTCTACTCTGTATGGACGATACACTCTGTTCATCATTTAAGACCAGGCCCTCAGTAATACTGCACTTGTCGCCAAGGGAGTAGGAGTTACCAGCGAACGAATGGTGACCACATGTCGCCTTGTGAATAGAGCCTTCTTTTTCCACCATGCCTGTAATAGGAAAGCCTGATAAATAAATACGTAGCTACACACCGTTACACCACCCCTATTAACTCGAACCTCCCTTCTACGCTATGAGGGGGTTGGGAAGACAAACCCAAAGGGGGAGAATAGCCAGGTGGCAAAACCCCTGTGGGAAGAGCCACAAAGAATAACCCACCTTGGTATAGCCACAGTTGCTAACCCTGGTGGGGAAGTGGGTAGAGCCATTTGGTTCTTCCCTTCCACTCTGTTGCCTCTACTCAAGTGTGTAGAACCACTTGGTTCCTAGACAAGCCCACATTGGAGGGAATTTGCAATAACCCCATGAATGTAGTTAGAAGAATCCGCGACATCTCGCATCCGACAACTCGCATCTGGACATCTCGCATCTGGACATCTCGCATCCAAATGAAAAAGTGGACATCTCGCATCCGTGATTTTTTGCTTGATTTATCATTGTGTTGCGGTGGGGTGGGGGTAGGTGGTAATCATTTTATTTACTGTATTTTGACACTGTACTTTACTACGATTTGTCATGGTCTTTTTTGGATGGTGGAATAAAATTAATAACAATGTTATTATTACCTCTTCAGGACAAAGGGTCATGATTGCGCTCATTTGCCAACTGCGGGTCCAACATATCCCCTGAAGTTGTCAGAGAGCCTTTACGTCTGGCAACGAACGCATCTCCAGTAAATTCGCCCAGACTTGTTCGTTTTGTTGTTCGTGTATATGAAACCATCGAGACAAAGCTTAGGTTTGCCCAGAATACTTTCGATGAATTCCATTCTAATTTTACCATTCAATAGCAAAACCCATGATTTTGGACTTCAATATCTTCCCTTTATATCCCCTACCTTAAGGGATATGGATTCGTGACTACATCTTACCCGCCGCATTTTCGAACCTGTGCACGTTTCCCTTCCGAACCGTGCATCAAAGATGAATTTTAAAAAATTGAATAGATCAGTGGGATTAGTGGATGTGGATTCATTCTTAATACTAATCCGCCGCACGTTCATTAAATCCTTCATGCTTTTAAGTGCCTCTTTCGAGGGATTGCCATATGTAGATTCGCGCTGCACCGAAGGTTGAACTACTCACTATGGCATTCACTGAGTACAAATGTAAGTCTAACTCTTGAATTACTCTGTAAACTGAACTGAGTTTTTTCAGTTGATTTACTCAAATAACTTACGTTTTGGAAACCTCTGTTAATATCGTCAAGCACAAAATCTCGCTTATAATTTATTTTTACTCAAATAACTTACGTTTTGGAAACCCCTGTAATTTATTTTCTGTATGAAGTTTCCCAAACACAGTGTTAAAGTTCCCCCTTAAAAGCAGACCAAAATCACGGATGCGAGATGTCCACTTTTTCATTTGGATGCCAGATGTCCAGATGCGAGATGTCCAGATGCGAGTTGTCAGATGCGAGATGTCCAGATGCGAGTTGTCAGATGCGAGATGTCCAGATGCGAGATGTCCAGATGCGAGATGTCTGGATATCAGTTAGAAACGTGAAGGCAACAACTACGCTCTGCTAATTCAGAGCAGCCCTGGCAAGCCAATGGCGCTGGGATTATGTGGAGTGGTCCCTGCAAACAACCGACGTCTTTTTTGGTTAAAAAAAGGTTGGATTTTGGTCGCAACGACTTCACAACCATATTCTGACCTATTCCCCCAAACTCGACTTTATTCCGACGTCGAATCGACGTCGGTTTTCTGACGTCATTCCAACGTTGCAAAAACGACCAAAAAATGATGAATATTTATTATCGCTCACCGGAAATAGAGGTCATTTTGAAAAAGAGGAAGAAAAACGTAATTTTTACATGAAAATTTGAGAATTTTGATGGCGCGTCGGTATTTTTCTTCCTAGATTGTAAAAATTTACATGGAAAATGCTTTCGTATGTATTTCACAACAGTAGTTGAATGAATAATTATCTATTAATTATGTAACTCTAGTCAGTTTCAGGTCGGAATCCGACGTCGGTTCCAATCTCATATACAACCTAAAACCGACTTAATTCCGACGTCGGATTTAGGTCGGAACCCGACGTCATTCTGACGTTGAAAACCCGACGTCGGTTCCATTTTTTATACAACCAAAACCGGCACGTCAGTCCGACGTCGGAAACGTCGGATCACGACGTCGACCCGACGTCATTCTGACGTCTTAATGTTTGCTGGGGTGTGGTGTCTCTCCCACACCCATTCTGACCCCCAGTACCCAACACATGTCAGACTGACACTGCTTTTTGAATCTCCAGGTGAAATGATATTTGTTGACCGATGAAGAAAAATAACGAGAAATATATTACAAGAAAAAACACGAAGTGTGCTTTCCCGTGGCCAACACTAAAATTCCTAATGCTACCGGCTTTGGCATTCAAAACACCTCATAAAATTCCGTCGTAACATCATAACATTGCAAAGTGAGTATAAATGCATGTATCAAAAAACCAAATAATCACCTCTTATCCTGGAAACTTTGCCAAAAATCTTCAAAGATTTCTTTTCCAAAAGTATGTCTTCACTGTGCAAAAATCTTCAAAGATTTCTTTTCCAAAAGTATGTCTTCACTGCTTATAAAAAGAATGTGGGTAATGTATTGTCGAGTGTTTCAGGTTTCACCTAATAAGGTAATTTTGGCAATGTTTGCTTACGTTGTACGCCTACACATGTAGAAATGTTCATAATTCATAATTTATGCGTCGATTACCGTAAAAAGGGAAATCCCGTCATAGTGTGGAGAAAAGCGAACATTAGCTTTTACAAAGCAAAACTGCTCTATGATCGCTTTGAATTATAGGTTACCTATTTCCAATTTGCATCGAGACAAAAATCAGTTGTTCGTTGCTTTCATTGTCTCTTTATTTTTATCAATGTCAGTTATTGATTAATTTAGGTGAAAACAGAAGAGCATTTAACGAGTTAAGAAAACCTTCTTCTGTATATTAATGCGATTTTCTGTTCCAAATTCGAATTCAGACTTGTGTGTTTATAACCCGTTTATCTCAGACCGTAGATATCTCTCAATACACAAAGTGTGTTGTAGAACACGTTGCCAGGTAGGATCTTTCGGCAGGCATAAAGGCTCTATTAACAGGGAGCACTTAATCAGAATAAGGCAGAGCTAGTCGGTCAAGCTGTTTTACAAGGATTATACTTTTTTAGTTTTTGTAGTTATGTTAATCCATCCATCGTCCCTGTGATTGATGTAAGGATCATTACTGTGAAATCACTTACCTGATAGACCAGTGGCAGCGAGCATTTGGGAGCAAGATAGGTTAATTATAGAATTTACGAGTTGAAAACCTGGTAGGACTCCAGACTTGGTTTTCTGACGATGTGCATGCAGAGGATGGTACCAGGGCCGGGAGTCAGAAAGTAAGCGGCTTTTTAACCGCGGGGACACTCGGGTAATGCGATATGTTGCCGTGAGGTGCTCGTGCATTTTACGGGGTATACGCATCACTGAAATTCTTTCTGAAAGTTTTTAAAACTCAAAACGTTGTCAGACCGGGTTTTGCCCAGATAGCAGTCCCACATGGGGACTATGCATAATATATGTGGGTATTCCCACGTACCCACGCATAAATAATGTGTATTTTGTTGGGGAATTCCTACGTACTTACGTGGGATTTAGGAGAGTTTGAGACTCTTTCCGATGTGTATTATGCGCATGTGAACCCATGCATTTTATACGCATATATTTCCATGCATTTTATATATGGGAATTCCGACGCATATTAAGCATGGAATTTTAAAGGGACGACCCACCCTGGGCATACACGATAACTCCATCGAATACACAGACAAGAACCTTTATAACTATAGTGCAGTTATAAAGTACTCCTTGAAAGAATTTTAAGAATAAAATTTTAGTGAAATTGGTATTTCCATGTCTAACTTTCTATTATACTTAGAAAAAAGGCAGCCCTCCACCAAAATATGCAGAATGTAGCAAAACTTAAATATATTATCGCTCAATGGCGGCTGTTTCCGGTCTGCGATAATAAACCCACATTGCCAGACTGCACATAATATACGTGTATTTTACATGGGAATGCCCATGCGGGAAATCCCACGTAAAATATACGTGTAATATACAAATGACTTCTAATGAAATTTTACGTGGGAATTTAAAAGTATAATATACATATAATATGCGTTAATTACCCATGCATTTTAGGAGTGGGCAATTCTACGTATATTATACAGTGGAATGCCCACGGTGGGCATTACGCGGGAAAAACCATGCAGTTTACGCGTGTATCTACCCGTGCATTTTATACGTAGGAAAGCCCATGCATATTATATGTAGAGTTTATACGGAAATCACACCGTGGGAATGTCCACGTATATTACACATGTTTTCTACGTGGCCATGCCAACGCCCCACATTCCCACGTAAATCCCACCTAAAAACAACGCGCTTTATACGTGGGACGAAAATATGCTAACTGGGTGGTTTGTCACACTGAGGGTGCCCAAAGTGGGGCCATCAGAAACTCGCCTTAGTCAAATAAACGTGAGAAAAGAATTCTCTAGAAAAAAAAAACAGTTTACAGGCTATTTTTGATTATCTCAGTGTTAAAAAGAACTATAAATCTATAAATTGAAAAAGTTAAACACATTTTTGGATCAAATTGGTGTGAAAATGCGATGATTTAATTATGCAAGTTTGTTGGTCTTCCTTGTGTATTAATTATCTTCACTTTCCAGTCAATTATTTCTTCGAAAAACTAAGTAAAAAATGAGTCTAGGCCCAAACCCCCCCCCCCGACCGAAACCCCCCCGGCCCTAACCCCCTCCCCCCCGTCAAACCCCCCCCCCCGGCGGCCTGAACCCCCCCCCCCCCGACCCAAAACCCCCCGTTCTCAAAGAAAATGTGTAATGATAATTTGTTATGGCGCCTCTTTTCGCACTCGTACGAAACATAGCCATTTGCTAGATTTTTTTTTTTTGGCTTTACGTACAAATGCCCTTGGTACAATATCTTTGGATTCCCTTTAGCAGATGTGATGTATTCCATGATGGTAGCATGATTTTTCACAGCAATCTGGGTCACTAAATTACCCATTCAAGTGAATCACAATGGATGTAAGTCACAGCTACCGTAAGAGACATTGTTATTTGTAAACTCGACTGATCTCGCAACCGGCATATGAATTGCAATTTTTAATGTGTACACACTCATCAATCATAAGAGCAATTGCAATTTCAAAAACTGAGTGCTATCATCAATGGATGTATGAAGTTTCTTTTATAATGATAATCAATTCCTTCAGTGGTTCGGAAATTGCAATTTTAAATGCCGTGTGGTCTCTTCAATGGGCATTTGAAGTGTAATTAACAACGTGGATGTATCGGAATTACAAAATATAAAATAGACCTGAGAATCGGGGGGTTTTGGGTCGGGGGGGGGGGAGGTTTAGGCCGCCGGGGGTTTTAGTCGGGGGGTTTTGACGGGGGGTTAGGACCGAGGGGGTTTCGGTCGGGGGGGGGGGGGGTTTGGGCCTGTTCCCGTAAAAAATATATAAATATTGAAGGCTACATTTTGTATCCATATTGTTGGTTCAAACAACTCACGTGCGGCCCAACGCAGAGCGATTCTGAACTCCGGAATATATTGATTGCCAATCACATTCAAAAGTGGTGCCTAAAAAGCGGGATAGCACGATAAGAAACTTAGTGTGGTTTGAAGCCTCGCGGTAAGCCAAATACACTGTTCCCAGGAAAAATGTTGAACAGACTCGCACAATTTATTGCTGCCATGTATTTTGCCACAGTGCGAAAATGAAGCAAGACTTTCCCATATTATCCAAGACCTGGTTCTCGGGTCTGGAAAGGAACATGTGGAAAGAATAAGTCTGCGCTGCAATCGGGGCACCGCATATTTATTTGTTATTTATATTTTAGCTGAACATTTTATAATGTTGTCTGTTAGCCGAACTGTAAAAGTCTATGGTGCTTTTTCAATCACCACAGACTTGTGCTGCCTGGAAGAACATTTACCACACAATTAGCAGATTAATTCAAGCAACTTCCAAACAGGATGAATTATGGAGACTGACGTAGGTAAATGAATGCAGCTATCCGAAACAAAGAGGCCTTCTTGACGACGCCCACGACCTGATAGGTGGCCCTTGAAATTCGCCCAAACACGACAGTCACCGATAATTTAATGACCCTGTCCTTTTCGTGTGTTTGCACCTTTTTGCCTACTGTAAAAACTGTCGAAAGTGCGATTCAAACATGCAAAGTTCGTGGAATAGTAAAATGTCTGTACAGTAAACCTGGGTATTAAGGACACTAACTAACAAGCCTTTTGGGTCCTAATAGGAAGGTGTCCCCAACAGACAGGTAGAGGGTTCGTTTGAGGATCAAGAACAGAAATAACCAACCATAACCAACCTTTTATTTCTTTGGTTGTTTCTCACGCCTCTTCATAGAATAAGAAGAAGACACACAATGAAGCTAAAAACTGAAATAAATAAGTCGTCATATCAACAGCCTGCACTAAAGTAAAGGAGCAAGAAGTTAATAAAGAAGGAAAGCACCAGCAGCAGAGGGAAGGAGTTGCGCAACAAGAAAGCATTGGCCAGGATGAACTTGCTCGTGTTTCAAATTTTGAGTTATCTGATACGAATTGCATGTCACCTGATCACTGTATGTAAAAAGTTGGGGTGAAAAGCATATGTTGTTGTTGTGTTAACAGAACTTATTTACAGTGACTGACGTCACTGTGCATATAGTGATCAGAACATTAACTCATGTTGTACTTCAGTTGTGATTAAAAACGTCTTTTAGGCAATAGTACATAGACGTTGGTTAAGCAACGTTGTTGAGGCGCTGCTTTTGGTCGCAACAAAACGTCTTTGGAACAACGTTGAAGAGACGTGGAAAAGTCGACGTCGGACTTACAACCAAAAACAACCTCGCTGTGTTATCGCTCACCGGAAATGGTGGCCATGACAGGTTAGACGTTGATATGTGGTGGTCTCGACGAAATACCGATCGACATTACAACCTCACATCGATATTGGATCGACCTTAGATGTTTACTGGCTAATCAAGTATATACGAGCCCATGAGAGGGAGCGAGTGATCACACCATGGTTCTAATTGCGGGTATGACGAAAAGTGGTCTTTTCCGGAGTGGTTCAAATTCCGGATACGACGAAAAGTGATATTATTTCTGGAGTGGTTCTAATTGCGGGGAAACAGCCCCGCTATGAAATGCTTTTTTTTCACATTCGTTGCAGAAATTTATATATCAATCATTATTTAAGGGTGTTCAAAATTTTGAACGTCAAAAATTCATTTTTTATATCAAAACTTAATTAATGATATCTATAATTAATTTTAATTGTCTAAAATGCAAAAATGAGTAAAAGATATCTGCAATTCTATTTTGATATCATAAACATAAGAAATTCAGTTTAGGACATCAATAATTCTTTTTAGATATCTGAAAATGCAATTAAATATCTTAAATTTAATTTTACATAGCAATATATCAATAATTAAGCATACCAATATATTAATAATTAATTCGTTTTAATTTTGATATGCAGCAGCAGCAGATAGTTTCAATTTTCTCAAATTTTCCTTCGAAGAAATTCAGATAATACCGGTTTGTAAATGTAAGCATATTTTTGGTTAATAGGGCTACGTTAACAATCCCCGCCCCCTCCACCCCCCCCCCCCCATCATCGAGCTTTATTGTATAAGCCTTCTTTATTTTGTCATAACAGGGATACCTCATGTCTTATTGAGTGGGTTAAAAAGTTTTCTCACAGTTACATATTGTACAGATCTCTAATTAAATTAAGATATCTTAAATTGAATTATATATATGTACATATGTGAAAACGACATTCAATGGATATAAGTTTATGGCACAGCAAGTACAAATATGATTTTTTACTACAGACTAGGGGAGTTACGCTTCGTAGCATAACCGAAAACTGAGCGCGGTTTTTCGGTTCAGTTAGGTTAAAAACCGAAAGAGAAAAACCACGGTATTTTCGGTTTTTTGTAGTTTTTTTCACTGATAGTGGACAGCTATGAAATAACGTACTGCTTCGTGCTCAACTATAAAACATCAGCCTGTTGGCATGGTGCTCTTTTTAAAGAAAAATATGTACACATGTCAAGTTATCACTTGACATTTTAATGTGGATTGTCCGTTTAGCGGCAGTAGCATTATGTTTCCCAAGTGTAATTCAAGATTTAAACTTCTTATACTATGTGTAAAGGCGTTTTGTAATTGGCGTTATAATTAAGAAACTCTGCAAATGTTCTCAATCTAGAATAAAATTTTAATGACTGCTATGTGATGATATACTTAAGTTAATGCAAAACCGCAATAATTGTTATAGGATATACTTTAACTTAATTTTGAGATATTTATGCTTAATTGTCGTTTCTTTCTCTTTTAAATATTTTTAAATACAAAATACTTCTTGCACATCTACAAATGGTTGGGAACATTTTAGCGTATATATGTTACAGGGAATCTGTGTAATTAGGGATTTCATGAAATCCCTAGGGAATTCGTGTAATGAATAAGCTCAGATTGATTATAAAACTATTTTAAAAAATTAACGATTCAGGAAGGCTGTTTAGTGGTTCCTCAAAACTGTGTATCCCTTTTCACATCGAAAGGAATTGGAATTTATAACATTACCATCCAAAATTACAGAATTTGGCGTGAAATGTGACATAAGTTACGTAGGATAAAAAATATCGCTAAATTCAGGTACTGAAGTATCTCGTGAATGATAGTTTGACAATGGAGGGCTATGAGTATATTAATTCAAAATCTGCTATCAATTACGGTAAAATACTACATTGCAAACATGAAAATTCTCAACAAAAACATCGAAATCGATTGAGAAAGTTATTACACGAATCCACTAGGGATTTCATGAAATCCCTAATTACACAGATTCCCTGTAACATATATAGCAGCTATTCGCCTCCGTGCTTGATATATCGAGTACAGAAAATCATGTACCTCAAGTGTCGACAGACAGACCGCCAGACAGACGGACGGACAACCCCGAATGCTATAGACCCCGCTTCGCGCTACGCGGCGGCTTGGGGCTCATAAAATCATTATTAGGTATTTGAGGAGACCTATTTTAGGGGCTTGGTCATCCAGTAAATATTGAAGGACTGATGTCTTATTTAAAAAAATAGTTTCTAATTTATCAATCTGAAATAAGATAAATGTTATAAACTGGTGTTTTCTGTTTCAAATCACATAGCTAAAAGGCATTATTGGTTGCTATGCGGCAAATACATGACTCAGTACAAATATTATACCACTTCGGCACAATTTTAACAATTTTTGCAAAGTCGTACCCGAAACAACCGATCCGAACAGAATAATTGGAGTGTACCGAACCGAACCGAACTCAACCGTGGGAATGGCATACCGCACACTCCTACTACAGAACGCGTTTATGAAATAGCTAAATTTGCGCGCTCAGGGAAAAAGTGAAAAAATACGCCACTAAGCATGCAGCACTTTATCCAGCTACCTTGAGAACATTAATGAAAATTGAAAGCAATCCGATAAAAATTATAGAAGCAATTTTAAGATTCATGCCACCATTTGACCAGTGCTGATGATGTCTCGAATTACTTTATGATATTTTTAGTTACAAGCCTTTTATTTGTTTTCAATAGCCCCATGCTGGATTGTCAATGCCGATTGCAAATTTTTAACAGGATTTCTGGTCACCTATATTTGTACTTGCAGTATCGGTTTTCGTTACCACTAGCATTTTAGCTCAGGCTACCACGCGTATTAACTCAGATTACCACCCCTTTTAGCTCAGACTACTACTATGCACACTACGCAGTCCTGTGATATGCATACACGATTAATCTAGCTCTATAGTTTTCTTGAATAAAATAGTGTCTGAACATATTATTTTATGGATATTTTTATATGGATAGAAAGGTTTAACAATAGAAAATTTAGATTGCTAAGTAGTTTTTTTTTGAAAATTTTCAGTTTTAAGATTTTAGGACATTTTTATAAAGTGGTAGTTTACGTTTTATGTAATCCTTGAGCACTGTTTTAAATACATCAACAAAGGGACTGGCATAGTTCAGTCAGTACCTAACAACGTAATGTTTGTTTGAATTCTACTTGTGGTCACAAGGTGCTTTGGAAGCCTGTATCACAATACTGTTGCTATTAAGCCAATTTCGTATACGATAAATGAATTATTCCAAATAGGAAAATATCAAAAGCATCATGGATTGAACCAATATGTGAAAACGTACTAAATCAGATTGAAAAATTAGAAATATGTAAGAGCCGTGGAGGAAAAAGCCCTTCGGAAGTTTTATAGTACGAAATGAATTTTGTCTTGTAACTATTGCTGAACCAGAATTGAAAATCAAAACTGCGTGGTCAGAAAATATACCAGCCTATGCAAAATTTAATGGCATAACTGATCGAAATCTGATGCAAATAAAAAGATCGAATGTAAAAAAGCACGACTGTCTGAGAGTTGCAATATTCATTTCGCGATCAGTGAGAAACAAAATGGACTTTCTAAGAGATTTCATTATTGAACAGAAATTTAACATTTTTGGCATTGTAAAATCTGGCCTAAAATGATATATAATCAAAGAAATTTTGCCTGAAGGATACTCTTTTCAAAAATACTTCAGGATCAAACGGAAGTGGAGATGGCATGCTTTCAGTTTTCAAATAAAATCTCAAAATCAAATTTCACGAAACTCAAAATACGTCATTTGAACAAATTTATTGCGACATCCAACTGGCGAATAGAACGCTTAAACAGTTATTAGTATATAGGTTTACCAATGTTCATTTTTTTAAAAAATAAGTGAAAGTCTTACTCAGCAACATGCAGTTCTTAGTGATATTATAGCGTGTGGAGATTTCAAGGTCCAAATTGAGAACCAATCTGCGCCTTTAGTAAAGGATTTTAACTGGTTATTTCAATCTTGTGACCTAAAACAGCTAATCGCTTAGCCAACCACAACACAGAACACTGTCTCGACAGGATTATTTCAAGATCCGATGTATCATATATAACAAAAGCTGGAGTTCATGAAACCGGTCTTTCTGAACACTGCGCAATTCTGTTTATCGTGCGATCTCCAGCTGTAGATTTTCCAGTCAGAACCATTGTCACTCGGAATACGAAGTCGGTTGTTATCGATTCCATAACATCGGACATAGAGAACGTGACCTTCAGAGCGGATAATGTATCTGAAGCCATGAAAAGTTATGAAGATAATCTAAAACCACTATTGGATAAATATGCTCCTAAAAACGAAAGCCATCACAATCCGACCCAACACAAAATGGCACAAGAAGAACATTCATGATGCCAAAATTATTAAAAGGCGACTGGAACGCAAATGGCGTAAGACTGGTAAAGAAACCGATAAAACTGAATATGTGACGCAGTCCAGGTATGTTGCCTATCTACTCACATACACGAAAACTAAATTTTTCTCTAACAAAATCTGTGAAAGCAAAGATGACAAAAACTTTTATTTAATTAGGCAAAGGAATTTTATTCTGGAAGGAAGATCCGGTCATACCTCTAGATATCAATAATAGATGTATTCAATACCAGTATAGGGATTTCGAATTCGCGACTTTCTAATTTTGAACCAGCACAGAGGAAGAAATTTCTTAGTTATTCTCTCAGTCATCCACCGCAAACTGCGAGCTGGATCCCCTATCCACCTCTGTTATTAAACAATGCACAGAAGAAATATTTCCCTTTGTGACAAAAATTGTAAATCTTTCACTGATAGGAGCTGAAGTTTCAGAACAAATCAAAACCGCACGAGTTCGACCATTGTTAAAAAAGCCTCTCTTGATCCAGAAAATTAAAAAAATTATAGGCCAGTTTCAAATCTTTCATTTATCTAAAAAATTACAAAAAATATGTGATTAACCTAGGTGCAATTTTTTACTCTGAGCTGTCGATGGAAAGGTTTCATAACTGCTAAATGTTCGTCTGCTGTGTACTTCCTCAGATGTATTTCGCGAATTGGGAAATTCCTTGACACCGGTTCCACAAAAGCACTGGCACATACATTGATAACATCACGCCTCGACTATGTTAACGGTTTATTAATCAGCAACTTTCGCTCTAGCGATACTGGATAACACCAACGAAGTCAAAACTTGGAGAAAGGTGCTTCGAAGTTAAAGGCCACAGTTGTGGAATCCCTTCCACTGTCCCTACGAACATATGATTCGTTGAACGCTTTTTAAAAAGACCTAAAAACATATCTTTTTATGTGTGCTTACTAATGTGGTTGCAATTATTTTTAGTATTTCTGGTCTCAATCAGTATATTAGTATATCTAGTCATAACTTATTCTGTATGTTGCTTCAGTATCATATTATTATGTGCAGTTTAGCTGTTGTTAAATTTTTGCTAATCATTAATATTTTTGTTAAGTAATTAAGGCTTGAGTTACAATAAGTGCTATATAAGTTGATTTTAGTGGTAATAATAATAATAATAATTACTAGAAGCTCATTCCGCTAGCGAAATGTTAAACACTTGACAAAAATTAAAACGCAAAAATACTTCCTTCTTGAATACTTATTTCTTGAATAATATATTGCAAATAACACAACTTGGATACGTCTTATAAGCCGAGTAGTGTTTGGTTGTTGTTGACTTAAAGTTTTATTGACTGATCAGGCATGTGACGTGTTATCTATTTACGCAGTGAGAGCTCGCACAAAGCTCACTGAGCAAATGTGTATTCTGTGCTGTCGTTAAATGCTACGCATTAACTTGCAAAAATACACTCTTTTCACATGGCGTTTTAACAAAGAAAACGAAATCAAAGAAGAAAATAAAAAGTGACATGCACATGTTCAGATTAAGCTCTTCATAAGTCCCAAGTTTCATGGTCGTAGGGCCCACAGTGTCAGAGAAGAAGAAGACACAAAAAATCGGAAAAACTGTCAAGAAGAAAAAAAAGGACGAATTTTGCTCGTACAAATTCATATAACCATTGCAAGCCAAAGGCTTGTCAAGTGTTAAATAATAATAATAATAATACGCGTTTTAGCTCAGACTACTACTACGCGTTTTAGCTCAGATTACCACACGTATTAGTTCAGGCTACCACCCGTTTTAGCTCAGACTACCATGTGTTTTAGTTCAGACTACTACTGCGCGTTTTAGAACAGACTACCACGCGTTTTAGCTCAGACCACCACGCGTTTTACCTCAGACTTCCACGCGTATTGACTCAGATCACTACACGCTTTAGCTTACACTACCACGCGTTTAAGCTTAAATACCACTCGTTTTTGCTCAGACCACTAGAAATACAAAGCGTTTCAGCTTTGACTACCAGGCGTATTAGTTCAGACTACCACGTGTTTTAGCTCAGACTACCACGCGTGCTAGCTCAGACTACTACAACGCGCTGTAAATCAGCCTACCGGGCATTTTAGCTCAGACTACTACGCGTATTAGCTCAAGCAACAAAACGTTTTACCGCAGACTACTACGCGTTTTAGCGCAGACTACCACGCGTTTTAGCGCAGAATACCACGCGTTTAAGCTCAGATTACTGTGCGTCTTAGCTCAGACTACCACGTGTTTTACCTCAGACTACTACGCGTTTTAGCTCTTACTACCACGCGTTTTAGCTCAGACTACCATGCGTTTTAGCTCAGACTACTGCGCGTTTTAGGTCAGACAGCCACGTGTTTTAGCTCTGACTACTGCGCGTTTTAGGTCAGACTGCCACATGTTTTAGCTCTGACTACTGCGCGTTTTAGCTCAGACTGCCACACGTTTTAGCTCAGACTACTGCGCGTTTTAGCTCTGACTACCGGGCGTTTTAGCTCAGACTACCACACGTTTTAGCTCAGACTACCACGCGTTTTAGCTCAGACTACCGGGCGTTGTAGCTCAGACTACTAGGCGTATTAGCTGAGACCACCGCGTGTATTACCTCAGACTACAAAGCGTTGTAGTTCAGATTACCATGCATATTTGCTCAAGTTACTACGCCTATTCGACTGCCATGTGTAATAGCTTGCTCAAACGGACGTATCCTCTGGTGATACCACGCGTGTTAGCCCAGACTTCTCACACATCAAAAAATTCTTGAATTTTGCATTTGGTGTAAAATTAACTAACTTGCGCTTAGCACCTCTTCCTCCCCGATCATCATTAGAACCCTTTGATGTGATATAAACGTTCAGTGTGAACTCTTCCCGATGTACAGCGAGAGGGTACTGTCCCTGCTTCATAACTGAATCAAAAAATGAAATTAATATTTTACGTCATCCAACCTTGACTGACCATCGGAGTCAACAGCTCATCGGCTTAGCTGGTCGGGGTATTTGATTAGGACGACGGGAGACTTTGATATCTTTATCTTCCTTGGCACGCTGCCGTCAACAGGTGGCGTGCTGGTCTTGATACGGTCACTGACGCCTTAACTGTCGGCGGCCTTACAGTGGCAACTGGAGACTAACGGCGGTCACGGTACTCAAGTCGCGCGTGCTCAGGTCCTTGTGGTGGTGGCATGAACCACGCATGCTTGGGTCTTCCTGGTGGCGGCGAGAACCACGCCCATGCGGCCCTGGTCGGGACGATACGGCACAAAAGGACCCAAGCACTCCTGCAGCTGCGGACGAGAACCGCGACAATGTGAATGAGTAGCGTTTCCATTACTTACTGTTTGGGAAAAGAAAATCGTTATTACTGTTTACTCAGAAAGCAAGAAAAACAGAGGAGGAAAAACTTGGCCACGAAAAACCTCCAGTTTTTGTATAAAACAATCATATTTGTCGGCACAGATATTGCTGTAGAAGAAAGCCAATAATGACTTATGAGAGGTTCTGGCGGCGAACCTTCTCAGCACCACAGACTGCACACTTTGAAAAAATCTTTGCTTTCTATTGGGGGTGAGGTGGGGGTTACAGCCTTTCTACAGTCGCAGGGTCAGCTAACATTTGCTTCTGTTTGTGGTTTCCAGAGTGTGTGTACAAGTTAATCACACACATACAAGCACTAATTTTAATTGAGAAAGTAATATTTACATTTTAAAAAAAAGTGTAATTTTGGTGATTCCACGACATTTTGTCTAAAGACATTTTGTCGAAAGTGAATTTCGAGACATTTTGTCGAAATTCATGATTCCTTAATAGATGTTTTTTAAGAGAGGTGGGGTAATTTTGTTTTTATTTTTTAATTTAGAAAAAAATAATTTGTCACTTCAATTCATGAACAAGAATCGTGCTTCATAATTCCCCTTAACATTTTTCAGCATATGCCACTTTCTCAGGAAGATTTATGAACATTTATATGTTAAAGCCAAATACCAATCACAAACAATCAATTACAAATTTACAAATCAATTACGATTATTGGAAATGTATAGAATAAGATGGATAAAATGTATCATTCTATCAGCTCACTTCGGTGGTGTTGGGGTTGAGACACTCGCTTGGTAAAAGGAGGTTCCCTGTTCAAATCCGTCTGTGTTTTTCCCTTAACATCAAAGGAACCTCTGCCTCTGAATATGAAATCATGTGGCCTGAGCAATGAGAAACCATTCTTATAGCAAACTGAAAATCAGCGTAGATTCGTAACCGAGAAAACATCCTAAAGACAATGGGAAAATCACCAACCGTGTTGAATCATGAGTAAACATGCAGTATGACAAGCACACATTCTGCATTAAATAATCCTGCGTGGCTGAGATAATCCTGAACTACCGCTGTAAGAACGGAGTCTAGGACAATTCCCCCCCCCCCCCAGACAACTCCCCCCCAGAGAACTCCCGCCCCCCCGACAATTCCCCCCGAACAATTACCCCCGTAGGACAATTCCCCCCGAGGACTATTCCCCCCCCCCCCCTCCCCACTTAATTTTTATATTATATTTTACTTTGAATGCCAAAGTCGTTATTTTTAAAATACCTTAAAATCCAAAATGCAAAATTTTTCTATCTGGAACGAAAGTTTTTTATGCCATCTAAAACCTGATGTTGTGGGCAATTCCACGCAAATAGTCAACAGTATGTCGGTTTTCGAAGTCGCGGACTGTTTGACGAATGCGTTGCGCAGAGTCGGCGTACCAGCGACGTGGTAGCTCGGGCAAGCGGCCACCCATAATTTGACCAGATGCACCGCGAATATTACGGCGGATCCGACCGATGTAACATTAAAAACCGTTTTTGCTGGCACTGAGGTAGCCAACTTAAAGTTCATTGGTTTAGATAAGGCATGTAAATTGCAATTGCGACAATGTTGAAATGAAAGGACAATTACCATCTCCAGTTAGAAGATAAAAGGGCACCAATTGATAAAAAAAGATAGATAGAGAGAGAGAGAGAGAGAGAGAGAGAGAGAGAGAGAGAGAGAGAGAGAGAGAGAGAGATACAAAGAAAAGAAAAAAATAAGAAAAATAAAAATGAATGGGGGGGGATAGTCCTGGGGGGGGGGAATTGTCCTACGGGGGGGGGGGGAGAACGATCAATGGATTAGCCTAGCTCAGAATGCTTGATTTCAGGACCACGTAAAGCTGCAGAACCACATCGGGCCCTGGTGTCAGAGTTAATTCCAAGCTAATCCTCAGTATGAAAAGGGCATTATTTGTTTATTAAGTACGCTGTGCAAGGACTCATTTCTAGGAGAAAAAACTCTTGTTGACAATCAATCAATCAATCAATCATCAATCATCCAAAGATCTACTTGGAAAAACTTGAGTTCTTCTTGCTGTGTCATCTCGAATGTTTTAGAAAAGATTTTGTTTAAATCATATTTTCTTGTGTCAAAGTTTCATGTTGTTACGCCTTCAAATACAATACAGGAGGGAAGAATCTCGATAATCTCACTTCCTTCAGCCTGTCCTGTTCCCGGTCTCAACATTCCCGAACTAGTCGTGGGCGAATGGAAGGATCTCGATAGTGCCGCATCATTCCTTCAGCTTGCCCTGTTCCCGGTCTCAACAATCCGAAACTAGTCGTGGGAGAATGGAAGGATCTCGATAGTGCCGCATCATTCCTTCAGCTTGCCCTGTTCCCGGTCTCAACATTCTGGAACTTGTCGTGGGCGAATGGAAGGATCTCGATAGTGCCGCACCATTCCTTCAGCCTGTCCTGTTCCCGGTCTCAACATTCTGGAACTTGTCGTGGGGGAATGGAAGGATCTCGATAGTGCCGCATCATTCCTTCAGCCTGTCCTGTTCCCGGCCTCAACATTCCGAAACTTGTTGTGGGCGAATGGAAGGATCTCGATAGTGCCGCATCATTCCTTCAGCCTGTCCTGTTCCCGGGCTCAACTTTCCGAAACTTGTCGTGGGGGAATGGAAGGATCTCGATAGTGCCGCATCATTCCTTCAGCCTGTCCTGTTCCCGGTCTCAACATTCCGAAACTTGTCGTGGGAGAATGGAAGGATCTCGATAGTGCCGCATCATTCCTTCAGCCTGTCCTGTTCCCGGTCTCAACATTCCGAAACTTGTCGTGGGGGAATGGAAGGATCTCGATAGTGCCGCATCATTTATTCAGCCTGTCCTGTTCCCGGTCTCAACATTCCGGAACTGGTCGTGGGAGAATGGAAGGATCTCGATAGTGCCGCATCATTCCTTCAGCCTGTCCTGTTCCCGGTCTCAACATTCTGGAACTTGTTGTGGGCGAATGGAAGGATCTCGATAGTGCCGCATCATTCCTTCAGCCTGTCCTGTTCCCGGTCTCAACATTCCGGAACTTGTCGTGGGCGAATGGAAGGATCTCGATAGTACCGCATCATTCCTTCAGCCTGTCCTGTTCCCGGTCTCAACATTCCGGAACTGGTCGTGGGAGAATGGAAGGATCTCGATAGTGCCGCATCATTCCTTCAGCCTGTCCTGTTCCCGGTCTCAACATTCCGGAACTGGTCTTGAGAGAATGGAAGGATCTCGATAGTGCCGCATCATTTATTCAGCCTGTTCTGTTCCCGGTCTCAACATTCCGGAACTGGTCTTGGGAGAATGGAAGGATCTCGATAGTGCCGCATCATTCCTTCAGCCTGTCCTGTTCCCGGTCTCAACATTCCGAAACTTGTCGTGGGCGAATGGAAGGATCTCGATAGTGCCGCATCATTCCTTCAGCCTGCCCTGTTCCCGGTCTCAACATTCCGGAACTTGTCGTGGGCGAATGGAAGGATCTCGATAGTGCCGCATCATTCCTTCAGCCTGTCCTGTTCCCGGTCTCAACATTCCGGAACTGGTCGTGGGAGAATGGAAGGATCTCGATAGTGCCGCATCATTCCTTCAGCCTGTCCTCTTCCCGGTCTCAACATTCCGGAACTGGTCGTGGGAAAATGGAAGGATCTCGATAGTGCCGCATCATTTATTCAGCCTGTCCTGTTCCCGGTCTCAACATTCCGGAACTGGTCGTGGGGGAATGGAAGGATCTCGATAGTGCCGCATCATTCCTTCAGCCTGTCCTGTTCCCGGTCTCAACATTCCGGAACTGGTCGTGGGAAAATGGAAGGATCTCGATAGTGCCGCATCATTTATTCAGCCTGTCCTGTTCCCGGTCTCAACATTCCGGAACTGGTCGTGGGGGAATGGAAGGATCTCGATAGTGCCGCATCATTCCTTCAGCCTGTCCTGTTCCCGGTCTCAACATTCCGGAACTGGTCGTGGGAAAATGGAAGGATCTCGATAGTGCCGCATCATTTATTCAGCCTGTCCTGTTCCCGGTCTCAACATTCCGGAACTGGTCGTGGGGGAATGGAAGGATCTCGATAGTACCGCATCATTTCTTCAGCCTGTCCTGTTCCCGGTCTCAACATTCCGGAACTAGTCGTTTGAGAATGGACACTGAAGACTGAATTCTTGTAGATAATAGATTAATGTCTAATTAACCTTTTTCTAGTTGAATTTTTGGTTTAGTTTTGTTTGTGACAAATGATATCCACAGAACCAGCCCAACCCACAACAGTTATTACAACACCAGCAAAGGAGAGGGCTGTAAGTGCCACTCTGTTGTAGAGTGCTGGCTGCCACCGTGGTGCCAGCGAAAAACCGGTCTTGCAGTAGATGGAAAAGGCGAAATCTACTCAGTGCACTGACATGTGGCTTTCTTGGCCAGTGCTGAATTCATCTGCTTCTGCAGATGACAAATCGTGGACCGACCAAATGGTCGTATACCGCTCGGGTCGCTGCAACCACATGATTTAAGTGGCTTTAGCCAAAATCTCACATAAAAACATAAATGTGTTATGTGTTAAGAAATGCATTAAGACAACTGAACATTTTTGTTGCCGAGTTTCGTTTGATGTTCACACTATTGGCTCACAAATAGTGGTAAGTTTCTGTTGTATTCCAATTGTCTCATTTCCACTATTTTCTGCACATTTCTTCGCTTTGGTTGCGGTACAGAGAGTAATGCGGAAAATTCTAAATAAATTTAAGTGTTGCGCTAAAGTGCTCAAAAAGGAAAAATTAATGCAAAGTTCGTCTTGTAATTGAAGGGAAATCTTGTTGCGTCGGGGACAGCTTTAGTGGCACAGCTTGGCACTGTATGTATGTATGTATATTTGTTTATATGTATGTATGCACGCATGTATGTACGCACGTATGTATGTATCTAGGTAAGTATGTATGCATGTCTGCATGTAAGTATTTATGTATGTATGTATGCAAGTATTTATGTATGTATGTTGTTGCGTTGTATGTGTGTATGTATGCATGTAAATATGTATGTATGCATGTATTTATGTATGTATGTTGTTGCGTTGTATGTATGTATGTATGTATGTAAGTATGTATGTATGCATGTATTTATGTATATGTATGTATGCATGTATGTATGTATGTATGCATGTATGTGTGTGTATGTATGTATGTATGTAAGTATTTATGTATGCATGTAACTATGTATGTATGCATTTATTTACGTATGTATGTATGTATGTATGCATGTATTTATGTATATGTATGTATGTATGTATGTATGTGTGTATGTATGTAAGTATGTATGCATGCGTGTAAGTATGTATGTATGCATGTATTTACGTTTGTATGTATGTATGTATGCAAGTATGTATGTATGCATGTATGTATGTATATATGTATGTAAGTATTTATGTGTGTTGTTGCGTTGTATGTGTGTGTGTGTGTGTATGTATGTATGTGTGTATGTATGTAAGTATGTATGTATGCATGCATGTTAGTATGTATGTATGCATGTTTTAGGTATGTGTGTATGTATGTAAGTATTTATGTATGCATGTATGTATGTATGTTGGTGCGTTGTATGTATGTATGTATGCATGTATGCATGCAAGTATGTATGTAAGTATATATGTACATGCGACTCTCACAAACTCACAAACTTACATACTCACAAGGGCGACTCTCGCATTAAGAAAGTTATGTTCCATCGCCAGCTGAAACAAAATTAGCGTTGCAATGCCAATAGGCACCAAGGACTGGGAACGTGAGGCCCATTGGTTTGTTGAGGCACATGTGCCGTGTAGTGCTGAAAGCTTCAAGCAGAGGAGAACAGATGACTTAGCACAGAACCAAAGGCTGAGGAAAAGTCGCTCCGAGCTAACTCAAAGGACAGACGGCATCCAGTGCCAGGCGTGTATGAAGATCTGTGCATGCAGAATAGGACTAACGCCACATCACCAAGCCGACAAAACTGACGTTGCCTGTTTCATTCATCGAAAAGGATGCGTGTACGTACGTGTGTGTGTACGCACGTGTGTGTATGCGTGTGTGTATATATGTGTGTCTGCACGTGTGTGTAGGTGTGCGTACGTATGTGTACATATATGTGTGTTTTCGTATGTGTATATTTGTAGGGATGTGTGTGTGTGTCTGTGTGCCTACGTATGTGTGTGTATGTGTGTGTACGTATATGTATGTGTGCGTATGTGTGTGTACGTGTATGTATATACGTGTGTCTGTGTCTGAGTGTCTACGTATGGGCGTGCATGTGTGTGTTCGTATGTGTGTATGTGTGCGTACGTATGTGTATGTACGCATATGTATGTGTACGTATGTGTGAGTACGTGTTTGTATGTGTACGTATGTGTGTAGGTGTATGTATATGTGAGTGCGTATACGTATTTGTGTGTATGTGTGTCCACGTATGTATGTGTACGTATATGTTTGTGTACGTATATGTGTGTGTATACGTATGTGTATGTATGTGTTTATATGTGTGTGCGTATGCCTATATGTGTGTACGTATGTGTGTGCGTACGTATATGTGTGTACGTGTGTGTGTACATGTGTGTATATGTATGTACATATATATATGTGTGCGTATGTGTGTGTACGTGTGTGTATATGTGTGTGCGTATGTGTGCTGCTGCTCCTTGCATTTTACTCGCATTGTTCTGATATTACACACAAATGTTCAACAAATAGTCAGCTAACAAATTATTACTCTTTTGGCGAAGCGGCGAACCATAAAGCCCTTCGCCTCCTAGACTCCTTAACTTTGGCTATTAGGTTGTTCTTTTTTTTTTGTTTTGTTTTGTTTTGTTTTTTTGTTTATTTTTTTTTTTTGCGGGGGGGATGTGATATGCCAAATATTGGCTTATTTATTTCTTTTTTTTTGTTTTTGTTTTTGGTGATCTGCTAAATATTGGCAGAATCATAGAATTACAAAAGAGACGATAAGGTTCCGATAGTTTTTACCTCAACGCATTATGGCTTTTCTCTGTGTAATTTGCTATGACGTTGGAAGTCTTGCTGGAGAACCACCAGAAATTGGAGTATTTTAAAATGCTTAGATTCCGAGCCGCGTGGTCCTTTGGTCTTCCGGTTTGATATACGTTTTGCCTTCCGGTTTGATATACGTGTTGCCTTCTGGTTTGATATACAAGTTTCCTACATAATCATTTGCTTAAAATATACAGGTCCACCAAAATTAGGCAGAATAAAGCAATTTTGACAGATTTATTTCTTTTCGAAAACTCTCTCCCCCGGATCGCTTTTAAATTTGGTATAAAGGCATCCTTTACTACTCACTATTAGACGTTTAGTGTTTGGCGGTCTGCCAAGATTTGGCGGACTGGGAAAACATTTTAGACCTGAATCCTGGGTTTACAGTGAAAACTCATAAATATACTTCTGCCTTTTTAAATCTTAGCTTGAGAACCAAAGACTGGAGCTACGCGACAACTGAGAAAACAGCCCATGCGTACAAGATGGATTAGGGTGCCCTAAAAAGTCATTCTTAATCTCACGAAGTTCAAATTCCCGAAACTAAGTTCTTTCAAAAGCAAGGCAGTGATATTGCGCTGAGTTGCTGTTATTCTCCTGACCTGGATTGTTTAGTTGCGGTGAGCTGGCGAGTGTGGTGCTCATTGCCTCAAGGTCACCACGCTCAGCCTTCAGTCTGCTGCATGGTTATGCTACGCTCACAAAAATAATTGAAATTAGGCATAAACAAAATTTCAAATAGATGATGTCAATTTGATATATTACAACAGTATTATTTGTAACTTGAAACTGAACAAAACCGGAATTACATAGTGTAGTGTCAGCAGTTGCTTCAAAGAGAAAAAGTTTGGAACTGCCTGGGCCAAACTTGTTTCGGGAAAAAAGCCGCCGCCGCCAGGCCACTTTTATTTTAAATTTGGGACAAGAAACAAGATAGTAATCTTTCTCTCCTTCCTAAATTATTGCAGCTCAAAAGTCAACTGAGTCACATCTTGTTTTTAAAACTTGCTGTTCTCGTAACTGTGGTTTATTTTATCTTCACTGGCACTGGAGTATGATTTCGTTGATAGCAGTATCTGCTACCTACTGACATCCGGCTGATAACCAGTGACCGCCTACATCTCGCAACACGTGGTCATCGGCAGACCACAACACGTGGTCCCCCGCATCTGACAACACGTGGTCACCTGATCTGACAACACGTGGTCACCTGATCTGGCAACACGTGGTCATCTGCAGACTACAATACATGGTCTCCCGCATCTGACAACACGTGGTGACCTGATCGTGCAACACGTGGTCATCTGCAGACCACAACACGTGGCTCCCGCATCTGGAAACACGTGGTCACCTGATCTGGCAACACGTGGTCATCTGGAGACCACAACACGTGGTCCCTGGCATCTGGTAACACGTGGTCACCTGATCTGGCAACAAGTGGTCCTCTGCAGTCCATAATAAGTGGTCACCTGCTTCTACAAACACGTAGTCACCTGCTTCTGAAAACACGTGGTCACCTTTTTCTGGAAACATGTGGTCATCTGTTTCTGAAAGCACGTGGTTACCTGTTTCTGGAAACACATGGTCACCTGTTTCTCTAAATATGTGGTCACCTGATCTTGAAACACAAAGTCATCTGTAAGTGGACAAGAAACATTTCTGTGGTATATAACTGCTATATCATAGAAACGTTTCATAAAAACATTACGCTATATGTTGCGTAAAAAAAAAAAAAAAAATTGGCCCTATACCGGATCAGGGAAATTCTAAAATCAAAAGTTCGGCCGGGTGAGATTTTCCTAGCAAAAAAAAATGGAAAACAGAAATTCCACAGTCATTTTTAAGCAGTTATGTGTGTTTCTTAATGTTCCTGTCACAATAAAAATGGAAAGTAGAAGTAGAAAAGTAGAATTAAGTAAGAAAATCCTGCTCCAGCTGATCCTGGCAGAAAATCCGCAGCATTACGTCGATTGTTACTTACGATAAAACATTTTTTCCTGTTTAAATTCAATGAAGTAAGAAAGACTATAAGTGCCCCCGTAGTGTTAAGAGTATCAATGTGAGCGTACAAAAGCAAGGCCGCGACCTGGGGGGAGAGTTGTTATGCCTCGGTATGGAAGTCACGGCTTATCGCTGTCGCTCATTTAGTCTATCAAGCCATTCGGTAAGGCTTTTAAGGCGTGTTTTCCTCCGTCCTATTGCAATCAAAACAGAGAACTACTCTTGTCACGTATGTATCCCTTAAACGTTTCACGAAGTTGAGAAAAGTATTCTGAATTTGAAACGTTTGATTTAAATTTCTCAGGAGAGACACTTCGTGAGCAAGCGGCAGTCAACATTTAGCTGGGAGAAAGACATTTGGAAAGGAAATACAAGCCGCGTTGCTTCTCAGGTATGTGCAAACTTGTTATACTACAATAAACTATGTGGATGATTATTTGTTGTTTTAAGTGCTGATTAGAAGACGGTGGGGGTTTAGAAGCGTGTCTAGCGTTCTCAAATGGTGCCAAGATTCACGGAAACACGGAAATACAATGCAAAAAAACATTGTTTTAATAACATAATTATGTTCATGTGATAAATGCCATAAGTAGTGCACAACGCACTCACAGATCTGCGAGATCAGACCAAACTCAGTAGCCTTCTCTACGCCGGCAATTTCCACCCTTCAAAACTCATAAATATGCCACAAAGCAAGAAGAGTTTTGGATCGTCCGATATCCGGCACGACAGCTTGACAGTTCGCAAACATCATAACAGAAATGCGGGCTAGCCACAAGTACACAAAGAATTCTACTGCCTGTCGGGTAGTTTAAGTGAAACTTATTTTGAAGTGTACAGGTGCGTGTCATTTTATATTAGCCTTTATCACACTATGTGTTAGTTCAGCGGTATGGTGAGAAAAGATATTTTGAAAAACTGTGTGAAAAAAGTTCCCTGTTTACTTAAAACACTTGAGATTGCAGTCGATGTATTTCGGGTGTTTGCGAAATAATGGCCTGATTTGCCTAGAATTTCGTGACCCTTCGCGGATAAATGGATACGCTAGGCAGACTAATTTTTAATTATTATTAAAACTTAAGTCTTAAGCGGCTGCTTCCATGCACCCGCGATGTCCGAATAACTTACGTGTGTTTCTGGAGCTGAATCCGGAAAAATACGGTCAGTTGAACTGGAGAAAAGTAGGAACGTTTTAACGTTAGTTTCTGCTCCTTCTGTTCTCGATTGAACAATGGACAAAGATACAAGAAACGCAAAGCGGAGGCACGTCAGGTGCTAAAAGCCCTACACTTACAAAACTATATCATAAAGAGAAACTTCTGGGCAATAGATGCGATATGAGAAGGGATGGGAGGGAGGTTATAAAACAAAGAGAAAACATGACATACGAATCCACGACATTTGATGTCCCGACATTTGATCTAGCGACATTTCAACTAAATTTGAAGGGTACGACAATTGGTCTAGATTTCTTCGTGTTTTGTTTTTCACTGGAAGAGAAAAATTAAGAATGAGGCAGTTTTCATCTTTTTAGACGCTTTCTGTCTAAACTCGGTTTGATACAATGGGACTGCTTCCATCATGTGACACCAAGTAGCGTTTTGCCTTGAATATAGGTCTTATCTGAGTTCATACTGTATTAAAATCCGCGTTGTTCAACTGAAAGTGGTTGATTTTTATATGAAATGCAGGGTCGTCTTAAAGGTAAAACTGGCGCTCAAGTCAGCTGGAATCGGTCTTCGTAATTCACTGTCCGGTGTTATCAGGGAACGATGTGTGAGGAACATTTTTGACGAAACGGAGACATGATTGTATTCCCTAACTTGTGCATATAATTATCCAGGTTTGCATGGAGCGTGTAATAAGCAACATGTGACAAGGAACACAAAATACCCTTCTATTTCCCTTGACTTTTGAATCGCACTTACCAGTAATTCAGTTCCCATTTCAACAAATAAGCGCTTTATGCCAGTCAGTAGGGTGATAATGAGAGTTCTACTGCATTTTGTGACGTCATACTGTCTGGAAGTGACGTCATCATGTCTGGAAGTGACGTCATCATGTCTGGACCGGAAGTGCTGTCTAGACCGGAAGTGCTGTCTGGAGTGGAAGTGACGTCATCATGTCTGGAAGTGACGTCATGATGTCTGGACCGGAAGTCATGATAAGCGTTAGGATAGGCGCGACCATCTGTGACGTCATCCTGACGTCATACTGAGATGATGCTGTCTGGAGCGAAAGTGGTTTGGCCGAGTCAATCAACATGAAGCCAATGAACTCGACCTGTCAATCAGTGTAACCATGGCAACAGACCCCCCCCCCCCTCGAAATTGTGATTTTTGCATATTTATCCGTTTCAGACGATTCTGAACATTTTTCATTTTTTCGACCCCCCCCCCCCTCGAAATTGTGATTTTTGCATATTTATCCGTTTCAGACGATTCTGAACATTTTTCATTTTTTCGACCCCCCCCCCCCCTCGAAATTGTGATTTTTGCATATTTATCCGTTTCAGACGATTCTGAACATTTTTCATTTTTCGACCCCCCCCCCCCCCCTCGAAATTGTGATTTTTGCATATTTATCCGTTTCAGACGATTCTGAACATTTTTCATTTTTTCGACCCCCCCCCCCTCGAAATTGTGATTTTTGCATATTTATCCGTTTCAGACGATTCTGAACATTTTTCATTTTTCGACCCCCCCCCCTCGAAATTGTGATTTTTGCATATTTATCCGTTTCAGACGATTCTGAACATTTTTCATTTTTCGACCCCCCCCCCCTCGAAATTGTGATTTTTGCATATTTATCCGTTTCAGACGATTCTGAACATTTTTCATTTTTTCGACCCCCCCCCCCCCCCCCTAGGCGAGCAACATTCTGTCAAGTCAGCTTCAGTTCCATCAGAGGGGTATATAAGGGATGAGCATACAGCAGTGACAGTCATTTCGGTGAGTGGAGCAAGGAAGTACAATTTGTAGAACTACAATTGGATCACATCAGATCAAGGGATGGCATCCAGTGACAACTATTTCGGTAAGTGTTTATTGAAACTTTATAAATAAAAAGTGAACTTTGTAAACAAACTTTGTAAACAAACTTTGGTTATTTGCTTAATTGAAACTTTGTAAAACAATACCTTTCGTTATACTTGGTCGATTTATATGAAAATTTCACCATTTGATTCAGTTTTATGTAAAGTTTTGTTATAAAGTAGTCATAGGCTATTTGCACAGCTGGCTGTATGCATTTTTGCCGCCATTACAGTGCTTCTTCGCGGATGAATACCATTTGGCAGACCATTTAACTTCACCGTCAGTTAACTTCACCGCTAGATGTCTCTGCTGTGTAGCAGTGCAGCTGTACAACTCGACAACTGTAAGTGAGACATTCATATACACAAGTAAAATTCTGCTGAGTCAGCAATTTTTTAACAAAGTTACACACCATATTTTGATTACATGGAAGTAGTATAAAAGCATGAGTGAAACATGTCAACTAGTCAACTAGTAATACATTCTGTCAACAAGTCAACAAGTGGATATTGTGTGACGAGAAAAGACTTGACAATGTCGGCCTTACTTTTTCACAGATGTGTAGAGACCATGGATGACGTCTTCAAAGTGAATTATGCTGACTATGTGTTTTCAAAGCTTCCTGCTTTTGAATCGGATTGGATGCTGCAAGTGAAGAACTTACATCAGCATTGGGAAGCTGTTGGAAAGACCATTCCAAGAGATCGTTTCATCCGCTCGTTTCTACGTGAATGTGAAGATCTACATTTACCGTTAACTTACGACATTGATTCAGCGTTTATCAACGTGAATACAATTTGGGCAGTTGAGCTCATGTTAGTTGTAGCTGCAAGAATCATTTTACATTATGATGATGATGTTCCATTGAAGACGAATGTATCAGAGCTTGTCCGATTCAACCATGGACGAGTTGAAGTGAATTCAAAACTTTGCAAGTTCTTTGCTGACTCAGCAAACAGTTGGGTATAAAAGGGAGTGGACTCAGCAGAGTGAAGTCATTTCTCAGCAGACAGTTGGAGGGAGTGCATCATCAGTACATTGTAGCAGCCATGGAGAACAAGACAAGCAGCAGCAGCAGCAGCAGCAGCTTTAAAATTAGTGCTAACTTAACCATTACTGTGGAGCATGGAGAATATGGGCCATTTCTACGCATCACACGTGGAGAGAGATGGTGTGCTTATTCACCATCTTTGTGGAAGATTGTATGCCAAAGCTTGAAAAATTTACGTGACATTGGCTTCAAACTATACTTAACGCAAACGAAGTGGCTTGAAGTCATTTCATACTTGGATATGCGCTATGTGAGTTTTGTGCGCACGTCACGGTTTGAAGGGAAAGAATACACACATCACATCAACATGAATGATGGTGAATGGGAGACACTGCTTCAGGAGATGGACAACATCAACTCAGCCCTATCACCATGTGAGGAATGTCATGACAAGAAAACGATCATCAAGCTGCAAAAGGATGGTCGGATGAAGGTGTCAAAGCTATCCAAGAAAAGGCTGGCTGAAGTTCAGTTGGAGAACATGAACGTACAAAATCAACTTGGACTTACCTGTGACTATTGCGGTGCTTGTGGATATGTGGAGGATTATCATTGCCACTGCCACAAGTATAATTGCAAGTTGTGTGAACCAAGCAACTTCTGCGACAAGTGTGGAGTACTTAAAGTCAGTGAAGCAAAGTAAAAGCCCACAAGACACTGAAACAAGATGGACGCATGTTTTAAAAATGCTTATATTGACTTGATGATTGCTAAACTTGCTTGCTGTGGCACTCCAGACTATCAACTTTATCATTTGGATGCTTTTTGGGATGTTGTACATCATAGTCTTGATGTGATTGAACTGCATTCAAGATTTCTTGGAGAATGTCATAAAACTGGAATAGAAGAAGATCCTGACTTTGACTTTGATGCTGCACTTTATTCTGCTCGCACTGATGTGGAAGTATATTTCACCGTGGTTGATCATTTGAGAGATTGTTGTAAAGAAGCAGAGGAAACCGAGCAGCTTTATCAGGTAAGTTATATAAAACCTTTTTTAATCATGTTTATGACAACATAGTGAATTGTTTCTCAAAGACATAACCATGTTTTTCTTACTAGCAAATTTAGTTTTATGTGAGTGGTTTCAACGTAAACAAAGAAAGAATATGATAGAAGAGGCAGCAAATATATTAAAAGATATTTTATTACAGGAAGAAACCGACATGTCAGAATAAAGAAGCAAAGTCAACATGGAGAATCTTGTACTATTCAGCGGTCATAAGGACGTTCTTTCAAATATGTTTCCAACACGACTTGAAAAGTATGGACATGTGTTCAACTCAAGTGAAGCTTTGTATCAATATGAGAAAGCAGTGTTTCATCACCGTCCAGATATTGCTTCAGCCATTGTGTCATCCAGAAATGGATATGAAGCGAAACGTATTGCTAAAGGGATAAAACCATGTCCTTTATGGCATACAGTGAAGAGAAGCAAAATGCAAGATGTTTTACAAGTCAAACTGGATCAGTGTGTATTGTTTCGCAATAAGTTGAAAGAATGTAAAGACAAAACTTTAGTTGAAGCAACGTATGATCATTGGTGGGGAGCTGGTGTGAAACATGTGTCATCTGAATATCCTGGTCAGAATATTATGGGAAAGTTGTTAGAAATGTTGTGTGAGGGTTAGAGACTTTTTCATTTGCTTGCCAACCGTCATGGTGTGCAGACGTGTGGACATGTAAATTTGAAGTATGTTTAACTTGTGTTGCATTGATTCAAGACTGCACAATGGCGGACATGACACTGAGACAATATATTGTGCAAAAAGCTTATTGTGAAGAAATGTTATCCGCTGTAAAAAAGTTTGCCTATTTAGTCTGTCCTGCTTGTCAACATGAAGAGTGTCAAGAACATACTTGTCATTTTGCATCTGTTTATACATATTGGAATGAAGCTAAATATTACATGCATTTAGATAAAGTGTTAGAGAATGCAAATCAACGTTGTGAGAAATATGGTGTAGATGCTATTACATTGGATGAACTCAGTCATTGGTTAGTGTTCGTTGAAGACCAATGGTCTCCAGTGATTCATACCATTGTATCTATACTTGATTTGTAAAAAACTTGTTAGTTAAGTTATAAATGCATGTTAGTTAAGTGATGTTGGTTGAGTTATAAAATAAAAGCTGTTCTGTTGAGAAGGTGGTTTTCATTCGGTGTGACCATGTCGACGTGGAAAGACTACTTGACCAATATTTACTTCAAACCTGGACAGCCTGGAGCATTTGCTGGTCCTTACAAACTGTATCACATCTTACGAAAACATAATCAACCAGTCACACAGTCACAAGTGAAGAAATGGTTGCAGGATCAAGATGCTTTTAGTTTACTCCAACCTGTCAAATACAGGTTCAAAAGACAACGTGTGATTACACGTGGTATTGATGACATGTGGGATATTGATTTGGCTGATATGGGAAACATAGCTCCCTATAATGATGACATACGCTTTTTACTCATTGTCATTGATGTGTTTTCCAAATATGTCTGGGTACAGCCAATACCTAATAAATCACATACCAGCGTCATACAAGCTTTCCAAAAGATTTTTCATGACACACGACGAAGACCGCGAACTCTAAGGTCTGATAAAGGAACAGAATTTAAAAACAGATGGGTAAAAGCATTTTTGAAGAAAGAAGGCATTCATGCTTATACCACAAAGAATGAAACCAAAGCCAACTTTGCTGAAAGAGTCATTCGTACTCTAAAGGGAATGATGTATCGGTATTTTCTACATAATCAAACTTACCGTTATTTAGACATTCTTCCAGACTTGGTGTACAATTACAACCATAGACCTCATGGTTCTCTTCCTAATAAATATGCTCCAGCCGAGATTCGTAAAGACAACGAATCAAAAGTGTGGAAGTATATGTATGTCGACAAACTGAAATTGAAACCGAAGAAGAAGAAGAAGAAGTACAAATTTAACATTGGTGATCATGTTCGCATTTCTCATATTAAATATGTGTTTCAACGGGATTATCACATCAAATGGACGCAAGAAGTCTTCATTGTCACACATCGTTGTAAGAAGCAAGGAATACATTTATATCGTGTGAAAGACTTTTTAGACGAAGATATTGATGGTCATTTCTATGAAGAAGAACTGCAGAAAGTGACCAAAGATATTGAATCTATTTATAGAATTGAAAAAGTCTTGAAAACACGTAAAAGACGAGGAGGAGGTGTGAAAGAATTATTTGTCAAGTGGTTAGGTTGGCCAAACAAGTTTAACAGTTGGGTGAAAGAAACAGACATTCAACAATGAAGCATCCATTTACATGTTTGGTCTCTGGACCTACAGGCAGTGGCAAAACGTCTCTGGTGAAGGAAATTCTAGAACAAAAGTTGATTAAACCCTCTCCAAAAAGCATTTTATGGCTCTATGCAGCAGATCAGCCTTTGTACAAGGGAATGAAAGGCGTGGAATTTTACCAAGGCATTCCAGATGACATTGAAGAGCGTTTTAACCCGAAGAAACCAAACTTACTTATCATTGATGACTTAATGACGAAATGCCATAGTGATGAGCGTATGACACGTCTCTTTAGTGTTGGCAGCAGTCATCAAAATCTAAGCATTATTTTTATTGTGCATAATTTATTCCATCATGGGAAAGAGATGCGAAATATTAGTTTGAATACACATTATATCATTCTGTTTAAAAATCCGAGAGACAGTCAACAAATTAGTACATTGGCGCGGCAAATGTATCCTAGAAGATCTCAATTTCTCATAGAAGCCTATCAAGATGCTACTAGCAAACCTCATGGTTATTTATTCATTGATTTAAAACCAAAGACAAATGATCAACTACGTATTCGTACAGGCATTTTACCAAAAGATACACATTATGTATATATTGATAAAGCAGTGTATGAACAAGAACCAAGTCATTTAACCATTCGCAGTCAAGATGTCTAAACGTATTCGAGCGAACCAGCCGTTTCTTCACTTGCTTGCACGCAGTGGGCCTAAACGACGTAAATCCTTGCTACAGCAAGCTACAAAGGAGGAATTAACAAGCTTGTTTGAAATTTGTTTGAATATATTGCAAGGACATTTACCCTTAAGCTCAAAACGGTTTAAGGAATTTAAACGTGAACGTCATACGCTACGTACTCTAGCAGATAAGAAGATATCCCTTCGACGAAAAAAGAAGTTGATTAATCAGAAAGGAGGATTCATTGGAGTTATTGCTAGATTGGCATTGCCCTTGTTAGCCAAACTGCTGCTAAAATGAAACATACGATGAAAATGGTCCTCATTCCTGAATATGAATACAAACTGTTATTAGAAAAGAAGGGTAAAGATGGTGAAATCAAAACGAAAGTGAATAAACTTTTACGTGGGAAACGAACGCGTGAAAAGGTTATTGAAATGTCTCAACTTCTTGGCCGTCATTTACGAACAAGTCAGTCTAGACAGCAAAAGCCCTCATCATCATCATCACCACCTGAAAAGCCAGAAAAGCTAGTGTTAAGTCATTTTCAACCTATCTATCATGGAAAAATAACACAACTTTTAGCCGAACTGAAGAAATATGGTACAACATGGTCAGAGAAGAATGAACTTGTGTTGAAAACGGGCGATATTATAGCAAATTCCAACATGGTTGATTTGATGAAAGAAGCATTGGTGGCGACAAGAAGAAAAGAACGAGTCAAACCACCACATGGCTGGCATCCGTTTATCCAGGAAATTGTAGATGCGAATATTCCAAAAACAATGTTTAGTAAAAAGACCACTCGTGACGACATTACAACAGAAATGAAACAACGTCAACAAAGACAGTTTCCTGAAGGATGGGAAAATTTTTAACATGGCTGAAAGAGCTATGTTGTTGTTGCCAAGAAGATAAACCAACTATTCCTGTGAAAATAAGATGTACAAGCGCGTGTTGTGAAGGAGAAATAAAAGACCATGTGAATGAGGATGAGATTTGGCATACTTGGTCGAATGGCGCGCGCTATCGTGAAGTATATAGACAACGTCAACGCACCTATACCATTTAGTTCCCATCCATCATGGAGTCGACAAGCTTTTACATTACTTTGCCTAGCAATGCGAGTATGACCTATTATCCCAACAACAAGGCTTCAAATTATCAAATTCGTATGCCTCGAACCATCTATCTGAATGGAAAATATGAAGTGGCTTTAGCTGAAATTCAATATCCACATACATGGACAACGATGAGACAGGGCATGGACTATTCTATTCAGTATCGACAAGAACTATTCGATGATCCTATTCTTAGCACTCTCGATATTCCTTATGGGTACTATAGAACCATACAAGAACTATGTGAGGCAGTCAATGAAGAAGCGACTAATGCTCTGAAACTTACAGAAGCTATTCGACTAAAGTATGATAAAATTAGACGACGTGTGTTTCTATTTCTCGATTATGGTTATGAAGTGTCTTTTTCCACTGGATTGGCTGAGATTTTAGGATTTATCCCAGATCAATGGTATACTGAAACATGTACAGCTGAACATAAAGCGGATGTGAAACAGGGGTTTTATACACTGTATGTGTATTGTAGCATTTGTGAACCACAAGTTGTTGGTGATTATTATGTGCCTTTGCTACGTTCTGTTGGCATACAAGGCCATGATGGTGACATTATCATGAAAACGTACGGCGAACCGCATTATGTTCCTGTAAACACGTCCAAATTTGACGTGATAGAAATGAATATTAAGGACGACACAGGCTATAATGTTCCATTTCAAACTGGAAAGGTGATCTGTAAACTTCATTTTCGACCAAAAGCAATATGAAAGCTTATACACACGATCCGTCTGCATATCGCAACCATTTTCTTCGTCAAGTGGGCGGGGAATTACCAGGATTCAAAGGAGCGCGAATCCAATATGGCGATGGTATTGGTTCCATACTGGGATCATTGGCTCGCAAAGCTATTCCACTACTTAAGGCTGGGGCTAAGATCGTTGCGCCACATCTTAAGAAGGCTGCAAAGAATGTCGCGAAAGATGTGACGGGTCGAGTAGCAGAACGTGTGTTTGGTGAACAAAAGCGTATGCAACCAACGAAACGTGCCAGAAGACGAAAAACAGCCAGACGGATAACATCAAAATATCGCAAAGATATTTTTTAAAGAAAAAAAATGTCTCTCATTCATAATCATTCGTGTGAATGTAGTCTTTCTCCATTGGAATGGTTTCACGTACCACCAACGCAAACTGCTGTAGAGAAAAGTTATAATGTTGACTATCAACCACTTACAAGCATTAGAGAAGGCGCTCCAATAGAATTCTACATTCCTGCGAGTACAGAAGAATATCTGGATTTAAAGAACAGCAAACTTCATATTGTATGTCGCATTCTAAAGGCTGATGGAACAGCGTGTGGCGCAGATGATAATGTCTCTTGCATCAATGATGTGTTTAATGGGTTATGGTCTAATATTGAATTGTTTCTGAATGATCGTTTGGTTTCGCATAGCAACAATACTCATGGTTATACCAGCATTATCTCTCATCTCATCCATGATTCGGAAGAAAGTCTGCATTCTGAGCGCTCTATGCGTCTCATGTACAAGGATACTGCTGGGTCAATGAATAGTCATGAGGTGAAAAGACCTAATCATGAACAATATGTATCCGGGTTTCATGTCAATGCCGACGGTGGTGACTTGGCTGAGCAAGGCAATAATGGCTTACATCATCGTTATTTGCATACTCGTCTTAGCCGTGATGTTATGCTCGCAGGTGGTTTAAGGATAGATTTGTTTGAGCAGGATCGTTATCTTCCGAATGGCATCAGTTTGAAATTGCGTTTCCATAGGCAAAAAGATGACTATGTATTGATGGCTGTAAATAATACCTATAAGGTAGAAGTGAAAGAGGCATTTTTAACCATTCGCAAAGTGAGGGTGAGTCCAGGTATTCAGTTAGGACATGCAGATGCATTGATGAAAAGTCCTGCCAAGATCATCATCACTAGAAAAGAATGTAAAGTCTTGGCCATTCCAGCAGGATTTCAGTCTTTTGTGAAAGATAACATCTTTTTGGGTCAATTACCAAATCGTATTGTCATTGGTCTGGTTCATAATGAAGCTTTTGGTGGATCAGTATTGAGGAATCCATACAATTTTGATCATTTTAATCTGGACTATATGCAACTGTACACGGATGGTGAACCAGTTCTATCCAAACCTCTCAAGCTTGACATTACACAGAACAAATACCTGAACGCTTTTGAAACGCTTTACAAATCGTTTGATCGGTTGAATGGTGAGAAAAGTTCCATTATAAAACGGGAAGATTGGCCTAGAGGTTATGCTTTATTTTCGTTTGACTTAACACCGGATTATGATGGTGATGATCATTTCCCCCTGATCAAGCATGGGAATTTGCGGCTAGAAATGAACTTTGCTAGGGCTTTGCAACCTACAATCAATGTCATTGTCTATGCTGAATTTGACAACATTATTGAGATCAGTGCCAATCGCAGCATCCAATTCGACTACCAGTCATGAACACGAAGCAGATTGATGCCATATTGAGTCATGATGTCATGACCAAAGACTTGTTTCAAGGCGTGTTTGCCATGGACCAGTTACCGTCTTTACAACGCGGCGCCTATGTGATCAACACAGACGATCAAGATGAACCAGGAGAACATTGGGTGGCAGTGTATTATGATAAAGACCCTGTGGAATATTTTGACTCTTATGGACTGTTCCCTCTCGATGATCGTTTAGACATGTTTTTAAGAAATGACTATATGTATAATTCTATCTCATTACAAACGCCAATATCATCGTCATGTGGTTTTTATTGTGTATATTATATATTGCATAGAGCTCGAGGTCAGAGTATGTTTGATATTGTGAATATATTAAAAAGAAAGGATGGTGATTTTATTGTAAAGGATTTTGTATATAGACATTATAAACCATTGTTTTATTAATGTTGTTGTTGTTGTTATATTAGTTAAGTTGTTGTTGTTATATTAGTAAAGTTGTTGTTGTTGTTATATTAGTTAAGTTGTTGTTGTTGTTATATTAGTTAAGTTGTTGTTGTTGTTATATTAGTTAAGTTGTTGTTGTTATATTAGTTAAGTTGTTGTTGTTAAATAAAACAAACCAAGTTTTCAAACAACTGTCTTGTTTATTGTGTTGTACATACGTTTATTTACAAATTCTTAACTACAAACACTATTTACAAAGTTTACAAACACTATTTACAAAGTTTACAAACACTATTTACAAACTCTTAACTACAAACGCTATTTACACTATTTACAAATTCTTAACTACAAATTCTATTTACACTATTTACAAACTTTTATTTACACTATTTACACTATTTACAAAATTCTTTACTACAAACTCTTAACTACAAAGTCTATTTACACTATTTACAAACACATTCATTTTTCAATACATTCATCAATGAATACCATTCATTAGAATCTAAATTGATATAGGTATCATAGACATTACATCCATGTTTGTAAATGCTATGAAAGCTCACATAACACACATCACCAAACTTTATCACTTTAACAGTTACATGTTCAGACAGTTTCAGTTCATATCCTTCTTCTAAGTCAATGTCCATCACACGCATAGGTTGTGTCAGCTCAATGGATTTGGTGCCTCGTGTAAGCCATATTTCTGTTTCTTTGAATTCAAGCGTTAGGTTCTTTCCAATCCAATGCTTGTAACAGAGCGTACCATTCCACTGTGTTGAGGGTGATGTAGTCATAGTTTTCTGTAAGCTCGTCATATTGGCGAAATTGTATAAACACGTCTAAGCAGTTCTCAGTCACACGCACTTCTAATTCATTTGAGACTGCTAGGAGAAAGCCAGGTATCCTGAACTTCTCTAGATGGTCTTTCAACACGGATTGGTCATCAAGTGATAGGACGAGATACTGTCCAAAATGTCTTAGCACAATGTCATCATATTCGTTTCTCAGATATGAGAACCCATGCGTAATTGGTTTATATTCCGTTAAAAAGTCTTCCATCTCGTTCAACAGTCAGATGAACTATGAGCTGTCTCCTTGTCTGCAAAGACGTTTTTTTTTATGCTCGCAAGATGGCGAAGAGTGGATGTTGTATCACTTCTAGGAATCGTAAGACTGCGCGCCAGTTCTTGATATCAAAGATGATCAAATCTGTATATGGTGTATCTGGTACAACTCCCTTATAATCCTCTGGATAATCCTGTAAAAGATTTCTACAGATTTCTACACGTATGTTAGAATCATATTCAGCCACTGTCACTTCCACTTTATTTTCAAGTCTACGTTTAAACCCAGCTTCAAGTGGTATGTTTTTAAAGTCTTTCCACACTTCAGGTTTAAACCGATGATAACTTGTCTTAGAATCTAGTATCACTTCATTCCTCTCATTGACAGTAAGGTAAACACCACCGTTCAGCATGAGTGCATTCATGATTGTTACCTTGTTATGACTTGTCGTCTTGTCTGCGAAGCCTTTTATCCACTTCTTTCACCTGCTTCTTCATCATTTTCCATTCAGGTATTGTCAGCAAGATACCCTTTTTCGTTGGACGGTTTTTTCCAGTCCCCTCATCTCTGAGGTATTTGCGAATGTTTACCACACCTTCATTACTTTGTTTCATAATCTTGATATACTTTCCATTGCCTAGAGAAAGCATTCCATCCCACGACTGTGGTGTTGGTACCGTCGTCTCCACTTTTAATTTCTTAATGGTAGTATCAGGATGTTTCACTTTCATGTCTTTCACCGTATCTGCTAGAGTATCCATATCCGTTGGTGCAGATCTTTTCATGTTGACGCTTCAGTGTTCACACCACAACTAACTCTCAAGTTGAAGTGTCTCCCCCTTATATACTGTAATGCCCATGCGCCAAAGTGGAATAGCCATCACTCATCACATATCGCTTGTCATCAAAGGGAGAGAGAGCCACTTTCCTCAACTTCTCCGAGAAGATCTGGTGGTTATGACTTCGAATGATGTGTCCTGTAGTCATCGTTTGCGTTTGGTTGAACAAACTGTCTCTATACTGCTGATGTTTCATCCGTCTTTGACACGCGCGAGTGATGCCTTTGGCCGTACGTTTTTCTTTCCCACCATACATCATACTATACATTTTCGGCCGAAGTCCAACAAACTCTTCAATGGGAATGCCCGCCGTCTCATCTTTCATTTTCCCAAGCACTTTCTTGTTCACGTTGGAATGTAGGAAATGATCTGGCGGATAGTCACTTGTGTCGAACAAGTCAGCATCTTCCTGCATGTCTTTGTATATATCTTCCGTTTCTATGTCATAACATAGACTGTCGGTGTCGCTGAACAAGAGTTTGGCGTTGGGATACTTGGTCATGATGTAGTTGTAATGAAAGTGGAACATGAGCACCTTGCTGAGGTCGAGAATGGTGAACCCAACTTGAATGGGTTTATCCAGAAGCAGATCCACTTTGCGCAAATGTACCGCGGTCAAATCTTCGTTGAAAATTCTAAATTTGTGGAAGGAAGGTTTGGCTACAAGTTTCTTGAACCGCTTTTCCTGGTGAACAAGTTCCACATTCATGCGCTTTCTTACATTTTCCATGGTTTTGCCAAACACCGAGTTGTTCATCAATTTGAAGAAGTCTTTCTCAAACGGGTTCTTGGCCAACTTTCTCTTTTCCGTGTTCAAGGAGATGTATTTTGCCAACCATTTGCTCTGTGCAAACATGATGGCACGATGCACCTTCGTGACTTTCAATCCCAGTGAGACATATTGCTGTAAATTTCTATAATGAAGCACATATTTCTTCTTGTCACACAAGTTGGGAATGAGCTTTTCACTAGGTTTGCCTTTCATGTTTAGATCTTTCCGTAGCTTCTGACTATGTTTTGACAATTCTCCCACTTTCACACATTTCCGTTCTGGAGCCACTGGATAGTGATTATGATGATCATGGATTGAATATGGGTATTCCAAATCCACTTCTAAAATGTATCCAATCTCGTCATCTTCATCCACATCCATAAAGTCAATGGATTCTGGCTCGCTCACCCACATAAATCCACTTTCCGGCATGCTTTGCGACATAGCCCAGCCATACAAGTTGTTTGCATCCAGGTAAGTCAAGTAGTTGGTTGGTTTCAAGGGATCGTAATCTGCTACGTAGGGGTTATTTGCTTTCGCATACTTGTGTGTGATGACAGATATTCCTCCACGTAAACCTTGTTCAACCATTTGGTACATGTCAATGTCGTTGATCAATTCCAATTTCACCTTTGTCGCTTTCAACATGGCATCCCACGACAGTCCTGGCGCTGTATAGTAGTGAGCAGGATCCAATTCATACGTGTTGAGACATACGTGACGAAAGTTTTCAAACACGTCAGCCAGCAGCAACACATCTGATTTCAGGTACAAGTCATGGTATTCGCCAAATGTAGTACAGTGGAATGTCTCCCACACCTTCTGCGCATGCGCATAATCCTCATCGCTAATGTCTTCTTCACTGAGTAGACTGTAAAACTTGTCCTTGGACGGCAGTTGTGTTTCAGCAAACTTGGATGGCTCATCCACGTAATCATAAGGGTACACTCCCTTTCTCAACAGTAACTCTTGTTGGTCGCTATCGTGAATGCGTGACGTCATGTGATAAAAGTTGTCTTTCCCTTCTGCTGCCAGGTTGGAGACCAACTTCTGTAGAGAAGTACTCATGAACTGAAAGCTGTCTGTAAATTTCAGATTGCTCATGGTGAATGCAATATATTTCTCAACGGTGTTGGGAATGACTGTAATCCTTTCGTTTTTGAACTTTCCAATTTCTTCCATGATCAAATGGCTGTCATAGCCTCGTAAATTGTGGAAAAACACAGGAATGATGAAAGAATCTTCAACATCCTGCTGATCTTTTCGAAATCGAAATTGTAAATTGCATTCATTATGTGCAGCTCCGCGGTATTTGCCATTGATATGATCATGATCTCTCACACGATCTGCTCCTAGAGGCTCATGACAAATGTAGCAATCTGTAGCGTTCTTATAATGCTCTTCATCTTCACAAGTCATGACTATTTTCTTTTTCTGCTGTAGACCATGCACAATACGATCACGTTCATATACCATATGGTCTAAAAAGACTTTCACGGCATTGTCGCCTCGATATACGACTGGAGCACGTGTCTCATACTGGCTGACAACCACGTAGGCAAAGCTGTTTGGACGATGATGCTGATACTTGTCTCCTTCATGCTTTTTCGTGAAACATTCAAAGTCTGCATAAATGACAAACGGCGCTCGCTGTTGTTTGGCTACATTCTTGAACTTGATGAAGGGTTCCTTGGGAAATGATAAACGTTGTGCGCCATGCTTGCCACACACTTCACGATGCTTGTCTAAAAGATCTTGCCGTATAAACCCGTGAAGACAGTTGAAACAATAAAAAGCTACACCATTATGCTTTGATCGATAAGCCATCAGTCTGCTGAAATTCTTGATGAGGCAGTAATGTCTTGTCTTGTCATTGCTAATCAAAAGCAAGTTGATTTCTCTCGCACTGGTGTTTCGGCTGAGTTGTATGGGAACAACGACATCATGTTCATATCCAAACACGTTAATGGACACATCATTCTCCTTTTCAAACTTTGGAATGTCTGTAATCGGTGTTGGAAATGTCATGCCTTCTACCTTCAATTCGTTCTCAAATAGCTTGTATTGATTCACACGCTCTGGGTTTACATTTGTTGAAGGGTGAAGGTGAGCCAATACAGACCATAAGAAACATTTGTTGTCTTTATTCTGAATGTTTAACACAGCCTTTGTACTCTTTACTTTCTTCGGTAGTGGGATAAAACTGCTTGCTTCCAATGGTGCTGACGTCGCTGTATGCACTTCAATGAATAATATGTTATCCAACACCCAGCCAGAACCTTGTCGCTCATGTTCATCAAACCTGGTAAATAATTCTTTATAGGCTTCTGGCAAGTCCTTCTCAATATCTGTTGGATTGTATGCTGCATACGTTGGACTACTGATGAAGGCATTATCCACTTGTTCTACCATCACGCCTTTAACATTTGGTGTCATTTTCTTGAAGCGTGCATGCACGACAATGTACCATTTCATACCACGGTTTAACGTTTCTAGCAAATGTCTCTTGATTCGCTTCTCTTGTTGTCGCATTTCAAGTAGCAAATCTGATCCATCTTCAGGCTCAAACCGTCTTTCCTGCGCGTTTTCACCAAGACTCACTCTTCTGCCTCTGCCTACTTGCACTGTCTCTTTCTTTCTTTGTTCTTCATGAGACACATTTTCCATCTCAGCACATGCATGTGTCTCAAATGCATCCAAAGATGAAAATATCTTGACGCATTTACAGCAGAGGACTGGATCAGGTCTGTCAACACCATCTTGTACGGTCTTTCGTCTCTTGGCTTCAATCTGCTCAACAAGCTCTTCATGAGCACGTTTCATCCTAGCTGGTTTGCATGTATGTGTCACGAACACTTCCAGAGATGGAAATGTCACATCACAATCATGACAGTAGACTGGTGCCATCGTTGTTGCTTCTTCAACTGCTGGAACTGAAATGAAGTAAAATATACGTTTCACTCTTCCTTTTATACCACTTCAATGGTGTGTTGACTCAGCAGAATGTATCACTAGTTGACTAGTTGACATGTTTCACTCATGCTTTTATGCTACTTCCATGTAATCAAAATATGGTGTGTAACTTTTCAAACTTGTTCCAAAATGTTAAAATTGCTGACTCAGCAGAATTTTACTTGTGTATATGAATGTCTTACTTACAGTTGTGAAGTTGTACAGCTGTTATACAGCAGAGACATCTAGCGGTGAAGTTAACTGACGGTGAAGTTAAATGGTCTGTCAAATGGTATTCATCCGCCAACTAGACCTGAAATGTGATAAAATGTATTCTCTCTCTCACACACACAGACAGACATGTTTTGCTTCATTTCATAATATAGGATGGCCCTTAAAAGGGCCCGAAATATTTTAGTATATATCAGCAGCAGTTATGGGGTTGTCCCTCATATTCCAACCACACTTGACACTTGCAGTATCGTTGAGTCAGTGTTACTATGCGGTTGTTCCACATAAATGTAATTACTACGTCAGGCTTCACTGCAGTGATCTGAGTTGGAAATTGTAGCACCTCCTCCAAAGCATATGTAATATCAGCTGCTTCAGCTTCATCACGCATATTTACCCAGATGCAAACAGATTCATTCGCTTGAAACGCTGTTAAGTCATCAATGATGATAGCTGGTGTGTTATCCATGATGTGTCTGACAATGTCTCTAAGCCTTGAGACACCACACTTATATAGGATTTTATCATGCTGATTCCACAAAAATTTTTTGGTGCTCTCCTGGGGGGGGGGGGGGGGGTCGGTACATAGTATGTCCTAGGGGGGGGGGGTCGGTACATAGTATGTCCTAGGGGGGGGGGGGGTCGGTACATAGTATGTCCTAGGGGGGGGGGGTCGGTACATAGTATGTCCTGGGGGGGGGGGGCGGTACATAGTATGTCCTAGGGGGGGGGGTCGGTACATAGTATGTCCTAGGGGGGGGGGGTCGGGTTCATTGGCTTCATGTTGATTGACAGGTCGGGTTCATTGGCTTCATGTTGATTGACTCGGCCAAACCACTTTCGCTCCAGACAGCATCATCTCAGTATGACGTCATGATGACGTCACACATGGTCGCGCCTATCCTAACGCTTATCATGACTTCCGGTCCAGACATGATGACGTCACTTCCGGTCCAGACATCATGATGTCACTTCCGGTCCAGACATGATGACGTCACTTCCACTCCAGACAGCACTTCCGGTCTAGACAGCACTTCCGGTCTAGACAGCACTTCCGGTCCAGACATGATGACGTCACTTCCAGACAGTATGACGTCACTTCCAGACAGTATGACGTCACAAAATGCAGTAGAACTCTCATTATCACCCTACTCCAGTCAGTTTTCTTCCACAATACATTTTTGTGTTTTGTCACTTATAGACGTTATAAGTAATATTTTTCAACAAGAAATGGCTGAATAACAACTCTTTTAGCTCAATCTTCTACAGAAGCAGGTGCTGTTCCGATCGTTGAAAGCATGCGCGCATGTGCGCTTTTAAGCTGCAAAAATCATATATCCTCCTAGGGTTTTAATGGGAACCTACTACAATTTGGATAGAAGGTACTGGGCATAGATGTTCTCCTGGCTAGTACTTTTTTGGTGATTTGACAGACATTTTCGGAAATATTGGCAAAAAAGAAAACGTTTTTTCGTAAAATTTCAGCTGACGCCAGAGAAATAGCCTTGCAATGTTGAAATTGTAATTAAAGGTAGCAGGCATTATAATTATCGTTTATCATCAGTCTGTGCGTCCAAACCAAACACAAGCCCAGTAAACATTCCGATTTGAGGTTCGTCGCCGACTCAAATCGGTTATTACGCGTTCCATGTAAACCTGGATAATTTAATTATATTATATTTAAGTCAAATCAACATCCTTGACACATCGTTCAATAGTCATTTAATAAAGAACGCTGTTCAGACTTTGCTTTTGGTCTCAACCAAAAGCCAACTTTCTCCGACGTCTAATCAACGTCTTTGGTGTAAGGTTGAATAGGCGTCCGTAAATGGACGCTGGAAATGGTCGCCATGACAGGTCACTTCGAAAATGGATCAAAACGAGGGCGCGGAGTGGCAATTCCTAGAGCGCGATAACTTTGCCAACCTACCGTTGAAAAATATTCATGGAAATCGACCTGATAATGTGCTGCGTGGCCCAATGGCAGGCGACAGGGGTGACAAAGAGGCGACCACATGGTTGTCGCTGTCCAGACAGTGATTCCACATTATTATATTCCTTATACTTCGTCGCTTTCCCGAAGTCAATGCAACGTCGAGATACAGATGTTTTTTTTTCTTTTCGTTTTCCATTTACAACCTTTACACAACGTTAATTAGACGTCGGTTAATCAACAAATGTCCAATGTCGGAACGGAGACGCTCTTGTGACTTCAGTAATCAACCAAAACCCGACGTTCATCCGACATCAGGTAAGTGGTCTATCCAAGATTGAAGCAACATCGCAATGTTGACCAATAGAGTGGCGATGTAAGGTTTTTACGGTTCTAGGTTCACAAAGCCAAGTTTTAATAATAATAATAATAATAATAATAATAATAATAATAATAATAATAATAATAATAATAATAATAATAATAATAATAATAATAATAACGCCGGAAAATCGACGTTGGATAGACGTCGAAAAATTATGTTGTGTGGACGTCGGATGCACAACCATAATACCTTCTCATGCTCACGTTGTCGCATATGGAAATGGTAGCCATAACAGGTGACTTCGTAAATAGACAGAAACAAGGATGTAAAATATGAGAATTTTAGGAGCGCGCAAATTTTTTTCTTCTTACTTTTGCAAAGTATTAATGGAAATCGACTTCATACGTATCCTGCGGTACCGAATAACCCAAGGGTGGGGTACTGTTATGAAGGGTGACCTCACTATGGTTGTCACGGTCTTTGGTCAAGTCAACCCTCGACCAACTCAACCCATACCAACTCAACCCACCCTGAAAGTCAACTCAACCCAGTTTTTCATACAAACTCAACCCACCCTGAAAGTCAACTCAACCCACGTTGTTTTAATCATTGATTAGTCAATTTATCTATTAATTACTCTTATTTTGGAGGGAAATAAAAACAGTGACGTTTATTTACAACCCAAATTTATGTCTTTTTACGGCAATACGCATCACATTGTGCACACCTAGCTGTGTCTGTTCAATAACACTGCTAGCAGTTACGTGATAATTCATAAATTTATTTACGTCTGTATCTGTTTAAAATAACTAACCAATCTTGTGGCACATTATTAAACAATTTAAATACGAGTCTTGCACAACAAATATACACCACATATATACAACGCTTAAGTTATTTTCTGACTATATCACGTTTTACACACCACAGACTGTTTCTGGTCTGGTCAAATTTACAGTCTGGGCACTACACATTTGGGGCGTAAACCCTGCTCTCGCCTTCCAATAACCTGGAAGCTGAACGCGTTCCGTCTTTGTATTACACATTATACATTAAAGAGGTGATCCCGTATCAGTTGAAACCCCGAGAACACCCTCTCCGTCTCAGATATTTTATGTGATTGTAAAAAGACTGCATAAAAGCTGATCAAAATCAGTTGAAATACCCAAATGCAATTCATCGTGACATTGTTAACTCCAGTGTCCGATTGCCGAGTTCATAATCCATACAAACCTTTATAGCATAATTGCAATTCAATATCTGTGTCGTCCTAAAAAAATATTTTGAATTATATGCTGTGAAAATCTCCCGTCTCAGATGGTTTCTGTGATTGTATAAAGACAATACATTAAAGAAAGGACCACACATTTGGTTAAGTTTCATTCATCTGAAACCAGTAACTCATCTTAGAAACTGATTGTTTCTTTTTTCATTAATATATTTTTCCTTCTTGGGATCTCATTTAGGTGGGTTGAGTTGACTTTCAGGGTGGGTTGAGTTGGTATTAAGGGTAGGTTGAGTTGACCAAACATAAGTGGCTTGACTTAACTAAAATGGGTTGAGTTGGCAGAGGGTTGAATTGGTCGAGGGTTGATTTGACCAAACCCCGTTGTCACTGACCAGAGCCGAGGGTGGGGTACTGTAATGGAGGGTGACCACACTATGATTGTCGCTGACCTGAGCCGAGGGTGGGGAACTGTGATGGAGGGAAACCTCACTATGGTTGTCACTGACCAGAGCCGTGGGTGGGGTACTGTAATGGAGGGTGACCACACTATGATTGTATCATGATGGCGATTCTTTGTCCCGAGATCTATACATCGTCGCTATCCCGTTTCCTATACAACGTCGAGAGATAGACGTTGTCTCGACTTACAGTTGCAACCTTTACGCAACGTTAATCCGACATCGTGTGCGTTCTATCCAACGTTGTTCCAACGTCACAATGTTTACTTGGTATATGTGAACGCTCAATGCATGGTAAGTTACATGTGAGTTCTCGATGCGTGGTAAGCTATTGTGTTAAGTTATAGGTGAGCGCTCGTTGTGTCGTAAGTTATATGTAAGTTCTCGATGTGTGGTAAGTTATATGTGAACTCACGATGTGTGGTAAGTTATATGTGAGCGCTCGATGAATGGTAAGTTATATGTGAACTCACGATGTGTAGTAAGTTATGTGTGAACGTTCGATGAGTGGTAAGTTATATGTGAGTTCTCGATGTGTGGTAAGTTGTATGTGAGTTCTCGACGTGTGGCAAGTTGTATGTGAGCACTCGATGAGCGGTAAGTTATATGTGAGTTCTCGGTGTGTGGTAAGTTGTATCTGAGCGCTCAGTGTGTGGTAAGTTGTATCTGAGCGCTCAATGAGTGGTAAGTTATATGTGAGTCCTCGATGTGTGGTAAGTTTATGTGAGTTCTCGATGTGTGGTAAGTTGTATGTGAGTTCTCGATGAGTGGTAAGTTGTATGTGAGCGCTCGATGAGTGGTAAGTTATATGTGAGTTCTCGATATGTGGTAAGTTGTATGTGAGCACTCCATGAGTGGTAAGTTATATGTGAGTTCTCGATGTGTGGTAAGTTGTATGTGAGCGCTCGATGAGCGGTAAGTTATATGTGAGTTCTCGATGTGTGGTAAGTTGTATGTGAGCGCTCGATGAGCGGTAAGTTATATGTGAGTTCTCGATTTGTGGTAAGTTGTATGTGAGTTCTCGATGTGTGGTAAGTTGTATGTGAGCACTCGATGTTCATCGAAGCAGCATTCCTGCTGCTTTCATTATCAAAGATTTATTGGATTCAACAACAACAAATTTGTTGTAAAAGTCTAGGTGACGATTACCAACTTCAGAATTGTAGATAGTTAAACATATCTTACATTTCAGTTAAGGTTATAGAAAATATATATTAAATTTGAGATGAACCTTGAAAAAAAATCGAGCGTGTGGCCTTGAGGGAAGACACGCGCAACGTTCTGCTGTTGAAGAAATCAATTCTAAATGCGCCGCAATGTGGACCACGTTTTCTTGATAAAGGGAGGACAAGATACAGCTTTGAAATCCAAGCAAAGAATAAACATAGTAAAATTAAGATAAAATATTTCAACGATTTACATTCCACCTGTACACAACAATAAAACACAAAAAGTTGTTTACGTGTTTGTCTAAAGCTATATGATATCATGCAAGGGGTCGTGTCCTATGCTCGTATGTAGTTATATCTTTAAATAGATAAGGCTGTGTTTGTAAAAGCTGTATGTTACGATGAAAGAAGTTCAAAAGTAGCGTGATTGATTAGGCGGAGGGGTCATACTCTTTGCCATAGAATGCAGTGTACAAGTGTGACTTTAGAAGTGTGACATGGCAAAAAGAGGTGATGGTAACGGACGCGATGATACAACAATGGACTGAGACACGGCAAATTCTGCTCCCCGCGCAGAGTGTGAGAACAGCTGGGGCCTCTGCTCCCCGCGCACGGTATAAGAACAGCTGGCGAGCAGCTGGGGCCTCTGCTCCGGGCGCACGGTATGAGAACAGCTGGCGAACAGCTGGGGTCTCTGCTCCTCGCGCACAGTGTGAGAACAGCTAGCGAGCAGCTGGGGCCTTTGCTCCGAGTGCACGGTGTGAGAACAGCTGGTTAGCAGCTACGGCCTCTGCTTCTCGCGCAAGGTTTGAGAACAGCTAGCACGCGTCTGGGCCTCTACTCCGGGTGCACGGTGTGAGAACAGCCAGCTAGCAGTTGGGGCCACTGCTCCTCGCACATGGTGTGAGAACAGTTAGCGGGCAACAGGGGCCCCTGCTCCGGGTGCACGGTGTGAAAACAGCAGGCTAGCAGCTGGGGCCTCTGCTCCTCGCGCACGGTGTAAGAACGGTTAGCGAGCAGCTGGGGCCTCTGTTCCCCGCGCACGGCGTGAGAACAGTTAGTGAGGAGCTGGGGCCTCTGCTCCGAGTGCACTGTGAGAACAGCTAGCTAGCAATTGGGGCCACTGCTCCTCGCATACGGTGTGAGAACAGCTAGCGGGCAGCTGGGGCCCTCGTCCATGCCCAGCTCTGCTTGATTAACACACCAATTCTGTTTTTACGACCGAAGGATAAATAAATATCTGAACTGACAAAAGATCCGTTTTAAACAAGGATTAAGACTCGCACTGCTATCCCTGTTGAAAGAAGGTACCGTTTATCTCCATTTTTGTTTTACAAAATATTGAAGAAAATAACATAACAAAAACAAAAATAAAAGACAATAACCAGCAACACCTGCAATTGCAATTGTAAACAGCAATTGCTAACAGCACCTAAATGACGGCAGTAGAATGAGCAGACGCACAGGTGAGTTACTTGTGCCCCTGACGTGGGAGTGACCTTTCTCTGCCCCTGGCCTGTGCGTGAGCCTGCCCTGCCTCTCTCGTGAGAGTGGGCCGGCTCTGTTCCTGGTGTGGGAGTGACCTTTCTCTGTTCCTAGCCTGTGCGTAAGACTGCTCTGCCTTTCTCGTGTGAGTGAGTCGGCTCTGTCCCTGGTGTAGGAGTGACCTGTGTCTGGTCCTGGCCTATGAGTGAGACTGCTGTGCCTTTCTCGTGTGAGTGAGTCGGCTCTGTGCCTAGTGTGGGAGTGACCTTTCTCTGCTGCTGGCCTATGAGTGAGACTGCTGTGCCTCTCTCGTGTGAGTGAGCCAGCTCTGTGCCTAGTGTGGGAGTGACCTTTCTCTGCTGCTGGCTAGTGAGTGAAACTGCTCTGCCTCTCTTGTGTGAGTGAGTCTGCTCTGTCCCTTGTGTGAGAGTGACGGACGATGCTACGAGTAGAGGAGAAATGAGGATTCTACTGCAGGAAGTGAGGTCATAATGACGTGACTTCCTGCAGTAGAACCCCCATGCCAATGACGTCATAATGAATCATAATGACATCATAATGACGTCATAATGACGTCATAATGTCACCACGATGACGTGATAGGGTGTTCTGGAACTGTCATGACAGTTCTGGAACAGATATGAATGTGTGCATTATGACCCCATATGGCTCAGAAGGTTGGTGGTTCGGGCCCAGGTATGGGCGGCCTAACCCTAGAACATACTATGTGACTATGTGACCAAGACAGTTCTGGAGTACCTATGACGTCATAATAACGTCAGAAAGGTGGCGTAGAACTGTCATGAGAGCCTTGAAACAGATATGAATGCGTTATGAATATGTGCTATGAATGTGTGTTATGAATGTGTGTTATGAATGTGTGCATTATGAATGTGTGCATTATGAATGTGTGCTATGGGTGTGTGCATTATGAATGTGTGCGTTATGACCTTATATGGTATGTTTTCACAAACATTCTGGTTAAGTCCGGAATAGCTCAGTCGGTAGAGCGTAGGACTCCTGGTTGGACCAATAAGGGCTGGTGGTTCGAGCCCACCTATGAACGACCTAACCCTAGACCATACTATATGACTATGTGACCAAATCACATGACCCCCCTCGGAAAAATATTACCGACCCCCCCCCCCCCCCCCCCCGGAGAGCAAAATTCAGCCAATTCAGCAAAAAAAGAAAATAAAAGAAAAAGACCACTTTGGCGAAGTCTGAGTGAGACCAGTTTCTAGCCAGTTCAACAACTGAAGTCAGTGCGGTAAGTTTCCATAGGCCATTTACATTGATAACTTTCGTCTGTTCAATCAATTTGAATGAAATTTTTACCGTTTGATTCAGTTTTATTTCTAGTTTTAGCATAAAGTAGTAATAGTAGTAATTTTGAGCATGTTCAACCGATTTGAATGAAAATTTTAACGTTTGATCCAGTTTTATTTCTAGTTTTGGCATAAAGTGGTCACAGGCTATTTGCACAGGTGGTTGTAAGCACTTTGTGGGTGAGAAGGGCACGCCATTCAAAGATGTATTCGAGTGGCAAGCCCCATTCAAACATGAATTTGAATGGCAAACCCATTCAAAGACGTGTTCGAATTATTTTTGGAACATGTTACGTCATGGTATTGTTAAACAAGTTTTTTTCAACAAGTTGTTTAACAATTGTTCAACAAATTGTTTAACAAGTTGCTCAACATGTTCAACATGTTCAGCATGTTCAACATATTGTTCAACATGTTCAACATGTTGTTCAACCTGTTGTTCAACATGTTGTTTAACATGCTTAGCATGTTCAATATGTTCAACATGTTGTTCATCCTGTTGTTCAACATGTTCAACATGTTGTTCAACATGTTCAACGCGTTCAAAATGTTGTTGTGTATAAAGCTATGTTTAAAGACTTTCTCAGTAAAGTTATTTCTAAACATATTAGGACATAGTGTGTCCAACCTCGAGTGTGACATCGCCCTATAGAGTATGAAAGGCACCCGCCCTCAGACATAACACATTCTGTATCAAGATACTGAAGAGTGAACAACAACTACCATCTATGGCAATGCCTGTAGAAAAGTCTGAGACAATGCCTGCAAAAAATTTTACAGCAAAGACTGCAGAAAATTTTATAGCAACCTGAGACAATACATACTGCAAAGTCTAAGGCAATGCCTATGGTAAAGTCTGAGGTAATGTCACGTCAGCAGCGTCAAAGGCGACCACATCTTAGAAAGAGGAAAAGACGACGTCGCCGTGTAAAAAGCGAAAAATTAAGACAGAACCTAAAATGAAGCGAGAACCGGACCGTAAAACTGCCACTACAAAGTCCATGAAGAAGATGAGTGTAGATGATTTACCGGTTATGATACCCATTAATGGAGAAATATATATTAAATTGGCGAAATATCAACAGAAACTGATGGTTAACATTCGTGAATATATTACGGATCATACATCTGGGAAGTTATATCCTACCAAGAAGGGAATTTTGTTGTCATTGAAAGATTGGCAAATGCTGAAGAAGCAAATGACGTCAGTGGATCTCATACTTGCATATGCATATACTTATAAATGCAGTGACTGTCAGAAGATTGTTTAGTAGAACTCAATTATCATCATGAAATTAAACGTGAAACTATATCTAGATCATCTGGGTGAACTAGTCATCTGTTATCGTGGAACTTACATTATCTTCTGAAGATCAAGCCTTGGTGAAGGATTATTTTAAATCTTTACCAATACCAGGATTTCATCTACAAGTCTCAGAAGATCTTTGTGTGAAAGTCATTGTTGAGCGAGATGACTGTATACAGTTTCACCAGTATGGCGAGCTTAGTGGATGCTATGATTTTATCACCCTCAGTGCTGAAGATTGGAGCGAAGTTTTTGAAGCTTGACAAGAACAGGAACATTAGCTTTTACCCTAATGGACATGAACATTTGATATGTAGTTCAAATAAAATTGTCTTTATGCTTAATATGTAGACTATGAAATGAATTAACATTATCTATGTTGATGTGAAGTACGTTTTTATAACATTTGCAAACTTATAAGTTCTTGTGAGTGGGCACATGTATTAACATGATATGTATTTGAAATATTGTTTTTGTCATAATTGTAAATATTTGTAATATTCAATAAAAACACATGTGATGCTTTTCAACTTTTTATTTTTTTCGTACAATACATAATAAAATACTTCATTATGATATATGGTTTACACGGGTGAATTAACACCGCGCCAGAGACCTTAGCATCTTACGGCTTCAGATGTTTAACATCAAAAGCAAGACATATATTAATACACTTAAATACACAACGCTTAAGTTAATAAAATATTACAACATTTGTTGGTTTATAAAGTCTTTATTATAAAGTTTAGTCAAATAATTTTTCTTCATCTGTTTCACTCTGTTCACTGTCAATACCACTTTCTTCATCACTGCTGTCCTGCTCCTCCTCCTCATCCTGATCTAGTAGCTCTTCAAAGAATGTATCGTTTCTTCTTATAGCCGCTTTTAGTGCCTTTGAATACTTGCAATGTTTTTCATCAACAAAGTAATTAAAATCCTCTAAAATGGTTTGATAATGGGGGCTTTGTTCTAGACGTTGGGTATATTTGAATAGTCTCATAAACAGTTGTTTTAGTCCATGCTTATAAATAGGTCGAAGATCATCACTTGCTTTTTCACGCGCATCTTCAAGCCCTTGTTCTTCATATTCTGAAACCTTTTCTTGAAATTTGGCATCATAGTCATCGTAGACTTTCTGAACCATATCATACCAAACACAGTCTATATCATACCAAACACAGTCCCTGTCAGAACTGCTGTCTGAACTGATGTCATCGACAGCCTCATCACACTGCTCCAGTTGAACATGTTGAACTTTTTGAGCAACGTGTTAAGCAATTTGTTGAACAATTGTTAAACAACCTGTTGAAAAAACTTGAACAATACCATGACGTAATATGTTCCAAAAATAATTCGAACACGTCTTTGAATGGGTTTGCCATTCAAACACAATATGTTGAACATGCTGAACATGTTGAACATGTTCAACTTGTTGAGCAACTTGTTAAACAATTTGTTGAACAATTGCTAAACAACTTGTTGAAAAAAACTTGTTTAACAATACCATGACGTAATATGTTCCAAAAATAATTCGAACACGTCTTGGAATGGGTTTGCCATTCAAACACATGTTTGAATTTGGCTTGCCACTTTTGCTCTTCTCACCCACAAAGTGCTTACAACCACCTGTGCAAATAGCCTGTGACCACTTTATGCCAAACTAGAAATAAAACTGGATCAAACGTTAAAATTTTCATCAAAATCGGTTGAACATGGTAAAAGTTATCTACTTTTTTAAAAGTTACTAAAATATACATTATGCTTACAGCCATATGTGCAAATAGCCCGTGACAACGTTATGTTAAAACTAGAAATAAAACTGGATCAAACGTTAAAATTTTTGTTCAAATCGGTTGAACATGGTGAAAGTTATCTACTTTTTTAAAAGTTACTAAAATAAACATTATGCTTACAGCTACATGTGTAAATAGCCTGTGACTACTTTATGTCAAAACTAGAAATAAAACTGAATCAAACGGTAAAATTCAAATCGGTTGAACATGACGAAAGTTATCAAAGTAAATAGCCTATGACAACTTACCGCACTGTCAGCAGTTGTTGAACTGGCTGGAAACTGGTCTCACTCAGACTTCGACAAAGTGGTCTTTTTCTTTTTATTTTTTTTTTCTGATTTGGCTGAATTTTGCTCTCCAGAGGATGGGGGGGGGGGGGAGTCCGTAATATTTTTTCCGAGGTGTTCACGTGACTTGGTCATGTGATTTGGTCACATAGTCATATAGTCTCGAACCACCAACCCTCATGGGTCCAACCATGAGTCCTACGCTCTACCGACTGAGCTATTCCGGACTTAACCAGAATGTTCGTGAAAACATGACATATAAGGTCATAACGCACACATTTATAACGCACACATTCATAATGCACACATTCATAATGCACACATTCATAACACACATTCATAACACATTCATAGCACACATTCATAACGCATTCATATCTGTTCCAAGACTCTCATGACAGTTCTACGCCACCTTTCTGACGTTATTATGACGTCATAGGTACTCCAGAACTGTCTTGGTCACATAGTCACATAGTATGGTCCAGGGTTAGGCCGCCCATACCTGGGCTTGAACCACCAACCTTCTGAGCCACATGAGGTCATAATGCACGCATTCTTATCTGTTCCAGAACTGTCATGACAGTTCCAGAACACCCTATCACGTCATTTTGACGTCATTATGACGTCATTATGATGTCATTATGATGTCATTATGACGTCATTGGCATGGGCGCGCGCTCTATCAATCAACATCTGACGTAAAATCTCCATGGGGGTCCTACTGCAGGAAGTCACGTCATTATGACGTCACTTTCTGCAGTAGAATCCTCATTTCTCCCCCATTGCTACGAGTGTGGGAGTGAACTTGCTCTACCCGTGGGGTTTAAATGAACTTGTTCTGGTCTTGGCGTGTGAGTTAGCTTGTTCTGCCCTGGGCGTGTGAGTGAGCTTGCTTCGCCCGAGACGTGGAAGTGATCTTGTCAGTCTTTGGCAATGTGACTTTGGAATAAGATTTGCTTTAAATTATAACTGAGTTATAAGCGGGAATGAAAAGTCAATCGCAAATCGAAGAGGAATCTTGTATACATTTTGTCATTTACTCACACGTCTTTCAGTGATAATACCGGACAGTGAATTAAGAAGGCCTGTTCAAAGAGATTTAAAGTGCTGGTGTTGCTCTTGAGCTGACCGTACAGTTTACATCATAATCGCCAAACTTCATTTAAACAATTTAGATTTTAATATTGCATTAGCTCAGTCGAGGCGACATATTCAATGTAACACGCTATTTTTGTACCAAATGGCAAATTTGGCAAACAAACATTATAAAAATTCTATCATTTCCACTCATAGAGGACGCCTTTAGTCCCAGTGTATCAGCTCGAGTTCCACCACTGTTACAACGCGCTACATTTCAATTTATCTTAGCACAATGCATGAAGCGAATTTAAACGGGATTTTCGACTTGGAGGTCGCAAAGTAGGTTCTGCCAAAAAGAAAAAAGAACCAAAAAGAAATTAGGAAAGAAATAAAAAAGAAAGCAGGAGAAAGAAAAGAAAGAAAGAAAACGGGCCTAATTCTTGACCTGCCACTGAAAGCACTACATGAAACAGAGTGTTTATTTCGTGGTTTGCAGAATGGCCATGCTAAACTATCACAAAGTGACGAGAAGAGGACAAAATGGCAATAGGCACACTGACAACAGATTCAATGACAATAGGCACACTGACAACAGATTAAATGGCAATAGGCACATTGACAGCAGATTAAATGGTAATAGGCACACTGACAACAGATTAAATGGCAAGTGCACTTAACGACAAGCAGAGAATTAAAGGCAAAATCTGAACTCTGGCTCTAATGTACAAAATGAAGTAAGATTATGTGTCACCATACACACCATATATCACCATAAACACCAAATATCACATTTCACACCATATATCACCGTACACACCATATATCACCATACACACCATATATCACCATGCGCACCATATATCACCATGCATACCATATATCACCATACACACCATATATCGCCATACACACCATATATCACCACACACACCATATATCACCATACACACCATATATCACCACACACACCATATATCACCGTACACACCATATATCACCACACACACCATATATCACCGTACACACCACATATCATCACACACACCACATATCATCACACACACCATATATCACCATACACACCATATATCACCATGCACACCATATATCACTGTCCACACCATATATCACCATACACACCATTATGCACACTTAATATCACTATGCACACCATATATCACCATGCACACTATATATCACCGTACACACCATATATCATCACACACACCACATATCATCACACACACCATATATCACCATACACACCATATATCACCATGCACACCATATATCACTGTCCACACCATATATCACCATACACACCATATATCACCATGCACACCATATATCATTATGCACACTAAATATCACTTTGCACACCATATATCACCATGCACACCATATATCACCGTACACACCATATATCACCATGCACACCATATATCACCGTACGCAATGCATCACCCAAGCAACAACATCTATTTGGGTGTTGCCATTAGCTATGCCTTGTTATTCAAGATATCAAACAAACGTATGTGTGCTTGAATATAATCATACATTTTAAATAAAGCGTGGCTGCGGCTGTTTTCTTTCATGCTGGAATGCTTCGGTGTCGTAATGTTATTTTAAAGGATTTAAATAAGCAAATACATGCTTTAGCTGGCTTAGCGACATCCACAGAATGATACACTACTGCACCATGTTTTCATGACGAGTTTTGAAAATACCGGTATCTTATACATAAGCACATTATATGGCAATAAGTAACTTCACGTCCCGGCCTGGATGCCGTCTGACCAGGAAGGCTGTCTCTTGATTTTCTTTACACCTTTTAGTGTTTTGTCCTGGACTTGTTCTGCTCTTGATATGTTTTTTAACTCTCCGCCCTCTGCTCTTCATATATACTCAGCAAAAAAAGAAACGCAACACCTATAGAGGGGGTTAATTTTTTTTCTATTAGTATATTTAATTTTTCTTGTACATTCTATTACTTGGAAAATGATTGTCCAAACAATGTGTCAAAATCATTCCCCGCTCTGTCTTACAACTGGAGCGAGCAGTCACGTGACCTAAACTGGTAGTCTAGCACATTGTGAAATAACCGCTGAGAGTTATTGAATTATTTTTTCATAGTCTCAACCCTTAGGAAAAGAGTGCACGTTGTACAAAATTTTAACTTTCTGGAACGATCCTAACCGATGGCACGGTTAACCGCAATTCAGCGAGAGCGTGCGATCGGCATGCTGGAAAGTGAAAAAACGGCAACTGACGTGGCGCGGGCGTTTGGCGTCCACAAATCGACGGTTATCCGCCTGAGAATAAGATAAGATACAACAGGGTCCACATCCTATCGTCCTAGAACGGGCAGGCCACGGTCAACGACCCCAGACCAGGACTGACAGATCCGCTTGTCACACCCTATTCAACCCTATTAGGACACACGAGATATTAGGCTTGTGAAATGCTTTTCGGATACCTTCAGTTTATGTAAGCATTACAGCGTAACGATAAGAATGTAGCTTTGAATTTTTAGAGAAATGAAATTATCTATTGATTCTGAGTCTATACCTAAAATTTTGTTGTTATCTGTCCAGTATTGACAATATAACAGCCATTTGAAAAAGTTGCGTTTCTTTTTTTGTTGAGTATATATTTTCATCCTGGTACACTCAGCTATTTTCACCCGAATACCCTGTGTCCTTCACATCAGGCTAAACATTGCGACGTTGGATCAACGTTGGGTGAACGTCGCACTCGGCATCAGATCAGCGTTGGATTTTAGTTGTTTGTGGAAGTCGAAACAACATCTGCCTTCTGACGTTGGTTAGACGTTGCATAGAATTCGGGGAAATGTTATTAATGTCAATCTTGGAACGCCGACTTGATAGCCACAATCACAGTGTGGTCGCCCCTCTATCGCAGTGCCCCATCCTTGGGTCATCCGGATATGTATGAAGTCGGTTTCTATGAATATTTCTCAAAACTGGGTGGGAAAAATTTGCGTGCTCTTGAAATTCTCATATTCGCGTCCTCGTTTTGGTCTATATCCTGTGGCGGCTACCATTTCCGGCGGCGAGTGTGAGTCCGACGCCGATTTTATAACGTCCATTCAACGTTGCATTAAAGACGTTGATTAGCAGTCTGAGAAAGTTGAGTTTTGGTTTGGACCAATAGTAACATCTGAAGAACGTTGCTTTCTCAACGTCTGTTTAACGTTGAATCTAAGACATTATTAAGATGTTGATCTGTGGTTGGGACCAATCACAACCAAAGTGCAATCAGCGTTAATGTTGTGTTTCGTCAGGTCGACGTCGCAACCACAAATTGACATGGGAACCACGTTAGAATGTTTACTGGGATAAGTTTTGACCCGGGTGCGCTCTACCCTCCATTTATTTTGACAGAGGTACGCTCTGTTTTTAATATGTATTTATTCGGGAACATTCTGCCCTTGATATGTTTCACCAGGTACGCTCTCTCCTTGATTTGTTTTTACCAGGCTTTTAACTGAATGTATTTTGATCGAGATTCCTTGTTTGTGTCCTGGGTTATTCTTCCCGGTGAATCAGTAGAAATGAACGCGTGAAAGGTACGAAAAATATGCCTTGCAAAAGTCAAGTCATTGCTATTGTAAGAACGTAGATAAGCGTGCAACCCCTAGCTAGTTTATTCCACTCCATTCCACAGCATAACATCTGCAAGACAGAAAACGAACTCTAATGAGTGTTAATCAATCAGTCGGCCGCGGACTGCGTGCTCCCTGGCCATGGACCTGCATCCATTATCCTTAACTGCTTCAGCCGAGAGCATACCAATTGCGTTTAACAGTTGAGTGGGAACGGAGGGAGGATATGTGGATTGCCGTTTCTACATTTATTCGCTTATGCCAAGATAATTACGGCAGTATTTAGAAATGATTGACATATATCTATAATTCGTATTTAATATCCCAAAATAAACAAGACATTTCTTGTTTTTTTTAATTTTTATTTATATATTTTTTAAAATATATTTTTTTTTTCTTATTTCTAATTGTTTAACCATGAAGAATTTTTAATTAATTAGACAGACCATTATTTAATACGTTTATATTTATATTATATTTTATTCATCTCCAATGAAAATTAAATATCTGACACATTCTTTAACGATTGAGATTAAGCCTTAAAACACACAGACCGTCTACACCAGGATGTTGTACAGGCGTCGGGAGAGCGACATTATATGGAACCAGACCATAATTAAATTATTTCCTGGCTGCCCATAAAGTGCTTTTGAAAAAAGGGCACTCGGAATTTTGTTGTGCAGGCAAGTTCCTATCGCAATTGAAAATGTGCAAAAGGATAGGAAAGGGACTAGATTGTGATTTCAAATTAATTTTGTTCGCCCCATGTTTCTAGATATTGACAAATAACTTTCAACTTCTGGTTGAAATCTTTGAATTTTAGTGTTTGAAAAGCAGGGCCAAGGGGTACCATCTTTGTCAAACTTTAGCAACTAATTTATTAATCAACCTCTATTTCAGTCCTTACTTTTAGTCGTCCCAAGGTTCAAACTCAGCGAGATGTATGGAAGAGCCAAAATACCGGAAGTTATCGAGAAATTCAGTGGTAATTTAATTGCGATCCGTGGTCATAGAAAGGTCATAGAAACCTGCAAGAGGTGCAAGCCCTGTCACTGACTAGGACATAAAAGCACGGTATAAACATTGAGAAAGAGGTATTAAAAGCGAGGAAAGAAAGTGGTCACACGCGCGGATTCCTTAACCTGATAAAATGGGTGATTTTTTTTGACACATCAGGAATTTCAAAACTGGTTAACAGTTGGGTACTTAAATCTCTGTGTAAACGTCGCGGTGCAGACGCGCAGTGTTGAGTATTATCTGTCCCGCAGAAACTCCAAGTGACAGGCGACATACGAACAATGGGTGTGAATCAGTTCACTCTCATTTCAATCGGGAGTTTTATTCACACAACCCGTCGGTTTTCACATTTCTGCACATTTCTACAAACCACGAATTACCTCACCGTTAGGAGCCTGGATACGCCAAAACCAGCACCCAAAAAAAAAAAAAATAAGAGCAAGAAAAGCTTCAGTTTCTCGAGAGACAACATGCGAAGATGACAAATCACGCGCAAAGACTTTGTTAGAAGTATCGGACATAAATTTCGAGCTGTCACTTTGTAAATATTGAGTTATTTGAGTCGTTTGATGCAATTTGAGATATTTAAATATTTACAGTTTTGTAGATGGTACAACTTGTTTGTAATTTCACCTGTTGATGGACACTGATAGTGGGGTTTAAAAATTGTGTCATTTGTGTTTACCACCATTGTTTTTTTACCAGTTTCATGTAAACCTGTGATTTTCCGCGCTTTTGCCACATAAAAAGATCCGCGCATTTACGTTTTTTTTCTCCACCCTTTTTCTTCCTCTTTATCCGCGCTTTAACGTCCCAAATCCGCGCTTTTGCGTTTTTAACAGTCACTACGGCAGAAGAGCATCGTCAGTGGTTGTGAAGGAGTGATGAAGAGTTTTCCAGCTAGTGCGAGGCAAGGTTTTCTGGCCAAACTGTGATGCTTTAACCCTCTCCTCTCTGGTGTATCCTTCACTGAGGCCAATGTTTTGAAATGATACTAAATAGCCAAACGTATTTTTAACAGTAGTACCATTTATGCTTCATGTAAAGTCTTGGAGACACAGAAGGGAGATTTTCCTGCAGTTGTGCAGCTATGACTCCAGGTTGGCAGCCGAGTTCACAGCCTGCATGTCTGGGTTGATAGCCTATATGTCCGAGTTCGCAGCCTACATGTCCAGGTTCACAGTTTATATGTCCGAGTTCACAACCCACGTGTCCGGATTCACAGCCTACATGTCCGGTTCACAGCATTAATGTCCGGGTTCACAAAATAAATGTGTTTATAGTCTACATGTCTGCGTTCACGGCGTACGTGTCTGGGTTGACAGCTTACATGTCTGCCTTGACAATCTACATGTCCGAGTTCACAGCCTACATGTCCGGGTTATCAGCTGGTTATCAGCTTACATGTCCGGGTTCACAGCATACATGTCCGGGTTCACAGCATACATGTGCGGGTTCACATCTACATCGGTTTACAGCTTACCTGTCTTGGTTCACAGCCTACATGCCTGCGTTCACGGCCTTCATGTCTGGATCGACAGTCTACATGTCCGAGTTCACAGCCCACATGTCCGGGGTCACATACTGTACTGAAGGACAAAAGAAAGTAAACGCTTGCAAAAATTGTCTAGTTTGGGGTCTCGGAGATTTGCGATTTTTTTTTCTCAAAAATTAAAACAAAGAAAAGTTACGTCAGATTCTTCAAAACGAAGTAACCACCACACGAAGTTTTGCAGCTCGTTTCAAAGAGGAACATTGCTCCATTTGGAACCCACATTTTGGCTGTTCATGAAACTGTAATGTAACGGACACTTACTCAGTAGTGGGTATGTATAAGCCCTCAGCTTAACGTTGTGCTTGAATCCGACGATGCTTCTGCGTTACCAATTATTTGATGTGATATTTATGCGATATTGAGGATGTCCGTGCGATGCCTCGATTAACGCCTGTCGCAACTGGGCGTGATTTTGTGACCTTCTAGCCAGCTAGTCCCATACCTGTTCTATAGGGTTCATATCGGGGCTATACGTCGGCCATTCCAAAACTTGAACATTGTTCGCTTGCAAGTAATTCTGGATAAGGCGCCTGATTCAGTACCATTCTAATGTGGGGTCGACACGCAGTCATTTTCACGTAATCAGCTAATGACCGTTCTCGCACTTATTCGGTTCTTGGTGCACAGGTCCTTACGCTGCAGTCCTTATAACTGTCCAAAAGCGATCACGGGGTGAACTAAACGAATACGAGTCCTTGTTTGACGTCGTAACTTGCGGGCGATCGCTGCTGGGTCTATCTGTGGTGCGCATTGAAATACCTACCTCTAACTTGCCGATCGTTTGGTCGCGACAGTTTTGTGTGAGCCGCGCATTTTAATATCCACTTGTTTTAAAGCGATCGCTACGTTCACAGGTGCAACTAAGCTTCGACTATGTGTTGGATGACAAAATGCTTAAACGACTAAAGGATAACGACTCAGATGGATTAATATGCCAGATGGCAAAACCCCAATAAACATCTTGAAAAACATGCTAGAGAACATAAACAAATCCAGGTTGGGTAAAATCAGTGCAGTGGCTAAAGTGGTCACAAAAAATCTATATACATGTACTTAAATAAAAAAACTGATTTTCAGTCGTTTACTATCTTTTGTTATACATTTACTCACACGGCCTCTGTCCTTTTCTTCGCCCAAAGGAACAAGTATTCAGTGAACACTAACAGGCCCCAACGCCCCCAAAATTGTAAGGGGTCGTCTATGGTTTTGAACCTGTTGGCCAGTTTAGGCCAAGAAAAATAAATGTCCTACTTCTGCTCAAAACTTTGAAAAACAATGATACTGGCTGGCGGAAAATCTTTTTTTACCCCCAACCTTTAGCAGATCACGTGACCGAATTCGGCCAAAATGGCCTAAAGGCACATCTACAAGTCGAGACTTTTCAATTGAGCCCAACATCAAGTCTCTAGGCCTCTGCGTTCTCGAGATATCGCCTGTACAAACACAAGTCGATTTTTTGCGTTTTTGGCCCATTTGGCCAAGATCACGTGATCGAATTTGGCCAAAATGGCCAAAAGGCACATCTACAAGTCGAGACCTTTCAAATGAGCCCAACATCAAGTCTCTAGGCCTCTGCGTTCTCGAGATATCGCCTGTACAAACACAAGTCGATTTTTGCGTTTTTTGGCCCATTCGGCCAAGATCACGTGATCGAATTCGGCCAAAATGGCCAAAAGGCACATCTACAACACGAGATCTTTCAAATGAGCCTAACATCAAGTCTCTAGGCCTCTGCGTTCTCGAGATATCGCCTGTACAAACACAAGTCGATTTTTTGCGTTTTTGGCCAATTTGGCCAAGATCACGTGATCGAATTTGGCCAAAATGGCCAAAAGGCACATCTACAAGTCGAGACCTTTCAAAGAGCCCAACATCAAGTCTCTAGGCATCTGCGTCTACGAGATATCGCCTATACAAACACAAGTCGATTTTTTGCGTTTTTGGCCAATTTGGCCAAGATCACGTGATCGAATTTGGCCAAAATGGCCAAAAGGCACATCTACAACACGAGATCTTTCAAATGAGCCCAACATCAAGTCTCTAGGCCTCTGCCTAGACAGACACCCCAAGACACCCCCTGTAGGGTTGGGGCCTAATAAGCGGACAGGCATCGACACTGAAATCTGCGCCACGCATGGAACTGCATGATGCCTGCACACGTCTTAGCTTAAAAATAGATAAGGATACTGCAGACTCTACTCTGCTCATGCTCTTTTAAATCAAACAACCACCGAAAGCTCTATCAAGCGAGTAATCACATCTAGATACTTTGCAGTCTGAAACCACCTATTTGGACACCTTGTGTGTGAGCTTCTGGCATCTAAATCAAATATGGCGGCCGTTGTGACCTTGAAATTAGGTCAATGTTAAAATAAGGTTAACGCGCACCTACTCACTTTACAAGTTTATATACCAAATGATTATCAGGGTGAGAGTAACGGCTGGCGGGACTGGCGGACGGACAGGCAGGAGGACGGACAGCTAGACAGACAGATGGACAGAAAAACAGAACCAAACGTACACTCCCCTCAAGAGCCGAGCGCCTCGGCTGACTGCTAAAATGTGGGTGAGAGTAACAGCAGGGGACTGGCGGACGGCTCGACAGGGAGACGGACAGCTAGACAGACAGATAGACAGAAAAACAGACAACTCCCAAAGGTACAGTTCCCCTCCGGAGCCGAAAGCCTCAGCTGAAGGCTAAAAAGTGGTTATCTGCTATCCGTCGTTCTATTCATTTGGTCTGTCTGCCTGTAAGTCCATGCGCACATTTTCTTATGAACACAATGTCATATGTCTGTGCACAGAGTTCGGTGTGAGTACTCAAATTGATGACCTCTCGGGTTGGTTAGATTTTGGTGAACTTGGGACACCATTCAAGGCCATAATTGTTTGCCTTTAACACTGTCATAAGGGTGGATATGGAAAGCCTGTAATAGCGTTTTAATGAAACTCATGAAATGTTCATATGGTTGATTCATCACTGGGCATCGCTGAACTTTGATATTTGTTACTTTAACAATGACTTAAGTTGGTTGGTCTTGCTCATCTTGCAAATACAGTTTTGCAGGCTGATTGTGAGACCTCTGCATCTTGTGATTCACAAGTAACGGCAGTTACCGCCTATAAAATAATAGCAATTGTTATATAGCAATGCTTGGTGTAAAAACGTATTCTGCTATATCACCGTGACTTTCCAGGATAAACAAATTAAAACTAATTTTTTGTTTAAGTGCCATTAACAGTTTGTTACAATTCAATTTGTTTGTTTGTATTTTAAATAAGCGATGCTTACATTGTGTGTAAATCTATCTGAAGACATGCTTGCCCTTGTCTAATGTTGTTTACAGCTAAGCATTTTACATTTCAGTAACATCCAAAGAAATCCTTCTATCGGTATTCAGTGTTAAACAAATAGCATATATTAACTTTAAGTATTACTGACCGGGCAGAAAATGTTGAAAATAATAGCTTGGTATCGACTGCAAAAAAGTCTATATCTTTGCTACATGACTTAATTATCTCGTTTTGATTAGAGATTACTATGGATTGTCATTTCTCACATTTATTGCTGAATTTTAGATATCAACAGTTTGTTTGTCTAAACTTGATTTTTAGTATATAACAATGAATTTTAGATGTAGAAAATTAAAATTCTGTAGACGGCGAAAGTCATATTTCAATCTGAGATGTTTGCTTCTGAATTTTAGATATAAAAAAAACAGACTGATATTTTGATTTCAAAAGTTAATTTTTTAGATCAAAAAATCATTTGCAGATTTTAAAAGTCTCATTCTGAAATAAAGTTTTCTGAAACAAATTCTTGATGTCAATAAAAGAAAAAAAATTATTCAGCTCAAAATTGAGATTTTGCTGTCAAATAATTCAGTTTTGCTACCACAAATTGAATTTTTGATCTCTAAAATATATTTTGATATCTCTATATATTTACTGATATCGAAAATTATTTTTTGGGATCTGGAACACATTTAGAGATATCAAAAATATGGCTACAGATATCAAAAAATGAATTTTTGACATAAAAATTAGTTCTTGGTATAGAAAAATCAATTTCTGAGATCAAAAATTAATTCTTGATGCCAATCATTGCCTAATAAATATTGAGATGGTATTCAGTATTGAAGCACATGTAATGCAACCTTTTCAAAATGAGAAAAAATAAAAAATAAGTTCAAAATCGCTCTATTTCTAACCGTTTTGAGGTAATGGTTAATGGTTAACTTACGGTTTTGGCCTTGACCATGACCCAGGAGGTCAAGGTTTGGTTACATAGGTACCTCTTATCTAACCTCCGTTAGGCCCAAACAATGGAAAATAAGCTGAAAATCTCCAACCGTTTTCGAGATATTGGTCAACCTTTCTCAAACGCTTCTTGATGTAAAATGGTCAAATGATCTTTGACCTTGACCTTTGATGTCGAGATTACATTTTGCGAGGTCAACATGTTCTGAAAACGGATATTTTGACCTCAATTTGACCTTGACCTTGGAGGTCAAGTTAATAGATGCGGAGGACTCGTTATCCTCTATACCTCCTAAATGTCGTCTTCCTACGTCAAACCTTCTGGCAGGAGTCTTCTTGAAGCCACTTAGAAGTAAAAGCACTTTGACCTTAGCTTGACCTTGACCTTCAAAATGCGTTTCTGGGCTGAGGAGGCAGGGCCATATTTCCGATTAGGTATGTCTCTGGGGCTAGGAGGCTGGGCCGTATTTCCAATCAGATGTGTCTATGGGGCTGAGGAGGCAAGACCATATTTCCGATCAGATGTGTCTATGGGGCCTAGTGTGTCTCAGCATCTCAGGGTCATATTTCCGATGAGGTGTGTCTGAGGAGGCACGGTCACATTTCCTAATAGGAGTGCCACTGGAGACTGAGGAAAGTGTTTGTATGGAATGCCCTTTTCACATTTATTAGCGAATTATTGATGTCAAGAATTAATTTTTGATCTCAAAAATTGATTTCTTGATATCAAGAATAAATTTTTGATCTTAAAAATCCATATTTTGATATCAAGAATTAATTTTTGCTATCTGTATGGAATGCCATTTTAACATTTAATGCTTATTTTTGATATCAAAATATATTTAGAGATATCAATAAATCAATTTAGATCTCATTAATTTATATTTTGCTATCAATAATTGAATTTTAGATGGCATAAATTTATTTTTGAGATCAAAAAATCAATTTTACAAACCTAAAAAATCTTACGGGAGACACACATTCACATAAAATATAACGAATCGTCAATTAAATTTTAGAGATGAAAATTTGAATTATTGAGATCAATAATAACAACATAATTTTTGATCTCAAGAATTGCTTCTTTTTTGTACAGTAAAAAATTTAAATAAAGATCGATAATTTCCCGGTCCCGCTAATACCTAAATTAAAGGACAATCGGTCCCGCTAATGCCGAAATAAAAGATATATATATATATATATATATATATATATATATATATATATATATATATATATATATATATATATATATATATATATATATATATATATATATATATATATATATATATAAACTTGTACAATTACTTTTGTATTGTTTGATATTACAACGGACTATGTGAAATGAATGCCAAAGCTACTGTTACTTAGAACAAGGAATCATAGAGTTTTATCCCATAAAATCTTTCTCGGGTTTTTTTCTCCACCGGTCAGCGGATTCACCTTTACCCAGCGAAGGTAGGACCAGTGTTGAACTGACCGTCTGTTGGGTATGTGGTGTCAGGCTGAGTGCTGGAAAAGTACGAAAACAGGCAGTGGCGTTGATAAGTTCTGGCGTTGTCTCTTCCACATCGTTTCATATAACCCCAGTGCCTTTGGCTTCCCTGCATGGTCTTGCCCAGTTATTTACCAGATGTTTTCTGGCGAAAGCAGAAGGCTCTGTTCACAAGGCAGCATCTGGTCCTCCATTGTCCGCTGATAGCCCCACTACCTCTGCGAAAAATGGAGGATTACGTAAGCAACAGAATACCTGTCTGGAGTGTGATCACCTCGCCCATATAGAATGGAAGGCGATAAAGACAAATCCTCTCAAAAATCAGCACCGTTGCATAAAGGACGCAGGCGCTGTCAGAAACCAAGGCGCCTACCCTTGCGAAAAAACCGCAAGAGGGCGAAACTGAATCGCTCACAGTTTTCGGAAACAGTAGCGGAACTGAATATTGAGAAGACTGAAGTATTGAGAGAGCCGTGACCCTTTTCTCCATCATCATCTCGCCGCGCCTCTACAAGAAGCATTGCAGCGAAAGGGGATACTGTGACTGCCATGAATGTATATCCGGAAAATTTGCCAGTGATATTGACACCTGAAGAAGAGTTGGGTATCTCGTTATCACAACTATTAGAAGCACGGCGATTCTTTCTTCGCAGCGCAATATCCAAACAAAGCCAGGCAAATGTCTCGGAGCCATCCTGGGCGCAAGAGATGACTGCAATGAGAGTCATGTAGGAGCAAATGTAAGTCCAACTGGCCTCTCTTCATGGGAATATCCTAGAAAGATGAAAAACCTCTTTGTCAGCAGCTGCATCAAGGACCATACGACACAGAACACCAGCTTGTTTCCTCTTGTCGCGTTTAGGGGCACAAATGGAAGATTGTAGGAAGGAGATGATAAGATGACAAGGCGAGGCGAGATAGACGAGGAACAAGAGCCTCCGCCTCAGCATCAGCGGGGACAAAGTCAGGCTCTGAGGAAGAGATCCAGGAGAGGGAAGTAGAGGCACTTACCCATACCCATCACATTCTTTGATGAAGTGCGCGCGCCAAAGAACGGCCATTAATAACGGAGAGACCAGGCAGCAGAACAGGCTGTCCAATCTGTGTCCCCTCGCACCCTACTGGTGGATACGGCACTCACCCCACCGGCGACAGAATCAACCCGGATATTACCAGAGGACGTTCCATTCAGAGACGTTCTTAAAGAAATAATACGTCTGGCGGTGTAAGAGGCAGGCAATCCATTTGCGGACAAGGAAGAGCCGCCTATCAGGCTCGCATCACAAAGCTAGACACGGGAACAAGAGACGTTTCTAACAGAGGCAGCAGAATAACAGCACCCCTATCCAAAAGGTCTAGATAACCGTTAATCACGATACTACGTGGAGGTGACGGCTTCATCTCCAGGGAATATCGTCTTTTCCCCCTGCAGCCAGGATTCAAAACAAAAGCAGGCTTTTCAGGATATGATTCAAGAGCCACTGAATAAGCAGGCTGTACAGAAATGCCGGATTCGAACAACGTATTTTGAGTAGGGTATTTCTAGTTCCCAAGAAAAAGGCGGTGAAGAATGGTGATATATCTGTCAGATTTAGATCAGTTTCTTCGGCCCACCTCGTTTCAGATGGAACTACCCAGGGAATAAAAAGTGATAAAAGAAATGTTGCAGTTGGGTAGTTGGGTGACTTCAATAGATCTGCCAGACACTTATCTGCACATCCCCATAAACCAGAAAGTCTCAGATACGCATGTTTTCGGGTAGGGGAAAGATATTCTCACTGCGAAATGCTCTGATTTAAGTGAAAAAGCATTTATGTTGCATTTGGTGGTGATGAAATCTGTGTATTTTGCTTTCAATAGACATATGAAATTTTTGAATTGATCTCCAGCACTCTTGAGTGCACAGACTGTTCGTTTACAATGGATCTAGTGAATCTTAGTGTCCTGAATTAAAAGTATTAATTTTGATATAAATTATATTTCATAATTTGTCTGTTCGTATGTAGGTCACCTAGCTCGGTTGGGCGTGGGGTTTAGGAGTGGGTGGCAGGGACGTATAGTCGGATTAAGTCGGGTTTGTCTGTGGGTACGTGGATTTTCATAGAGGTTGTTTTCTGCATAAAAAGGGGGGGGGGGCAGCCAAGTTGGCAAATGGGTGGAGGTATCCCAAGTCATGCCTCTTCCTCTTCTTTATATGATCTTTTACTCTAAGTATATTTGAGATTGAGCATCGAGATTGTTATTTTGTTGAAGACTCATAAAAACCTCAAAAGTGCTTTGATCGCCCAATACATATATCAGTAAAAGTGCACTTCGTATTGAAAGAACTTTTCTACAAGAGGCTTGTCTAGCGGATTTTACCCCAACGCCGGTGTATAATCCCATCAAAGGTGTACAGAAGCGACCGTTAGCTTTTGCTAAGTGGAACGTTTTTTTTCTGAATCAAAACGCTTTTAGTTAGACCTTTCTTGCACCTGCCCTATTCTATCCCAACTGCAATCCCGCGTAGGCGGAGGGGTACTGAGATAAACAGGGAATGATGGTAATGCATTGCCAATCAGTCTGTCAGACTCGAGTGTTTCCGGTTTCACCTAATAAGGCAATTTTGGCCTTGTTTATATATGTTGTTGACCTACATATGTGGAAAAACTTCATTTCATAATTTTGCGTCGATTACCGTAAATGAGGGGAATCCTATCTAAAGGTGGAGAACGCGAGCGCGAACTACACTTTTGCTCCTAAAAGCCTCCTCCTGAGCAGTTAAAATATAAAGTGTAAAAAGTATATCAGTGACTGTCTGTGGCAACAATTTCTGCAGTAAAGAAACAGGAAGTTCAGGCGATACATGTTGCGACTAGAAGCATCTCTCCGTCTCTCAGAGTTGTGTCATCTCATATTCTTTATATTTTTGTGTTTTCTGCCCAGGCGGTTTTCAGACGGTATAGAAGGTACATTGGAACTTGAAAAATCCAGAATACGAATAACCTTTGATTTTGACCTTTTCAGCAGTTTTCAGTCCTATGTCACATTGTTATGTTTCAGTACGCAGTAGCGAAATTAGGTCTAGTTCATGCATGTAGTTAAGGGGTTGCAGTAATATTATAGCAGGGGAAAATTATTACGGGAGTAACTGCTGCGATAGTGCTGACCTGCACCAGTCAAAAGTATCACAATATATCAAAAATAAATTTTCGATCGATACTTAAAAAATATTTACTTTCAATTATAAAACATTTATATGTAAATATAATATCTAGGACTTCTTTCGTTTCCTTCCGCTTTCGATCAAACACTTGCGCTCAGCGGAGTTTCCATGTTGAATAGTTTGAACTCGCTTTGGTCAAGTGAGTTCTTAAAACTCAAGTTTGTTTTGAGCTAAGTCGTGGAATGCAGGCACTGGAGCAATGGAAATGAGTGTTGATTGGAAGACGATCAGTGTAGTCCCGCAGAACGTCAACAACAACAGTGTTGTTATTCTGGAGCTCTTAAACGCCTGTAAAGACTTTGTATGCTCCAGGGTGAACATAAACAAAAACAGTGCACAAGAGAAACAAACACTGTAATCACCTGATAAGCAACTTTTAATTGCAAATGGATGCACACAATGAATTGTTTGGTGAGGAAAAATACAATCAAGGCGAATCCGGGACACTTTCCAATCCAACTTGACACTTTCCAACAAGACGTTTTCCAACTATTTTACAAGAGGGAATTTTTTATCTTTTTGTGATTCGAGGATTGTGTGAAGCAAATGAGATACTACTTCCAGCAAGACGCTTTACATTGAGTGCACATAAATTCACCAAATCAGAGCTTGGGTTTTAAAGGATTTGTTTCAATAACTTCCATTTTTTGAATTCACTTAAGAATTTCACTTCTTTCAAAACCTTTATATTTAATACTTTACTGCAATGTAGATTCGCATTGACGCATTTCCATGTGCTTTAACAACAGCGGAGAATTCTGTGCAGTTTTATGTATTAATGGTCTGCTACTTTCATTCGTGATCCAGTCATCTGTTATTCATTTAGATCAATCATATCTCTTTTTAATCTAAGGCAATCAAATCAAGGGTGAGGATTTGGGTTGCGCCATTTGGAGGTGGAATATAAATGACGGAGAACCGCGCGTTATGGTGGTGATCTCGGTAAAGAACTCGCACGTCAATTTCAAGTAATTAAAAAATATACCCATGCACTTCAGAAAGTATACACACTTTTTTGGAATATTTCCGAAAATAATAAAGCTTCAGTTTTGAAATTCCACAGGTTGGTTTAGATGTTTATCGTACACCTTTATTGCTGTTCACACCTTGCTGTGACCATTAAAACTTTAGTACTGATCAATAGCGGGGTTTAAGCAATATTGTTTTAAGTGCACAATATACACACAATAGATCACGAAATGTCTTGTGGTACGAAAAAGTTTAAAGGAAGGCATTCACTTTTCTCATTGAACATTTTTGTGTGGAACTTAAAAACGCGATGCCACGGCTTTCGGAAAGCGAGAGGTACCGGGTTTTAGGCACACTGGAAAGTGGACTTTCTGTACGGGACATCGCTAACCGATAAGGAGAGGCATACAGCAACGGGGAATATCCATGATCGACCTCGACCCGGACAACCCCATGTAACGACGCCTCAGCAGGATCGCCACATCCGTTTAGTGCACTTACGCAACAGGCTCCAGAGTGCTACGCAAAAGGCGGCAGTAACACCAGGCAGACGGAAGAACCGGACAAGCCGAATGACAGTGTCCAGACGTTTTGCGGAAAACGGCATACGTGCCCGCAGACCTTATGGACGCACGAAGACGGGAGTGGGTACTGGTAGGCCAAGTGGTCCCCCACATCCAGCAAACAACAACGCCATCTTTATGCAGGATAACGCGAGACAGTTTACCGTACCTGCAACACAATAACGTTAGCAGCTTGCCGTGGCCACCTTATTCCCCAGACATGAACCCACAGAACATGTCTGGGATTACGTGGTTAGGAATGTTTGACAACGGGATCCGCCTCCGAGAAATCATGCGCCAAGTATTGATCCAGCAGTGGCACCGCTACCCTCAACGGAGGATTAACCGTCTATTTTTCTCGAGGAAGGAAGGATAGGTGCTCAGCTTCACGCTGTAGGTAGTCACACACGTTATTGCAGTGCTTGGTTTCTTGACTGAACTGTGTACGGTGAAAATTTGACCTACCCTTATTTCAAATTGAACTCTCTCGAAATGTAGCCACTCTTCGAATTTGATGTTTAGTCAGTTAGTGAGAATTTATGTACTCTTGTTTCAGCGAAAATATAATTCTTCCATGTTAAATAGTTTTAAAGATACAAAAACTTTAAAATTGTGTATACTTTTTAATGTGTATGAGTATATATTTTAATTAATAATTTTATAAAAATTGGTCGCTATTTATGTATATATATATATATATATATATATATATATATATATATATATATATATATATATATATATATATATATATATATATATATATATGTATATATATATGCGTTTGGAAAAAGTCCGGTTGGGAAATAGTTGGAAAACGTCCGGATGAAAAGTGTCCGGCTTACAACTGTCTCGTGTGAAAATGCCCAGTTGGAAACTGCCTGGATATTGTCAAGGCTTTTGTTCTATCGGCCCCGCACCAAAATCTGGTAAAAAAAGATACACTGCAAAGAAGTATATACCGTTACCGAACAACCAAACAAAAAGGAATAAAATAACCAGAAAGAAATTGCAACTATACCGCATCTTTCTGCAATAGTACTACAGTTTGTTTCAAAGACGACTGAATAAGACCGCAAAAGTTGCATCTTCAGTACTTTTAACACATTGGAGACCTCTTACATAAAGTTAACTTTTTGAATTTTTACGTCTGGGAAGACTTCTTAAATGAGAAGTAAACTCTTTTGGTAAAACGTGTTTTGCAGTAAAATTTATTTCAATAATCAGTAAATGTTCACCGTCTTTTCAAAGAGAAGCATGAATAAGATTATATGTCCTTAATTCAAACGTGAGACAATCTGAATCAGTTACCCAAAACCAAAACGTGGGGGATTTTATATCATAATTTACAGTTAAATTTTCTAATTCAAATGTGAACAAAACATACAACATGTGTACAAGGGATTCAGGAACATGATTAATTATACTAATGTAATAAATAATCAATTGCAAAAACATAGTATTCGAAAAGTAATGTTTACTTCTGAATCGTGTTCGCCGAAACGTTTTATTTTGCACGCGGAGTGCAGAAGAAGTAAAATAGAATGTAAAATGGGAAGTTTTTATTTCTTGAAAAAGATCTGCATTAACTACAAAAGTACCGCATTCTACTGCAGTGGTACCGACAGCGAACTTAAAAAACCACGTGGTGTTCTCCTATATAACCAGCCCGGAAATGCAAGGTGAATCAACACCCCAGTAAAACATGATGTTTGCAGCAGTCGTTGTGTGGCATATCATGGGGTGTGAATGGAGAGAATCAGTGCGGTGACGAGTGAACAGACCACCGACACTGCGACACTGCTGTGAACATTTGAGTGAAAATTACACAGGCAAGAATTGAAATAATCACACTAATCATGTTACTTTTTTCAATACAGTGGAACCTCTGCATCGGACCACCTCTCTCTTAGGACCGCCTCTGAATTAGGGCACATTTTCTTTCGATCCCGAATGCGCTGTACAGACTTCAATGGTTAAGAAAACTCCCAATTGGGACCACCTCGGATCGGACCACTTTGGGCCGTTTTTTTCGGTTAAGAGCCCTCAAAATGCCTGAGGTCGGACCACTGTCAGTCAGTAGGGAATCCACTGTATTTTTGCGGCACCTTACTTACAACACTGAGCATGTTGCCGTCTTAGATATTGTTGCTAGGGATTATGGTAGCAACTGTGTAACAAGACAGGGGCTTAGTTTTGTTATCTATACTTTTGTACCTTGTATAAACAATAGCGGCTGACAATATACAAACACGAGACATCTTAATTTATGTGGTACCTATTCTTTTAGTATTTAAGCCGACCCAAATGCCACCGAATTCATAATGACAATTAAATGTCAATTTAAGCACATAAAGGTAATTTAAATAAGAAAAAAATTGTTAAAACTTTCTCAAAATGAAAAGCAGAGAAAAAGTTAATAAAAAAAGAAAATTATTAGTCTCAAAGATAAAATTGAGATAATTAACAGGGAGTGACGGTTAGCTCAGTCGGTAGAGCGTTGGTCCTGTAATCCTATGGTCAATGATTCGAATCTGGCCGGGGGTGGAAAGCGGAGGATTGACCTTCGTTCAAATTGCCTCAGCTAAACGACTGCACAGGATTATTCACCACCACGGAATTCAAAATATGCCATCCCTTTAAAAAATGAGATAATTAATGACAGTAAATTGATTGGTCAAAGAAAAGTATGGAATTAGCCCAGCCCAAAGACTATTGAACGGTTTGCTAAATATAGTTGCAAAAGTATACAAAATAGAATGCTTGTGTGTGTCGCTAACATGCAGATTATTATGCAGCTGAGACGTAATAGATGTTATTATAAATGAATATTACTTTCTTTGTGTTTGGGCATCAAACTTGAATCTGCGGTGAACCCAAAAATTTTTCCCAAGTAGGACCAAGTCTCCCAAATGGGACCACCTCTGAAATAGGGTACATTTTATCCGGTCCCAAGGGTGGTCCGATTTCAGAGGTTCTACTGTAGTTGGAAATTTCCGCGGTTGGGAAAAGGGAAAATTGGGCAGTTGAAAAATGTTCGGGGCCATTCACATACTATACTGCTACCATCCGTGCACGTGACTATTTAAAACGAGTTACTAAGTTTGAAACAATGCTCGCTTTTAAGCAAACGCGAACCCTGCCCCATGTTTTATGGGAAACGCGGATTTCTGACTGAAAAGTAGCCACCCCCCCCCCCCTCTATTTTTATTGAAATTGGCAGACATTGAACATTTCTAAATTTTACTTGCGCTTTTTTATTATCCATAAATCTAGCTTCAGTTTTATGTTGTTATATGGTTGTAGCTCTGATGTCTTACCAACGTCGACTGATAGATGTTGTTTCAATTTCCATAATCAACCAAAGTCAACAATGTTTACTCAGCAAAAACACGAGTGTTTCTATTTATAACAACATTTTAACAGGTTGTCTTTAAAGGGTTTATAATGCTAAAATACACTCTATAATCTGATTCACACATCGAAAGAGCTTTTCAACTTGTAGGTGGGGGACTTCGTATCGCATGAAAGACAGTTTAACCACTCAGCAAGCATTGCGATATCTTTTAAGTGCCCATCCTCCGACGTCTACCTAGCCTCTACCTAACGTGGCGCGTGCGTTGTTACCACTTTCATACACAGACAACTCCTGTGGTTAATCTGTCGCCTGGTCGCTACGTCTATTCAACGGCTGTCTAAAGTCGCATGTTCACTGGGTAGAAGAAAGGAACCAGCACCAATAAAGGCTGTTATGAAAGAATCCTCGTCCCACTCAGTCTGACTGGCTGTTGGTGTTTCCTGCACCCCTGGCCGAGCAGCATCACGTTATTTTTGCTATAGTTCCTATGTTTTCCCTTGACATTTGAGATACCAAATGATGCACTGCTTGTAGGTATGCATTGAGCAATGTGTCCCTAGTCGCAGGCTCTCATACATTGCGTTTCATAAATTTAGGATTTGGGCAGGAAAAAGATTTCCATGATGTTTTCCATTACATGTGTCAAAGAATTTTTGGCAAGTTTTTGACCATAAATAATGAAATGCTCTGTGAAACAAACATGAAGGCGGGAAGGGGTGGTCAGAAACAATCTTGTAAATGATAGGATTGCAGAAGGGTTTTAACAGGCTTACGAAACGCACTGTAGATTCGAGCTGACACAAGAGCAGAACAACTTTAGTCGGCTAACTCGTGGTCACTTCTTTCCACTGCTTGCTGCCTTTAATTGAAGTATTGTACAATGCTTCAAGTACAGTGTGAGTGCTGATAATCGCAAATACGGTGTGAGTGCTAGCAGGCGTAGGTACAGTTGAGTGTTAGAAGGTGGGTGACTTTGTGAGTGCCAGCATGCGAGTGTTCAATTTAAGTGCTGGCATGAGAGTGTGCAGTTTAAGTGCTTGCATGGGAATGTACAATGTGAATGCCAGCATGCGAAGGTACAATTTAAGTGCTAGCATGCGAGTGTACAGTGTGAATGCCAGCATGTGAATGTACAGTTGAAGGTTGAAGTGCTAGTATGGGAGTGTACAATGTGAATGCCAGCATGCGAATGTACAGTTTAAATGCTAGCATGCGAGTGTACAATGTAAATGCCAGCATACAAGCACGTCGTATTGAATGGTTTTGCTTCTTCAGTAAATTAAAGAAATTTAGTTTTTCAGACGAACTTATGTATTTTGGAAAACTGTTTAAGTATTTTAGCACATTTTTAAAAAATGCATTTAGCTGTGGGTGTTTCGAAATACTGCGAGCTATAAGACAAGGTTGCCTCTGTAACGTGTTTTCCTTGTAATCTGTCTTCAAGTTTTTAACAGCCATGATTAGGAACAACAAATACAAAAATAAAGGCATTAATGTAAAGAGAACTGAAAGAAAATTGTCTCATTTTGTAAATGACATATATTGTATTGTAACTGATGTACCTTCTATTCAAGAAATATTTGGGGTAGCGGAATACTTTTCATACTTTATAGGATTTAATTTCAATAAAGACATGATGCTCCTCGTGTACATGGGCCCTTGGAAAAATAAAACAGTCAGTGTTTGGATTGGAAATAAGTAATGGGAGATTTCAAGTGTTGATATTCAGCTAGGAATTAAAACCGAGCTATATTCCAAGATCAACCTCGACAATCAAATAAACAATTTCAACCAAAATGTGCATATGGAAAAGCCGCAATTGTCCCTTATAGATGAAATTCTACAGCAATGTTTTATGAACCATTAAACCTTGAACAGTGACTTGTTGATAGTATCCAATATGCCATTATGTTTTTACTGTTTGGTAGAGTATATCTTGTGTGTTAGTATTCGGCTATTTTGCTGATTGCATGTATCCGCTTAAAGGCCGCAGCGTCACTTTCATCTTCTATTTATGGTTTTTAAAGTTATGGATCGATCAAAGTATTTTTGTTTCAACGGAGTTATTGTTTAAAGATCGACATTTCTATTGATATTAGCTTGTATTGTGTTGAAAACAAAAGGTATTATAATTATTCTGAAACAATTCAATATTTCTCTCAATACAAACAACACCAAGTGATATGGTTTAAGTCAGATAAATCATTTAAAGTCGTTTCTCCGTGAAACATAACACATCTGGGGTGGCTACGCAACCCTCGATGTATTGCATTTTACAAACCAACTTCTTTTCATGGTCTGTATGTAATGTAAGTCAACATGGAGCTCAAGCAGCCATGATACGTTACTTCATCATCTAAACTGCAGAATGATACATTTATAACTCCGATGGATAAAGGAGGTTTAAAAACGCTGGACATCAAATGTTCTGATAAAGCTCTAACACTAGCTTGGATTTGGAGGTTATGGACACGTAACAATAAAAGTATATGCTGAAGCGTGTGGTCTAAAACTTATTTTACATTCTAATGTATATAGTCTATGTTGCAAAGATTGTTCCAAAACAAGGAAAATACCAAAAACAATTCAAATACCTTTTTACAAGCAGAGCCATGAACAATTGATTTGGAATAATGATTTAATCCGTATTAGGTCATTGGAAAGGATGTAAAGAAAATGTTGAAGCAAATTATGACTGTTAATTATGCAAGATGACGTCCTTGTTTCGGATTTGGTCCAGCTGGTAGAAAAATTCTGCTCTGAAAGAGACATATCTAATATTATCTACACCATGTCTGCATTAAGAAACCTCACCTGCCCACAATATCTACACCATGTCTGCATTAAGAAACTTCACCAACCCGTACCAAATCAATACAAGAAATCAACCAGTTTGTTTGCAATTATAAACTACTTAAGATGAAACAGTTGTCCCTTGTTGGAGATTACAACCAAATCGGCTTACGTAATATTCATGCAGAGTTATAGATGAAGGTTCTGCATATGGCATGGTTGTTCCGCATATTAGGGACATCGGACAGAACGCAAAGCTGGTGTGGCGTTGGAAAACTGTATTTCAATAAATTGGGCGACTTACAAGAACCCTGTTGCAAGATTAAATCTGATTGCAATTGGGTTGTGATTTATAGCGACCATAGATCAACGTTTACGCAAAGTCTTCAAGATCCGTTATGCAAAAACGCTCTGTGCCGAAATCCAACGTTTTTTTTTGGTACTTAATTAACGTCTTTGATGCAACTTGAATAAAGAAGGCAACTGCAGTAAAAAGGCCACAACCCCCACCCCACCCGAATCTTTACCATACCCAGATTTTTGCCATATTCAACAAAAAAGACTTCCATATTCAACAAAAATCTCACTCTTCGCGAATAGGAATCTTTATTTATTTATTCATTTTGGGACACTTAAGGAAACTTGAAATGACAAAACAAAAGGAACAAAGGAAGTTTAGAGTTCACGTTTAGAAATATATTTTAACCTCAAAATAGCCTGTGACCACTTTATGTCAAAACTAGACATAAAACTGGATCAAACGGTAAAATTTTCATTCAAATCGGTTGATCATGGCGAAAGTTATCTACTTTTTTAAAAGTTATTCAAATAAACATTATCAATGTAAATAGCCTATGACAACTTACCGAACTGGCTGCAGTTGTTGAACTGGCTGGAAACTGGTCTCACTCAGACTTCGCCAAAGTGGTCTTTTTTGCTGAATTGGCTGAATTGTGCTCTCCTAGGGGAGAGGGTCAGCACATAGTATGTCCGGGGGGGTCCTCACATGGTCATCTAGTCACACAGTCACATAGTATGGTCTAAGGTTACGCCTCCCATGCCTGGGCTCGAACCACCAACTTTCCGGCCATGAGTCCTACGATCTACCGACTGAGCTAAACCTTAATCAGAATGCTCTGGTAAACATATCATATAAGGTCATAGTGCGCCCCTATATGCCACCTATATGGGTCACGATGATCGACAGGCGATCGATAGACAGTGGGTGGGCTTTCATTGCCTTCATTGATTTCATTGGCTTTCCATTGGTCACGTGATTCATGACATCACGACGATTGACAGGTGTCCCAGAACTGTTCTGGACCAGCATATAACGTCATTATGACGTCACTTCCTGATCCAGAACTGTCATTTACTCACTACTTATTTGGGAGCTGCGACATCTAGAGAACTGTTAACTGTGTATCTGTTTATAGGAGAGAATGTGAGGCCACGTCACAGTGGGTTGGTGTATTGAGCTGTGGCGTATTATATTTGAAGAAAACCAAGTAAAAATACGGTTAATCAACCACTACATACTCTCGTAAATGAAAATAGAACGTACTAAAATCTAAATGTAGAACATACTATGATGAACTGGTTCAGATAAAGATAATATCTCGGACAATCCTTCCAATCCAGTTTGGAATCGGTTCTGATATCCATCGTTAAATATTCGAGGTCTATCAAAGCTAAAAAGGCCATTTAGACAGAAAATTTTTCACTTTCTAGTATAAAATCAATAGCGACATAGAAGGTAATACCAAAATAGAGCAGAAATGGAGAATATGGTAAATACAGACTGTGAAGAATTCAGTGAAGAGGATTGACCTTGGCATAGATTTGATTAAAACGAATGAATTAATATGTGGAACTCAAGACGATGCACGTAACTTCATTATATGCTAGCAAAAATATCTATCTGTAACTGCCGCTTTTAACGAAAACCTTTTTTACTAAATGCATTTACACGAGATTTACAAATAAGAATCCAAGAACCTGCAAACCACATGAGACGAGCACAGTTTGAAATGAAGTGAAATGAATACTTCTGTATTTTGGAACTCTTACAAATAATTTGGTTTGGTTTTCTATCTTGAGATCGACGACAGAGCAAAGTTTTATGGACTTACAAATGATGCTTATGTAAATTTACCCTTGCGAAATTTACGTGTGTTACATCGCCTAGTGAATTGCAAACTGTTTGTCCATGTGTGTGAGGTAAGGGAGCAGGGAGCTGTTTTCCTTATATGAAGTGATTTGAAGAACAAAAAATGTGGCGTACTGTTGAGGTCCTAAAAATATATATTGAATATCGGGCAAAAAATAAGTAGTGTGAGCTCTAGCGTCCGTATGTACAGTGTTATTGTTAGCGGGCCTGTGTACTGAGTGAGTGCCAGCGTGCGAATGTATAGTGCGGTTGCTAGCAGGCGAGTTTACTTAGTGAATGCCAGCATGCAAGTGCTGTAAGTGATAGCATAGAAATGTAGAATTTCAAATCCCATATAATAGTGCATAACGTGAATTCCAGCAAGCGAGTGTATTTAGTGAGTGCTGGCATGCTAATGTGTAGTGCGGTTGGTAGCTTGCGAGTGTACTTAGTGAGTGCCAGTATGCGGGTGCAGAATATGGGTGGTAGCAGACGAGCGTACTTAGTGAGTGCCAGCATGCGAGTGTAAAGTGAGAGTGTTAGCAGGCGAGTGTACCCAACAAGTGCCAGTATGCGAATGCGCAGTGTAAGTGCTGGCATAGAAATGTAGGATTTCAAAACCAGGATAATAGTGCGCAATGTAACTTCCAGCAAGTGAGTGTACAGTGTGATTGCTATAATGCGAGTGTGCCTAACGATTGCCAGCATGCTAGTACAAAGTCTGTACGGTAGCACGGAAATGTAAAGTGCGAATACTAGCATAATAGTGTGCAGTGTTGATTCCAGCAAGTGAGTATACAGTCAAAGTTCTTAGCATGTGAATGCGCACTGAATGATAGCCGGCTGTTGCTTAGTTTGAATAAAAGTATGCGAGTGCAGAGTGTGAGTTCTTCCTGTGAGTGTATAGTATGAGTGCTTGCTGTTGAGGGCATCTTGTGAGTGCACAGTGTTAGTACTAGCAAACGACTGTACTTTACGATACCAACCATGTGAGTGCATAATGTTAGTACTAGCAGAGGAATGTACTTTGTGAGTGCTAGCATGTGACTGTGCAGTGCGAGTGCAAGCATGTGAGTGCACAGTGTGAGTAGTAGCAGACGAGAGTACTTTGTGAGTATTGGCATGTGAGTGTACAGTGTGCGTGCCGGCATATGCGTGTAGAGTGCTAGCAGGCGAGTGTGTGTAGAGTGTGAGTGCCGGCATGTGAGTGTACAGTGTGAGTGCCGGCATGTGTGTGTAGAGTGTGAGTGCTAGCATATGCGTGTAGAGTGTGAGTGCTAGCATATGCGTGTAGAGTGTGAGTGCTAGCATATGCGTGTAGAGTGCTAGCAGGCGAGTGTGTATTTGCTGAAGTAGTTGAGAAAATAATCAGCAACACAGGTCTGCGCGCTAATTACGCAAATGTGTTCTTGGCAAATGTTGTTTTATTGAAACGGTGTAAATGGGTTAAGGAGGTTCAAGACTCAATATTAACACAAAAACAAAGAAACAAAATAGACATAGATGTTTCTGTAACTGTTCAACGCCAAATGTAGTATAAAAATAACAACATTCCCATTGGATACATACAGTACCACCTCTGAGCGGGAAAAAACAAACTCACATCAAAACTTCTTCGAAAGAATCAACAATGTTAGTGTTGCATGTAATTTTCTTATCTGAAACACGCTAAAATAGCTGGTACGAAGAAGACATAGCTAATTCTCGCTGACGTAATTGATAGAAACATTGGGCATTATCAATATGCTGTATAGAGCGCAGAACAAAACAGCCCTTTTCATACACTTTTGCATTGATGGAGTTCAAAATGTTGTTCAGTGTCGACAAATATGATACCGATACTAATTCAGTGCTTTTAAGCTTTCTGCACGAAAAAGTTCGAGATACAGAGTCGCCCCCCTCCCACCCTCCAGATTAAAAACATGCACTTACGAATCACTGATTATCATACAAGGATGTACTCACTCACGGTTCAATGCATGAACGCGATTACAGGAAAAGCTGCACTCACTGCAGCATATGATTATCATGCAAGGTGCATTCACTCACGACCCACTGCCGGCTCATGATTATCATGCAAGGATGTACTCACTCACTGCTCACTGCGGGCACATGATTATCATACAAGGATGCACTCATTCAAGGGTCACTGCGGTACATGATATTCATACAAGGTGCATTCATTCACGGCCTACTGCCGGCTCATGATTATCATACAAGTATATACTCACTCACGGCTCAATGCGGGCACATGATTATCATACAAGGATGTACTCACTCACTGCTCACTGCAGGCGCATTAATACATACAAGTATGCACTCACTCGTGGCTCACTGCGGGAACATCATTATCATACAAGGATGCACTTACTAACGGCTCACTGCGGGCAAAGGTACAAGATTACATATCGTGATGCAATCACGGCTGATTTTGAGAACATGATTATCATACAGGGATGCACTCACGGCTTAATTCAGGTGCATACTCTCTGTAATGGCTCACATGGCTCACTGTGGGCACATGATTACACACAAGGATGCACTCATTCACGGCTTAATGATTCTCACGCAGGGAGGTATTCACTCACGAATCAGTGCAAACCGCTGCGGTTCACTGCGGGCAACTATGCACTGACTCATGGCTCACTGCGGTCACTTGAGTATCATACCAAGATGTACTCATTCACGGCTCATTCACAGGATGTCTTCACTCGCAGCTGAGTTCAATCACATGATTATCATACAATTGTGCACTCACTCACGGCTTAGTAAAGGCACTGAGTTTTATGCAAGAATGTACCCACTGACGGCTCACTGCGGACACATGAATGTTATACAAGGATGTCTTCACTCACGGCTCCGTGCAGGCACATGATTACCTGCAATGATGGATTCACTCACTGCTTAAATGACTACATACAATTATTCACTCACGGCTCTATGCAGGCACATTGGTAAATACAATGATGCGCTCAGTCACGTATCACTGCGGGCGCATGGTTACATGCAAGGATGCACTCACTCACGTATCACTGGGGACACATGGTCACATGCAAGGATGCACTCACTCACAGCTCAATGCGGGCACATGGGTAAATACAAGGATGCGCTCACTCACGTATCACTGGGGACACATGGTGACATGCAAGGATGCACTCACTCACGGCTCAGTTCGAGCACACGATTATATACAAGAACTCGGGTACAATTTTAAAAGTGCACACACATAAAAAATGATATCCGTTATGTATCAAGTCCAACGAGCGTTCGGCACCAAATATTAGAATTCAGTTTTCGTCCTACCCTCGTCCTGTCGGGAATGGCCTTGTCGGGGATTGTCCTGTACGAAATGGTCTGCTACTCCAAACAACAATTTTAGGACATATCCGAGAGTATGTTTTGGATATATCTGGATATTTCTCAAACGGAAAACAGCAGATTTTTGTTTTATTTAGCAATTCGTTTACGATTGCATTTATTTCTGTATCAAGTATTTATCATTAATAAAGGAAAAAACGAAACTGTGAAAAATTGATCTTGAGCACCATAAAAGCACAAAGTACACTGATATCATTCATAGTCTTCTTATGTTAATTCATTAACCAATGAATAATAATAATAGATAAATGAGTACACCAAACCCAGAGCAAATTTTGAATCCAAAGAAAGACGCCCTGTTGGAAGTTTCAAGAATCTTTCATATTAACGAAGAATCCCTTCCGGTTTACACTAAGAGTTTCCAAGGCGCAACCCCAACCTCTGAGGCACTTCCAAAAATCCCTGTGTGCACCAGGTTTTAGGAACACTCTTTCCACACTGCCGCCCCCCTCCCCCACCTCCTTTAATGTCCTATCCCCACTTCCTCCTTGCCCACCCCTTTTTCATTCTATCCTACACTCGAGGCCTGCACAGCCCTTTTCCTAGGCAAGTAGGTGTTAATCCGGCACAAATCTGTGTTCTGTGTCACCTTGCGGTCATCCATCTATATTTGCTGTTTCCGAAAGTCCTATTCATGCTTCTTATCACTTCCCAGTTACACGAGAGACTAGCAGCTAGTGGGGCCAGGGCCTGCAATCGCAGTCATTACCCTGCCTTTTCTTTGCTCACATGTGTGACGTGCATTGGACTGGTGGAGGAGACTCCTTCGAACTTTTGACTAACAGACAAAAATCCTAGCTTCTGCATTTCAAGATTTGTAACAGGTTTGAATCTTATTCTGTTAGAGATTGATTATCCGACATCTTGTCAAGGCCAGGAAACGTTGCAAATGGAAGTAAAACAACATATGTCTCTCGACGTTGCACAAACGATAGGTGAAGGGTTTTGTACAGATGTCGTAAAGTGATCTGGAATGGCCTTCTAGACAGTGACAATCATAAGGTGTGACTGTCGCTCCTCCAGCAGAATATCGCCACAATTTGCTCATCCGGTAAGCCGGGATCGTGAGAAGTCCGTTTATATGGATATTTTTTCAAAGCCAGAAAAACTGCGCTCCGGACATTCTCGTATCTTATGGCGTCATTCTGACCTGTCTCGGAAGTGACCTAACATTGCTTCCATTTCCAATGAGTGATAACCGTCTGAGACCGGTGTATGTTTCTCGCCTGAAATCTACATAAAGTAGATTTCCCTACTTCTACACAACGTCGATTTTCCAACGCCTATTTAACGTTGCTCAAAAGATGTTGAGTAGAAGTGGCGATTTATTCGGCGACCATGCTATTTGGTCGCAAATAACATACAACGTTGAAAAGACGTGTTTTTGGGTCTAACATGGCGTGGAGGTTTTGTCGCCGTCACTGGCCAAACACTTGTTGAGTGGCGCTGAGACTATGTGGCCGTCACTGGCCAAGCACTGGCCGAGTGGCGCTAAGACTTTGTCGCTGGCCAAGTACTTGTTAAGTGGCGTGGAGACTGCCCTCGTCTCTGGCCAAGCACAGGCTGAGTGGTGTGGAGGTTCTCTTGCCATCACTGGCGGTGTGCATTGGTCGAATGGTGTTGAGGCTGTCTTGCACACACTCAGGGGGGGATGCTTTATGAGTCGTGTTGAGACTTTGTCGCCGTCACTGCCCGAGCGCTGGCTGATTGACCCGGAGTCTATGTTGCCACCAGTAGCCAAGCACGGGCTTTGTCGCAGCCATCAGCCGGTACTGAGGTTGAGTGGCGCTAAGACTTTGTCGCCGTCACTGCCCGAGCGCTGGCTGATTGACCCAGAGTCTATGTTGCCACCAGTAGCCAAACACGGGCTTTGTCGCAGCCATTAGCTGGTACTGACGTTTAGTGGCGTGAAGACTTTGTCGCTGTTGCTGCCAAGCACTGGTTGAGTTGCATGGATACTTTATCGCCACCACTTGCCAAGGACTGGCTGAGTGGCGTGGAGACTATGTCACCGTCACTGGCTGAACACTGGCTGAGTAGCGTGGAGGCTCTGACGCCGTCACCGGCTGAACACTGGCTGAGTGGCATGGAGGCTCTGACGCCGTCACTAGCCAAGCACAGACTGAGTGGAGTGGAGGCTCCCTGACCATCGCTAACGGTGTACACTGGCTGAGTGGCATGGAGACTCGCCGTCACTGGCCAAGCACTGGTTGAGTGACATGGACGCTTTCTTGGTCTCACTGGTGGTGAGACTAAGTGCCGTGCATGCTTTCTTGATCTCACCGCCGATGCGTACAGATTAAGCTGCGTGGACGCTTTCTTGGCCTAACTATCGGTGTGCACTGGCTGAGTGACGTGGAGAATTTGTCGCCATCACTGGTCGAGCACTGACTTAGTGACGTTAGACGGTACTTTTGGTCACAACGACAACGCAACTTTCTCCTGCGTTTGATCAAACGTCTTTAATGCAACGTTAAATAGATGTCGGAAAATCTACTTTGGATAGCCATAGAAAAATTGACGTTGTATAGCCGTCGAATTCACATCCCCCCCCAAAAAAAAACAACCTTGTGTTATCGTTCATTGGAAATGGTAGCCATGAGACGTCACTTTACAAATATGCTGAAACGAAGGCGTAAAATATGATAATTTCAAGAGCTCGTATGTTTTTTTCATACCTACCTTTGAAAAATATTCATGGAAATCGACTTCATACGTATCCTGCGCGACCGGATGACCAAATAGTGTGGGTACTGTGACGGAGGGCGAGCGCACTATGATTTTCCTTGTCTTGACGACGATATTAAGCTAATATACAACGCCGGGAGAGGTTGTTTCGACTTCAGTAAACAACCAAAACCTGACGACGTTGTTCTAACGTCGCAGTGTTTACTTGGTGCTGTCTGAGCACTGGTTGAGTGACGTGGAGGCTGCCTTGCCCTCACTGACGGTGTGTACGGACTGTGGCGTAGAGGCTCTCTTGCTCTCACTGACAGTGTGTACGGACTGTGTGGCGTAGAGGCTCTCTTGCCCTCACTAACGGTGTGTACGGACTGTGGCGTACAGGATCTCTGGCCGTCACTAACGGTGTATACGGACTGCGTGGTGTGGAAGGTCTCTTGCCCTCACTGCCGGTGTGTAGAGACGGGGTGGCGTTGGAGGGTCTGTCGCCGTCATTGATGACTCAGCAGAGCTTTCCCTGGGGGTGCCCTCTACCCAGAAAGCTCTGACAAGGTGTAACATTGCTGTAATACAAGGCAACAACGCACACAAAAGGCACACGCTCCTGAGCGGCAAGACTACTGGCTGCCATTATGTGTCGCTGCTGGAACATGAACGCCAAAAATGTGGCAAACTGAACTCAGTGCTCAAGTAAAAATTGACCCGAAAGCACTGAATGTCAGCAAAAAATGAGGAGTTACTGAAGCGCAATTGCTGAATCATTCAATCTGATATGTAGAGGCACGGAAGCGTGACAGATAAAGCACTCATCATTCATTAAGGACCTTATCGGCTGTCACACGCATTAACACACGCAGCCACCTCCTCGCCACTTCTCACACCACGCATCAAATTCGGATAACACTGGCTAAAAGAAATATTGCGGATAAACTTGAACGACAAACATGTCTTACACTCAAGTCAAAGTCTAACTGACGGCTGAATAAATAATTGTCTTGTGTAACAATATGGGAATTCCGTCGTTTTTTCATGTAGAAAACAAACTAAAAGAAACAATGAATAAAGCCGCACAGGGAGCAGTAATATCACATGTTATTATAGTTAATTAAAACAATTACCGACTCGATGAGCCAAACACAAAACCAACTTTTGAGGGTATATTTTTCCTGTAACATTATAGCGTTCAAGTGCATAGTGCTAACAGGAGAACAAGCAATGATCAAAGGAATGGCGCTGAACTTTTCTGCTGCTTCGGGCCTGTGAAGATCGCAGCATGGGAAACAATGTGGAACAGGTCAATGCTATTACAACTTGTAGAAAATATCCAGTTACAGGCTCATTGCTGTTTATTTAATGTTAATATTTAACTATGTATTATTAACAGCGTGCTGGAATACACAAGGCGGATAGGTGCTCCTGATGACGGTAGGGATCACTGCTATTCTGCTTGTTAATGTTCTTACTCAGCAGCGTTGTTTTTGGTAGGTCATGCATGGGCTGTTGTTATATTGTTTAATGGATGGTTAACTTATTCATGCAGGCCTTGGCATCTGCTTACCTCTGGAAGTTGTCTCAAGCTAGTCGTGCAATATTGGTTACTTTTTTGCTACTGATTATGATATTCGGTTATAGTAGCAGAGTGGGACAAAGTGGGATCACGCGTCCACCCTATCTAAGTAAGTTATGCCCAAGTCTTAAAACGGTTAGTGATGCAGGTGACAGAAACAGAGTATCTCGCTACACAAGAAAAGAGCCCCCGACAAACCTGAAAGGATTATTTATGTATTTTCACTGGTAAACTGAAGGAGTAACAATGTATGTTATACGTCTCTTTTCTAAGCGCACAATTACAAACAGATGTAATTCCCACTTGCAAACATAGAATGATTATTTGCAAGGAATTCTGACTGTTTATTCCTTCCTTTTTTTATTTTTTTTTCGTCACGGAGGTTTTCAGAAAACTCCTCCTACGTTATCTGACGTAGAACAATGAAATTTGGCACAGAGGTAGAGAGTGATGAGATATCGTGAAATCCGCAAAATTTTTTACCTTGACCTTGAAGGTCAAGGTCAAATTTAGGTCCAAGTTTTTTTACCTCAATGTGGTTTCCAGAAAACTCCTCCTACACGGTTTGTAGTAGAAAGACGGCATTTGGCAGAGACATAGAGGGTAATGAGTTGTCGTGAAATCCGCAAAATTTTTTACCTTGACCTTGAAGGTCATTTGAGGTCAAAATGGAGGTCAAAATATTTTTTCAAAAACCTATTCCATCACGAAAAATTGCTGGAAATAGCGCTCAAATCCTTGTTTCAACACGTGTACGGTGTCAGTAGGCAGTAACATCATGGATGGAATCTCGACATTCAGTGTCAAGGTCAAGGCCATGTGACTTTTGTATATTGAAATCCGTTAGAGCAAAATTGTCAATTTTCTCGAAAACGGCTAGAGATAGAGCGATTTTGAGCTTATTTTCGACCCTTTGGGCCTAAAAGACGTTATATAAGAGGTACTTCAGTGACCTTGACCTCATCCATCACGGTAAAGGTCAAAAACCGAAAATTGACCATTTTCTCGAAAACGGTTAGAGATAGAGCGATTTTGAGCTTATTTTCGACTTTTTGGGCCTAAAAGACGTTATATAAGAGGTACCTCGGTGACTTTGACCTCCTCCGTCATGGTCAAGGTCAAAAACCGGAAGTTGACCATTATCTCTAAAACGGTTAGAGATAGAGCGATTTTGAGCTTATTTTCGACTGTTTGGGACTAAAAGACGTTATAGAGGTACCCCGGTGATCTTGACCTCCTCCGTCATGGTCAAGGTCAAAAACCGGAAGTTGACCATTATCTCGAAAACGGTTAGAAAACTGAATTTGATTATTTGTACCCAAAAGAGATTACATTATATTTGCTTCTATGTATTCGTTCAAATAATTCGGAAGCTGATAATTATGTCGAAACACTGCAAAATGTGTCTTTGGCCAGATGGATTGTACCATTGCAAGTGGGTGCCATTTCAAATTCGGTCTAGTTGCATATAAGATCACTTTAAAACCTGCGGCAGGTAAAGATGCCATTGTTTAGTTACACGAATGCTCTTTTCATATTTGTAGAAATTATGCATTCTGGGCAATAAACATTGGAGGAAAGGATGTTGTGTGTGGATAACTGAACAATTTCTTGCATCTCTTGCACATGCTTTTTTCTATTAAACAATTTTCAAATTGAAAACTTGCAAAGAGCCTACTGAAGCTGTACGTGCTGGCCGGTCGTTTGTTTTTACTACTCCTCTCACCGTGCTGGCAATATGACTTCCAAATTTTACACACATGAAGCACTTGATCCCAAGTTGTAGACCTCGCTTTTTTGTTTTCGTTTCTTGATCAAAATTTAAGCAAAACAGTGATTTCTTATCAAGAAATGCAACGCGTAAGGAATACCGTATCATGGAGTAAGCGACAAAGCTATGTTTTTTCTAGAAAGGTTTCAAACTTTCAAAGAATTTTCGGAATATGAAAAAGCATTGTCTTGTCTGTGAAGGAAAAGCAGAAACCAAAATCAGGCTGAAAAGTTTTTAGAATGGAAAAAGGGAAAAAGGTGATTTTTAAAATACTATTTTTTTTTTTTTGGCCAAGTGTTTAATATTTCGCTTTGAGAAATAGGTTCTCAAATAAATCGACAACAATAGACAAATAATATCTAATGACGATGCTAAATGAGCCTAATTGTAGTTCTAATTACAAAGTTCCTCGATTATCTCATCCTCGTCAACCAATCAAATCACGAAGTAAAGTAGGTCAGGTCAGGAATTCTCTGAGTAATCTGATTCAACTGGATGATTGGGGGAGAAAATCCCGGAAAGAACGCCGTGAAAAAAATCCTCTCTATTCTGCCAACTGTGGAGAAAATACGCCCTAGATTTTTGTCATGCCGGAATAAAATCCGCCCCACTCACCTCATTTGCTATGGTTACAACCCTCTGTGAGTTCTTTCACTACACTTGGCAGATTATGGTCATTAAATATACTACGGAATCCGGCAAGGTTTTGTGACTCACCAACTGTAGCCATTGCTAATCCCCAGTGTAATCATTAAAAGCACTATGCTTTTTCTGACCTACTCAGCTGTGATCCCAAACCAAGACTGAAGCCCTTGTCAATCTGTCGCCTCTGTTCTCACTTCAATAGATATGTTGTTGATGTGTAAATAGTGGATATTATAGAGGGGGATTTTTTCCGTGTATGCCAAAAAAATCCGGGGCTTGTTCTCTGCAGCCTCTTAAATGCGGGGATTTCTCCAGGGACATCTTTCCGTGAGGGGAGAGGGGATTTTCTTCGGGATTGAAACTGTCTTTCCAGTTTAGAATCATTTATAATATTACCAATTTCGGCCGGAACTTGGCGAAGTGGCATATCAGAGACAGCACATTGCGATAAGCGATAAGCATGACGCTGATACAGTTCTCCATGCGCTTGTGAAATGTCCTCTGACCTGAGAGTGGCTAAAAGAGGTTTTAGACCATAGAGACCCATCTGATAATATTTTTGAAAATACAAAGATGGAAAAACTTTGTGTTCGGAGTAGACAACCAAGCTCTTGATATGATGTTTATAATAATCAAACAATATATTTGTGACGTAAGAGGCTGCAATAAACAATGCTCACTCTTTGTCGTTTTACAAGGCATATATAAGAGAATATTAGCATATAAAAATTAAAGAAGACAGATTTACATTAAAATAGCATGGCTTTGTACAACTTATCAGAGAAAGTGAACAGTATGACAGTATGAAAGAAATACTGACTAGAATGTGTAAAACCATTGAATATAGTAATAAATTTAAATTCCTTACGGCCATCTCCGTCAAATTATAAGCTGGAAGACCACGCATCAGTTAGCAAAACAGACGTTTGTTTGTTTGTTTTCACTTTGGGTCTGAACAAAGGGACGTTACGTGTTTGTGTGAGCTGTTGACTTCAGGTGTGCATATGTGTGTGTTACTTTGTCTGAGTATAAGTTTGAAACCAAAGAACACGTTGTCAAATTTACCTATCTAATTAATTATGAAGTAATATATATATATATATATATATATATATATATATATATATATATATATATATATATATATATATATATATATATATATATATATATATATATATATATACTGAAGGACAAAAGAAAGTTTGCACATAATGAAAAATTGTATTGTTACTCACCTAATTGCTCGATTGGCTTCAAATTTGTACCAAAGATACCTCTCAGATAGTGCTACAATATAATCGAAAAATGAAAGTTCTGAAGAAATTTTAATGAAAGGTCACAAAGCGCCAAAGTCAGTGTAAATGCCGTTTTGAGTTTTCTTCAATTTTCCATGTTTATAACAACTCCATTGGAACGCAGTACGGCCTAGATTCGACTATGCATTGAAGTTATCAACCTGTTAATTTGTAAGGAGGATATTTGTGCCACCCCTCAATCAATGCTTGCCTCAATTCCGCGAGATTTTGAGGCGTTGGGTTACGGGCTCGAACTTGGCAATCCAGATGATCGTATAGATATTCTATGGGATTCATATCCGGACTACACGCCGCCAATTGTTATGTCTGCATACTCCATGGTTGTAGTTGTTGGCCCAGCGCACTCGATTTCACCGTCTCTTGCGGTTTAGCACCACTCCGATGTCGACCTGACGAGCGCGGATCCCATGTTCGCGTAGACACCATATAGCGGTTTTCGAGCTCTTACGGTTATTCGTCCGTCCAGGGATCTCCGTTGTTGTTATTGTGACTGATCTGAAGCGATCCCGGAGGTGGATCATGCGGATCCGGCGATCCTTGTTAGGTGTGGTCACACGCGGTCTGCCGTGTCCCGTGATCCAGTGTCCCGATACCGTCTTCGGAGTTTTTCTACTGCTCTTTTACTGCACCCGAAACGTCTGGCAACGAACTGAGCAGAAGCACCAGCTTCAAGCATGCCAATAGCCTGGTCGCCACAGTTTTGCGGTATTCGCTTCATCTCAGTTCTCCGTTGTTTTCATCGATTTACTGCGTTTACATATGCAGTTACACTGGATGACCACGTGTGTAATTTTATAATTTTTCAATATTGAGCCGGTACTGACTTATGTGGATTAATATGGTACAGTGCTTGAATCCCTACAAACCCGTAATAAATAACCACACCCGCATGAAAAAATAACGATGGTTACAACTTCTGATTATAATCTGATGCTAAAAATTTAGAAGAAAAATATCCATAGGTTTTGGAGACATTTGGGTTTATATGTGCGAACTTTCTTTTGTACTTCAGTATATATATGATCTAGTGGTTACGATACGCAATACCATGGTGAATAGTCGCGTGTGATATTGGTTGACGGCCGAGCCGCTGCTTATGTTCCTTGCCATCTTCCTTCCGCTCTTATTCCCGGTGAAAGGATTTCTGTTCAAACCTCTATAGAAATATTACCTAAGACAGTGTGAGAATGAAGATGCTATGTCTAGTTTGTTGTGTTGTAGCTGAAATATATCAAGAAAATGGTGCTGCAACACCAAGTAGTTTGTTATATGTTTGCGTGTGAGTAACAATGAATCGATTTTACGAATGGGAATGAGAGTTGTAGCGTAAGTTTTTTCTGTACTGAAAACCTAACAAAATTATAAACAAAACAACTGGGTAACTGTTGTATATGTTACAGGCAATTTGTGTATTCAGGCAATTCGTGAATTGCCTGAAATTTTCAGGCAATTCGTGAACTGCCTGTGGGGGTCAGGCAAAAATTTTCAGGCAGTTCGTGAATTGCCTGAAATTAGGGACCAGTCAGTTCACGAATTGCCTGAAACATGCTTTATAAGAGATGTTGAACAAGTTTTGATGTTTCTTTAATTTATTGCTACATTTCATAGGCAGCTATAAGGCAATAGTTGCATGTACAAGAATTAAACGTTGATATTTACACCAATATTACGTTCATCTGCTGGTTATTTGAACTTAAAACTGTTTAGCACTGTCCCTCATTCGAGCCAAGCCTCTAGCCTTACACAATGAAAACGAGCGTGGTTTTGGGGTGGTGTATCTTTTTTCTTTTATTATTTAAACAAGTATTGGCCATTCAATAAACATGTCTAACAATGTCGTTTGCAGAAGCCATACACCTTAATTGAAATATAAACTTGTTTCTCCCACTAACCAAACTACAATAGAATGAATTGTGACATTTTAAACGGTAAAAATTAATAAAATACTTTAAAGAGATAATAACAAGGAGGTGCATGTGGGCGGTGGAGGGAAAGCGCGTGCGTTTAGCTTGGCGAGTAAAAGCCGACTGAAGCCACATGAGCATGTTTGCATGGAGCACCACTCGCATGCCCCTCCCTGTTAAATCCTGACCAATCACAACGCAGTTAAAATAAATCTTATCTGAAGGATCTAAAGTGGAGGGGGCAGAAAACCCCGAGACATTGCTACATGTTTAAATCAAAATAATACAATTATTTAAGCATAAAACATCTCACTTCGTTACCACTCAGTTTCATGATAAAAGAGCACTCCGCTGTTTGTTAATAGCAATTGTAACAAGTAATTAGCGTTTATCTTTACACCAATAGTATATCAAAGAATCAGTTTGCATGCATTTTACCACGCACTCAGTTGCGTAATAGAACTGCACTCCGATGTCCGTTAATTGCTATTGTATCAATTAAAAGGCATAACACCATACTTAAATAGCGGTTAGATCAATTTATAATTGCAATTCTAAACCGTAAACTCCCACAACAGATTGGATTGTATTTAATTATAAAGTTAGTTTTGGTCGCAAGAAAAACGTAACTTTCTCCGGCGTTAATCAAAGCCTTTGGGCCATAGGCTAACCAGGAATGCAAAATCGTAGGAGAGCTGGGTCGTAGAACAACTGGGAATGCAAAAATGACAACTGGTGCGTAGGCCAACTGAGCCAGTTGGACTATATATATATATCTGGGCGTCTGTGTGTGTATGCAAGCGCCAAAAGGTCGCGAAAAGGCAAAATGTTTCAATCAAAATCCATTTAAAATATACCGGTAACACAAGAGAACATTTTTCTAAACAGAAAGTGAGTAACATCGGCTTGTAGTCAGTTTATGGACACCACTTAATGTTTCTTAGGTGTGACTGGTTTAAAGCAGAAAGAAAACTTAAGATCGCTTCTGGGAAAACTAAATATTGTAAAAAAGTAATAATTATCAAGACGAATTTGAAATATCTAACCCTCCAACATTGAAACAACCCAAATTTGAGCCTGGCTCAGATTCCTAGTTACACGAAGGCCTTTCAGCTTTGTATGTGTTTTCTCAATTTTACTCACTGCTCAAAAATAAAATTTTCCACGAATGCTAAATTTGGCATAAAGTGGTATTAGGAAGGAAAACTTTCCACCAGTTCTTGCCTTTTGGCAACCTGTAGAAGGAGAGTGACTCCCCTCTTTTGTTTTTTTTCTGGTGTAACGTTCCGTTGAAGTGCGTTTGGAACTGAGAAAACGATATGTGGAACTATCTACCGAAAATAGGAATTTACAGTCTGAAATATCAAAGGCCTTTACTCTCTTCGTAACTTTACTCTCTCTGACAACTGGCTAGTATTAATCTAGTATGATAGTGCCTTCGCAAAATCCAGTGTCCAGTGTCAGAACAGAACTACTTACAAGATGTCCTTAACTGATAACTTTGCATTCAACCTGATTTTGTATTGAAGTCGTTATTTAATTTTTCATATCAAAGCCATTATTTAAATATTCACTGAATATAAGATAGCATTACTCAATCTGGGGCTTTCCATAGCTTTTGAATCAACTGTACTATGCACATTATATCATTGTGCTGAATATATTTCTGTTGCATTTTTTAAGTCTATGAACAAGATTTAAACGCAATATTCGATAAGTTGTAAACGACATTTGTTGCCATGTCTTATAGGAGTTAGTTTAAATACACAGACTGTAATGCGGAGCAATACTATCGTCTTGACTTTTTCCCCATCAGTGATCTATCACTACGAACGTTTCTTTACAGTTGAAGACGCAAAAATAGCAGTTTGTGACGCAAAATATCTCAATATCTGAGCTAAACTGTGGGAACAGCTGGGCTCAGACTTGCACGATCCGAGCGGATAGCGGGAAGGGGAAAGGGGGGCTGGGATTGCCACGATCTGAGCGGATGGCCGGAAGGGGGAAGGAGGGCTGGGATTGCCACGATCTGAGCGGATAGCGGGAAGATGGAAGGAGGGCTGGGATTGCCACGATCTGAGCGGATGGCGGGAAGGGGGAAGGAGGGCTGGGATTGCCACGATCTGAGCGGATGGCGGGAAGGGAGAAGCAAGGCTGGGATTGCCACTATCTGAGCGGATGGCGGGAAGGGGGAAGGAGGGCTGGGATTGCCACGATTTGGGCGGATGACGGGAAGGGGGAGGAGGGCTGGGATTGCCACGATCTGAGCGGATGGCGGGAAGGGGGAGGAGGGCTGGGATTGCCACGATCTGAGCAGATGGCGGGAAGGGGGAGGAGGGCTGGGATTGCCATGATCTGAGCGGATGGCGGGAATGGGGAGGAGGGCTGGGATTGCCACGAGTGAGCGGATGGCGGGAAGGGAGGGAGAGCTTGGATTTCCACTATATAGAGCAATGCTGCAGCTATAGGGGCATGGCAGTTAATCACAACACACAGTACGATATACAAACTTGTGCTTATGAAGCGGGCGACTCATTTACTGGGAAGTCGGAGCGGCTTGGGGTTGTGTAGTTATTTCCGAAAGAGGGTCTTTAAACGAAGTATTTTAAATAATACCTGCCTGGTGTGAATCACAATGGAATGCCGTTTTAACATTTAGTGCTTATTTTTGATATCAAAATATAATTAAAGATATCAAGAATTCAATGTAGATCTCAATAAGTTATATTTTGCTATCAATAATTGAATTTTAGATGGCAAAAATTTATTTTTGAAATCAAAAAATCATATTTACAAACTTAAAAAATCTTAAGGGAGACACACATTTACATAAAATTTTACGAATTGTCAATTAAATTTTGGAGATGAAAACTTTAGTTATTGAGATCAATAATAACAACACCATTTTTGATCTCAAGAATTGCTTCGTTTTTGTACAGTAAAAAATTAAAGAAAGATTCTATATACAAGGACCCGTCATTATTAATCTACAGATGTGTACTTCTGAATTTCTTATTTAAAAAATAGATTGATATTTTGATATCGTTTGCAGATTTCAAAATACAAATTAAAAAGGTATCACTCTGAAATAATGATAGCTGAAGTAAAACAGTCTTGATATCAATAATAGGAAAATGAATTATTGAGCTCAAAATTGATATTTTGCTCTCAAATATTTCGTTTTTGCTATCAAGAATTGATTTTTTGATCTCAGAAAATCAATTTTAGATATCATCAAATCATTTTTGATATCAATAAATATTTCTTGATGTTTCTAAATATTTATTGATATCAACAATTTTTGAGAGCAAGAATACATTTCGAGACATCCAAAATACAATTACAGACAGCCAAAATTAATTCTTGATATCAAAAAATCAATTTTTGAGATCAAAAATTAATTCTTGATATCAATAAGTCCCTAATAAATGTGAAAACGGCATTCCATAAATCACTGAATCATTATTGATTTTGGTCGTGAGTACAAAAATGAGGTCATGACGAAACTCTATGATGAATAGCAGGAGACAGGAACGTGAGTCAATTCCTTCTTTTAAATTCTTTTGCCAAATTTCTATTGGTATACCCTGTCCTTTATTCTTTTCTCATTTTTATTCTTTACTTAAATTTTTTCGATTTTGTTTCTTGCTTTATTTCCTATTTTCATTTTCATTTGCCTATTTTTTCTTTCACTCGTTGGATTATAAAAAGACAAAATGATTTTGATTGTTTTCGTGTTATGTGTGGATTACTGGAAGCGTCAGTGCTCGCACCAATAATGGTATTAATCTGAGAGCAATCCGTAACACAAGTGACGCACATCTGTACTGCCCGCATTAGTTAACATGTTGAAAACCTATATTTGCTTTCTTGAACCCTTATTCGTTATTTGTTGAATTGACTAGTAATTTAAAAGGAATTGACGTTTTTTGTCCGGTTTTAGCACGGAATTCCGAGGCTTATTCTGCCTAACATGGTACGGCATATACGTCGAGGAAGAGACCTCCTATTGGATGAATTTATAAACAGACAACCGACCTCCGATTAATTGTGGGACGAGATGCCTTAATGACGTAAACATCACATTTGAGATAGTTCCCTGCCCGGGAAGAAATTTTTCTTGTGTACACACTAGAGTATTCAGTTCATGTTAAAGGTTAAATGTCACTTTGGATACCTAAATCAGTTACTTTGGATGACTAAATCAGTTCCATTGCATGCCTAAATCAGTTACCTTGCATGCCTAAATCAGTTACTTTGGTAGACTAAATCAGTTACTTTGGATGACTAAATCAGTTCCATTGCATGCATATATCAGTTACCTTGCATGCCTAAATCGTTTAGTTTGGCTGCCTAAATCAGAAAACATTCATCGAATGTTACATAAAATACATTATGCATTGATATATTTAACAAGGACTTGCCCTAATATAAATAAAGTGTTAATTGTTTGTTTTAAAGCAAATTGAAACCAATTTCTATGCAAGCACGTAACCATCTTTGTTTTTATGCTATTATGTGGTCTAAATTCTACATTTTTAATATTTTTTCATACACTGAAAAAATTTACAATGCAGACGTAAGATGTGATCAGTCACATCGACTATTGTTTGAAAACCATCCACTCTATCAGCCTGGTTGAATGTCCCCTTTTAATAACTTGATGTTTGATCAGGGTGCAAATTCAGTTTCCCAAAAGCTTAACTGTGAAAAGTTACACTATCCGTGCCTGGATTGCCAGCGACTTGATTCCCACCGGTGCCTGCTGGTACCTGTTACACTTCTCTTCGTCTTATTTTGTTGTATATTTCTTCCGTAGTGAATGCCCTGGTAAATGTCCTCTAAGTGATTCAGTCTATTATATAACATGTGTGACTGCTAAAATAACCTTTATAGGCTTTGAGATTATATAAATATTTTTAAAGTCTAAAGTAATACTTAAAAACACTTACCTGGCAACCCGGTGTGAAGGTAAAAACCACCTCCGTTTTTTTTATGCATCATTTTGGGAGCGACCCAAAATACCAAAACGTTGGTTATATAATAATATAAGTGCTACTTAAAATTGAACTGCTAATTGCATACAGCTAATCTGGTCTAGTCGCATCGGTGGGTACGTCATTCACGTATAAGTGCGTGCAAGTAAATTTTAGTTCAAGGTGCTTCTTCTACCAGTTTAAGTCGTTTTCTTTACAGTTTAGTATCAAGGTAGTTCCCACCCATAAATTACTTATTTTGATTGCCCGCCAGAGTTCAAAAATTATCTCTTTATTTTAACATTATGCCTCTTTTTCAAATATTTCTTTTTACGGTTTTTATTAGTTTATTTATTTAGTCTGATTGCTTTTCATTTTCTCTGTGTTCCTTGATCAGTGCAACCGCATAAGCACTGTGGATAAATGACCATGGTTTCTGTGCCTGTGACCATGGTTTCTGTGCATACGACCATGGTTTCTGTGCATATGACCATGGCTTCTATGCATATAAACATGGTTTCTGTGCGTATGACCATGGTTTCTGTGCATGCGACCATGGTTTCTGTGCATATGACCATGGCTTCTGTGCATATAAACATGGTTTCTGTGCGTATGACCATGATTTCTGTGCATACGACCATGGTTTCTGTGCATATGACCATGGTTTCTGTGCGTATGGCCATGGTTTCTGTGCGTATGACCATGGTTTCTGTGCGTATGACCATGGTTTCTCTGCGTATGATCATGGTTTCTGTGCGTATGACCATGGTTTCTCTGCGTATGACCATGGTTTCTCTGCGTATGATCATGGTTTCTGTGCGTATGACCATGGTTTCTGTGCATATGACCATGGTTTCTGTGCGTATGGCCATGGTTTCTGTGCGTATGACCATGGTTTCTGTGCGTATGACCATGGTTTCTCTGCGTATGATCATGGTTTCTGTGCGTATGACCATGGTTTCTCTGCGTATGACCATGGTTTCTCTGCGTATGATCATGGTTTCTGTGCGTATGACCATGGTTTCTGTGCATATGACCATGGTTTCTGTGCGTATGATCATGGTTTTTGTGCATTTGAACATGGTTTCCGTGCTTATGACCATGGTTTCTGTGCATATAACCATGGTTTCTGTGCATTTGAACATGGTTTCTGTGCTTATGACCATGGTTTCTGTGCATATGACCATGGTTTCTGTGCGTTTGACCATGGTTTCTGTGTATATGACCATGGTTTCTGTGCGTATGACCATAGTTTCTGTTTTATAATGAAGTAGTGGGAGCTGGAAAGAACCGTTTAGGTGAGGTTCACTTCGCTTTCTTATGCTCTTGTATACATTACCATATCACTGAACACACTGAGCGATTCAAATACGCTGTATATTAACCATCACAACGCTGCTTACTTAAACTTAATTTCTTCTCATTTCTATGCAACACGTTATAATAAATTTTGAAAGGTTTAAACTCCAATTGATTTGAAATCACTTTGTTATATCCTACCCGACCCTCACTTTGTTATACGCTACCCGGCCCTCACTTTTTATACGCTACCCGGCCTTCCCTTTGCTATACGCTACCCGGCCCTCACTTTGTTATACGCTACCCGGCCCTCCCTTCGTCATACGCTACAGGGCCTTCCCTTTGCTATACGCTACCCGGCCCTCACTTTGTTATACCCTACTGGCCCTCCCTTCGTTATACGCTACCCGGCCTTCCCTTTGCTATACGCTACCCGGCCCTCACTTTGTTATACGCTACCCGGCCCTCCCTTCGTTATACGCTACCCGGCCCTCACTTTGTTATACGCTACCCGGCCCTCCCTTCGTTATACGCTACCCGGCCCTCACTTTTTATACGCTACCCGGCCCTCACTTTGTTATACGCTACCCGGCCCTCACTTTGTTATACGCTACCCGGCCCTCACTTTGTTATACGCTACCCGGCCCTCCCTTCGTTATACGCTACAGGGCCTTCCCTTTGCTATACGCTACCAGGACCTCACTTTGGCGAATCGTGGCCTAGTATGATGCAGATTTTTTGTAAATGCAATGAGATTGATTAAAAATGTTTCTAAATCAATGGATTTTGTACTCATATATTTTATAAGAAACTTTAAAAATCGGTTTTCGCTCTGGGTATTGGATAATTCTACGGCCTTTCCCTGCACACGTATCAATATACTCAGAATAATCAGAGCATATGTTAGGCATTTTTGTGACGTTACTTATTTTAACTGTGTTTTATATAATATTTCATAGAAAATGATTCAGGGAAACAACAGCATGTGCACGACTGGAAATTTGTTAACAAAAAAGGGGTAGTCCGATATTAAGACAGAAAATATTCCGATATTTATACAGAAAATAGACAGAGAAATATTTCGACTTAAATGATCTTTATGATACCATCCTTCAACGGTCATGCACATTTTTAAATAAATTGTGACTTATAAAATTATGAAAACTGGAGTCACTCTGCCACATTAATGACACGTGGTAAGGCTCTTGTGTAAATGTCAACTCTGCCTTTAACTGGCATTGTCTTTGCATTGTCGGCATTTGCATTTAAACAATTGCTGCGTTCTTTGACGAGGTAAATGTGACGACTGTAGCAACCCTACGTAATGAAGTGCTGTAAGGGATCGCACGGCCACACCCTGCACCTCCTTAATTAAATCAGTCAATGCTGGTATTCTCTGCCCCATGTCAAGTAACAATTCCACCAGACAGAAGACCCGTATCTCTGTACTACAAAGTTAACACGAGCAGATACAGGCGTTTTGATATTGCTTTATGGAGCAAGACCATATTTCCCCCCCTATATTCGTTCCTTGGTATCGTCGCAGCATAGTCAGTAAAGCAGCATCCGTTGTGTCTTTAACTCATAATACGTTTGAGTGAAATTGAGGAACTAAAAATTAGAAAAAGCAAAAGATTTATTTCAACTTAATTATAGGTTAAATTTTGTATGTAAAATAATTGAATATGGTTAAAAGATTAGCAATTTTAGCAACAAATATGTTATGAGTATATGATAAGATAAAAATAATTTGTCCCTGTACAGTAACATTGTACCGCCATAATTCCATTAGAGCGAAGTGTGGTGGTTTTATGGTGTTACATTGCTTTATAAGGGGGTCGGTGGCCGAGTGGTTAAAGACGCTTGACATTATTATTATTATAACTGATGGTATACTCAAGCAAGTCAGTAAGTGCCCTGATCACGCGAGATCATAGCAGATGTATAAGTCTGTAGTGTTTCTGGGTCCATTTCTGTTGGAAATGAATTTTCCGCACCGCACTTTCCATGTATACCATATACAAGGCTTTCTATAGCGATAGTTATGTAAGAGACAATAAAAGCCAAATAACTGCACTCTTACAGAATTTGTTAATAATTCAAAATCATTGCTATTAATATTTAGCATTCCTACAAAATGTTTATAAATCGCTGGTAATTCTGCAAGGAGGTCCAAGTTTTGATTAAAGTATGTTACTTTCAGCCTGCTCACATGCACTTGATGTAATCATATTGATTCCATTGTGGCGTAGTGGCAACGCAATAACTTGCCTTGGAGCAGGGAGCAGCAGGATGCAACAAGACCGTTTTCTCTACCGAGTAGCGAAAATTATACTTGGAGGTCACAAAAAATATGATTCTGAACTCTTAACCTCTTACATATCGTCTTTTAGACCCAAAGGGTCGAAAATAAGCTCAAATTTGCTCTATCTCTAATTTTTTTCGAGATAATGGTCAACTTCCGGTTTTTGACTTTGATTATGCCCGAGGAGGTCAAGGTCACCGAAATATCTCTAACATATCGTCTTTTAGGCCCAAAGGGTCGGAATTAAGCTCAAAATCGCTCTATCTCTTACCGTTTTCGAGATAATGGTCAACTTCCGGTTTTTTACTTTGACCATGTCCGAGGTGGTCAAGGTCACCCAGGTACCTCTCACATATCGTCTTTTGAGCCGAAAGGGTCGAAAATAAGCTCAAAATCGCTCTATCTCTAACCGTTTTTTAGATAATGGTCAACTTCTGTTTTTTTTTTACTTTGACCATGTCCGAGGAGGCCAAGATCACCGAGGTACCTTTTACATATCCTCTTTTAGCTCCCAAAGGATGGAAAATAAGCTCAAAATCGCTCTATCTGTAGCCGTTTTCGAGATAATGGCCCACTTTTGATTTTTGACATTGACCATGGCCTAGGATGCCAATCGTTCTCTAAGATCATGGTTAAAAAAATGCGGATCACCCTCTGTCAGTGCGAAATTTCACCACTCTTTAGCAATTGGGAAACATAGGCATCGGAGATGCAGAGTCCTCAGCCAATAGCAGTGACATCACTGAGTTAATTTTTTTAGATATCGCCCGGAAAAAAAAAGTTTAAAGTGGGATGGACGGACGGACAAGTGACAAAATGAACCCCCCGTTGCACATCTGTACTGTATATACTTTCTTCCTGTAAGGTTTGGTGAATTTCCGATATATAGTTTTCGAAATATCGCCCGGACAATAAACAAGTTTAAAAAACGACGAACGGACAGACGGACAGACATTTGACAGATTGAACCCCCCCCCCCACACACACACACTTCAAATGAACACTAAATATACTTTCTTCCTGTAAGGTTTGGTGAAGATCCAATGAATAGTTTTTGAGGAATCGCCCTGACAAAAAAGTTTAAAGTGTGGATGGATAGACGGACGGACATTTGACAAATTGAAAACCCCATTGTACATCAACACTATATATACTTTCTTTCTGTAAGGGTTGGTGAAGCTTTGGTAAATAGTTTTTGAGATATCGCCCGGACAAGAAAAAAGTTTTAAGTGCGACGGACGGACAGACGAACGGATAGTGACAAATCGAACCCCGCGTTGCACATCTACACTTTGTATACTTTCTTCCTGTTCGGTTTTGTAATGCTTCGATAAATAGTTTTTGAGGTATCGCCCGGACAAAAAAATTACGGACAGACAGACAGAAAGACGGACAGACGGACGGACAGACCAATAGCAATAGTCCTCAGCCATTGTTGGCTGAGGGCTAAAAACCCAAACGCTGCAGCCAACTTCAATTTTCACTCGCATGCCGTGGTAGCTTTCATTGAGAGTTGGGGGATCAATACACCGAGGATATCATGACAGTTTAAACTACTGCTCTCAGCTTCTTGCCTCCTGTTTCGCAAATTTATTTTGTCGTTTTTTAATTGAAAAATTAAGCGAATTTAAAAAAAAAATACAGAGGATACTAGACATACTGAAGTTTATCATATCCCAATTTCATCTTTCTAGCCCTAACAGCCTTTGACTAGTTCCACGGACAAACGAAAAAAAACATGTCACAACTGCTGCTCAAATTTTCGTACAAATTCAATACACTAGGGGATTTTATCAAATCCCCAAGTGTAATTAGTATTACTAGGTTCGTGCATTACTCTTTCTATAATCTATGTTTATGCTTATTTCACATTTTTATGTTTTGTTAAAGTACTATAAAAGGTGAAGCATGGGCTTATACTTTGCAAAGTGCGGGTACAGTGTTATTTGTACAATATGTTGCAATGTCATTTAACAACAGCCAATTCTCTTACCATTTCCGCACATATTAGCATACTGGCATTGTGACAGCCACAGACCACGTCTACATTAATGTAAATTTACATGAATCCTTCAGGACCAAAAAGCTCCCCGCATTTAGAAACATTATGAACGCAAATAAGAGCAGAACATGCATTATGACTCAACAATGGGACTTTGGTTTAGCATTCTTATCACTGCGCAATGGGATTGCGTTGATTATTGTTTCTAGAATAAAGCGATTTCATTGTAGAGTAAATTCATTTTGTCGGTGATTTTGGTACATATATTCTCTTGCAATAATATGGCAACCAAATAATAATAACAATATTGCTCTTTAAAATAGTTTTATGACGAGGTTGAGTCAACAATAATACATTAACTCACTCTAACCGAATCACACTAAACAATAACAGGACGAAGAATGAACATTGTGCTGTAAAAAAATAATAAAATTGACACTTAACGAATTCACACAGACCTCGCAAATATTCAGATAAAGCCTACAATGACAAAGTCTCTTGTGCAGTATCGGATTTCTTTCCTCAGTCACTCACCACGCCTCACGCTCCAGATAGACATTCTATGTGTCATGAATTTAGAGATGTTTATGCCATCATCTAAATTCCCTTGTTGGAAAGATTTAATCTGACCACCCTAATGTAATCGATATTACCGGCTGGTGATAACCTGATACCAAGACAAATCGGGGGCCAGTTATATATATATATATATATATATATATATATATATATATATATATATATATATATATATATATATATATATATATATATATATATATATATATATATATATATATATATATATATTAAGGTACTAAAACCATGAGTGGTGGTGAGATCTCAGTCACCTGGGGTGTAGAACAGAGGATCAAGGCCATCACGAAGGTTGTCACTCAGCCCCCGGTTTCCAAAAGACAAATAACCAGCAAACCATTCCAAGCCCCACCCCGAAGCAACCCCAGGAACATAAGCGAATGAGTAAGACCGACAACATTTTGGTCTAGCTATGAAAATCACTACCTTTCTTCTTGGGAACAATCACAACCTACCCAAGGACTGTTGCTAGGCCTTATAATATTTGCCTCTGGCATTTCATCAAATTGCTTTTCAATAGCTGAGCAAAGGGCGTACGATGTGGTTTCTGTTTGACTGGAGAACTATTTGGGGTGTTGATTTTCGTTTGAACTAAATTGTCTTTCCCAGCTGGGTATCTTTTTCCGCAAAAAGGTGAGCATTTACGTTGAGAAATATCAGGACATGGCCTTTATCAATATTGACCGATTTTTTGTTCGACTTCGTGTTTGATTTCAGTTTCTGTCATGAGTTACGTGTGTCGGGCTTCATCAGGTTTGACTTCTGCAACTCCATTGATTTGATATGTGCGAACGTAGAACGCACGATCAGTGTCATTTTTCGCTAGGACGTAAATGTGGTGCAACACCAACGACTACGTTCGAAACTACAAGTCGTGAAGTTAGTGTTGTCGAGCGGTGTAATAATATGTCCTGTTCTCCCTTTGTTAGGAATGACTGACGATGACCCAGCTGTCACAAAAGTGATTTGGTACTACCTTAACCAGAGTTATGTCGTCCCAAGTATTTTCCTTATCTGGAATCGCAACGACATTTCAACCAATGTTAGTGGTCTTCTTTTGGAAGTCCGACTTATCGTTGCGTGTGGAGAGAAAGTCACTCCCTACGACCATAGGCATGTGCATCCTGGACATTACTATGACATTATGTGTCACAGATTTGTGCCTATCCGAAAACTGAGAGCTGAGGTTCCCAAAATGTTCAATTCATGCTCCGTGACACTGCGTAGGTCCACTCTGTGTTCCTATATAAACATGTTTAAAACTTTTGAGTAGTCTTTCGAATAACCCTACACAGATAAGAGACGTATCAGCACTGGAAGCCAAGAGAGCATGAATTGAAAGCTTTCCGAAAATGCTGGGCACATTTTAGTGTTAGTTAAGTCTTTTTCTTCAGGACTTATGCTCGCACCCGGTACCGAGCGCGTGAGGCGGAACAGAGTACATCTAGTCCCCCCCCCCCCCCCCCATTTTTTTTTGGTTTGTTGCGCGACTGTTCATGTTTTCACTTTCTACAATCGCAAATTTCATGACCCACCCTCCTACAGTGAATCATAGATGGGTTGACCTTCAAAAGACCATCGCATGTCAGCTTTCAGTCTAGTTTTGGAGGAAGAAACTATAGATCTAGTTGCTGAGTCGGTTTTGAACAATAAAACACCCAGTTTTCCAACCACTGGGAGTGAGGTTTTGGGTTTCGAAACACGATACATTTTTCGAGACAGGGATGTAACTTACATAGTGTTTCATCTAGAGGCCTTGACCTTGATTTATCTATCCTTCTTACATCCATCGTCTAAGGAAGATTTTTTCTATTTTATAGTCTCAGCTCGCATGGCAGCGTCAAAATTCAGAGGCCTCATTCTGATCAACCGCCGAGCCATCGTGTCATCAAGGACGTCGTCTATCAAGGCCTCGGTTAAAGATTGTTGGACAATCGGTTGATTTATATCGACATTCAGGTAAGCTTCCTCTGCAAGGGACAAAATTTGTTCAGTCAAAGTCAGGACTGATTCACCCTTCTTTTGCTTAATCCAGCGCGGTCTTACGCGAGGCAAGATTTTCCTGAAGGACGTGGGAAGGCTGGTGAACCACAGCGCCTTTCATAGGAGGGCCACGATTTATAAGAGAGCCACGATTGTATTGTGATCTGTCCCAACTGTCTGGGTCACCCTCTCAACATTATTAAGCCACTCCCTAAAGCGACGGCCCCCATCGCCATTAAAGCTGCATATGCTGTTGTCGGCCAGCCAGCTTTATTTGCAACTGGCAGAATAAATTTTGTTGTCGAAACAGTCAACATTTTCACTCCTGTACATGTTTCACACTTCAATTTTTTCGAATCAATTCTTTCTGAACGATTAAAGTTTGGTTTCATTCAGAGTAAGGATATTGCTTGAAACAGAATGAGCCTACAAGCCAGTCCACACTTTCGGGTCTTTCCGGTGGAGGTGTTGTTTCGACTGCAAATGTTTTAGGATAAATTATAAACTAATGACAAGAGAAAAACATCAAAATTCTAATTTTCTTTCAACAGGCACACTTTCAAATTTATAAAGGAATTATATGATCTTTTAAAAACTATTTTAAATATTATTCAGTCCCTTTAATAACCAACATGTGAATATTTTTCTGGCAAAATAGAATTTTGATGATTTTTGAAGTTTTTTTCTATCATTTCTTTATATCCTTATCCCAACTGAATTCATCCGAAACGAAAAAACTTTTCGGCAAAAGTCAAACTGCGAATTGCATGCCTTATTGATCGGCTTTGGCCGTGAAAAATGTTACAAAGTCTGTGATTGGCTAATGAAAAAAGTTAATTTACTTAGCTGAGATTTCGAAAATATAGTTTTCCTCTGATAATTCGATGCTCTTTGCATATATTTCAGTAATCCGTCTTAGCAAAGCATCTAAACTTTGGTTTAAATCTAAGATTTCGAGAATACGGGCCCTGGCGAATAACCATGCAGTTATATACAACAACCTTCCTAGAATACCTGTTCTAAGATTTTTTTACCAGCCATGACACCTCAAGTGCCCCCACCCTCTCGCATTCCCCTGGCTAATCGTCTCTGTACCAATCCCTGGCTGATCGTCTCAAACCAATGACTGGCTAATCGTTTCTATACCAATGACTGGCTGATCATCTCTATATCAATGACTGGCTCATCGTTTCTATATCAATGACTGTCTGATCATCTCCATACCAATGACTGGCTGATCGTCTCTATACCTATGACTGGCTGATCGTCTTTATACCAATGACAAGCTGATCGTCTCTATACCAATTACTGGCTGATCGTCTCAATACCAATGACTGGCTGATCGTCTCTATACCAATGACAAGCTGGTCGCCATTATACCAATGACTGGCTGATCGTCTTTATACCAATGACTAGCCGATCGTCTCTATGCCGATGACTGGCTGATCGTTTCCATACCGATGACTGGCTGATCGTCTCAATGCCAATGACAGGCTTATCGTTTCTATACCGATGACTGGCTGATCGTCTCTTATCCAACGATTTGCTGATCGTCTCTGTGCCAATGACTGGCTGATCGTCTTTATACAAATGACTGGCTGATCGTCTGTGTGCCAATGATTGGCTGATCGTTTCTATACCAATGACTAGCTGATCGTCTTTATACCAATGACTGGCTGATCGTATTTATACTAATGACTAGCCGATCGTCTCTATACCGATGACTGGCTGATCGTCTCTATACAAATGACTGGTTGATTGTCTCTATACCAATGATTCGCTGATCATTTCTATAACAATGACTGGCTGATCGTCTCTATACTAATGACTAGCTAATCGTTTCTATACCAATGACTGGCTGATCATCTCTATACCAATGACTGACTGATCGTCTTTATACCAATGACTAGTCGATCGTCTCTATGCCGATGACTGGCTGATCGTCTCTATACCAATGACTAGCCGATCGTCTCTATGCCGATGACTAGCTGATCGTCTCTATACCAATGACTAGCCGATCGTCTCTATACCGATGACTGGCTCATCGTCTCTGTTCCTACGATTTGCTGATCATCTCTATACCATTGACTGGCTGATCGTTTCTATTGCAATGACTGGCTGATCGTCTCTGTGCCAATGATTGGCTGATCGTTTCTATACCGATGACTGGCTGATCTCCTCTATACCAATGATTGGCTGATGGTCTCTGTGCCAATGACTGGCTGATCGTCTTTATACAAATGACTGGCTGATTGTCTGTGTGCCAGTGATTGGCTGATCGTTTCTATACCAATGACTAGCTGATCGTCTTTATACCTATGACTGGCTGATCGTCTTTATACTAATGACTAGCCGATCGTCTCTATACCAATGACTGGGTGATCGTCTTTATACCAATGACTGGCCGATCGTCTCTATACCGATGACTGGTTGATCGTTTCTATACCAATGACTGGGTGATCGTCTCTATACAAATGACTGGTTGATTGTCTCTATACCAATGACTCGCTGATCATCTCTATAACAATGACTGGCAGATCGTCTTTATATCAATGACTGGCTGATCGTCTCTATACCAATGACTGGCTAATCGTTTCTATACCGATGACTGGCTGATCGTCTCTAAACCAATGATTGGCTGATCGTCTCTGTGCCAATGACTGGCTGATCGTCTCTATACCAATGACTGGCTGATCGTCTTTATACCAATGACTAGCTGATCGTCTCTATACCAATGACTAGCCGATCGTCTCTATACCAATGACTGGCTGATCGTGTCTATACCAATGACAGACTTATCGTCTCTATACCAACTATTGGCTGATCGTCTCTATACCAATGATTGGCTTATCGTCTCTATACCAATGACTGGCTGATCGTCATTGTACCAATCACTGGCTGATCGTCTCTATAGAAATGACTGGCATTTTTTGCACTTTGGCATGATATATCTCCAAAACAGTTCGTTGAATAAGGCTCAGACGTCGCAAGAAGAACACATATATAGCGCAAATGTATACTTCAAAGTTTTTCTTTATTTCCGTTAAAAATGTTTTTTGGCGATTTTTTAAATTTTCGATTTTTCAGTTTTTTGGCCATATTGTTGCGATATCTCCGAAAGAGTTTGTTGGATTTGGCTGAAAAGTGGCAAGACGAACCCACATATAGTGCAAATGCTTAGTGCGAAGTTTTTCTTCATTTTCTTTTAAAATGTATTTTTGGCGATTTTTTTAATTTTTGGGCTCGCCAATTTGTACTTTTAAGCAAGGAATTTTCTCCACGTCACTCACTGGGGACGGGGAACACATATCCGTGTTTGTTTTAACAAAAACACTGGCCAGGCTAGTTGTCTATTTGCAGGCAACTTAATACGGCGTGCCAGCGCCGTGACTTCGAATACTTACTCTCCCTCGAACACACGCAACCTCCTCAATTTAATCAATGTTATGCTTCGTTCTCTACCCTACCTCTGCAGTTTGCTCACTGTTTAAATTAGTATATATTTTATATGCTTTTACGTAATGGTCATTCATCTTGGTTTATATAAAGTTAGAAATTAAAAATAATAATCAAATTCGATCCGTTCATTGACCTGTGAAGAATTCTGTTAGTATGAGCAAAATGTAAAATAATAATAATAATAATAATAATAATAATAATAATAATAATAATAATAAAAACTCACTTGTCAAAATATTGCGCAGGACTCAGCAAAAAAAAACCCAAACACATGACAAGAACTACAAGAAACTTCAATCAATGTAAGGTTAATATTTGGAAAATAAAACAGATGTTCCGGCAGGATCGATATCATCACAGCTGCCCGAATAAAAAATCTTGGGTTTCGGGTATATTTTGCATACCAATAAAAAAGACCACTCCCCAACCTCTCCCCACTCCCCTACCACCCCCTGCCCTCCCCACTCCCAAACCACTCCCCACTAGCCACCTGCTCTTTTTTTTTTTTTTTTTTGGTAATTTTAAGCGTGATGCGGTCCTCTCAGTTATTCTCAACAAATATAATTATTTTACGCTTTTACACATGAAAGAAAGTAAAACCTCTGTAAAGTAAAAAATATTCACCGGGAAAGCAGAAAAAGTACTGAAAATGGGTTGTCACAGAACAAATGTTGCGTATAATTTTGCCCTCGAACCTTTGGCGCTCGCATATCCGGACGCGTATAACTCCAAACGCATTAACATTAACTTATGATCTCATGATATATGTCTGACGTCTTATAAACATTTTATAAAAGCACTAAACTACATTTTTGAAAAAAGAAAGAAAACGAGACAAACTGTTTGCCAGTGCCGACTGCTTGGCACTGGCATCGAAACTGCTTGGCCTTATTTTAACACTTGACAAGCCTTTGGCTTGCAAGGGTTATATGAATTTGTGCGAGCAATATTCATCCTTTTTTTCTTCTTGACAGTTTTTCCGATTTTTTGTGTCTTCTTCTCTGACACTATGGGCCCTACGACCGTGAAATTTGGGACTTATAAAGGGCTTGATCTGAACATGTGCATGTCACTTTTTATTTTCGTCTTTGATTTCGTTTTCTTTGTTAAAACGCCATGTGAAAAGAGTGTATTTTTTTGCAAGTAAATGCGTAGCATTTAACGACAGCACAGAATACACACTTGCTCTGTGAGCTTTGTGCGAGCTCTCACTGCGTAAATAGATAACAAGGCGTATGCCTGATCAATCAATAAAACTTTAAAGGGAAATGCGGCTATCTCCCATAATTTTAATCTGCAACAATTTTGTTTTAATACTTCGTATGTGCAACCATATGACACAGTGCTATAATAATAGGATATAAAAAGCAATGGTCACCGGACTTTTATGAGAAATAAAACAGAACTAAAACGACTCAGGATTTCTTTCGGTTTGTATTGCTAAGAATGGCAAATAAACAAATTTTGAGACTAATTCCAATACAGAACGAAAGCCTGCAACATTCTTCCTCTCATATTGTACATAATTACGCACTGATCATTAATTCAACATTTGAGGTAGTAAAATATCGGGGTCCCCGCGGTTCTTTTGTCACTACAAGTTCCTTTGCGAACCTGCCCCACCCCCTCCCACTCATTTTTCACACTTTTTTCAGTGATGATATATACAACCATTTCCCACCCAAATTCCAAGGGATATCAATGCACATTTTCAAGCTACTGTACTCCAGGCTTATAGGCAACAGGGTTAAGAAAACATCATTTGGTGGGAAAGTCCACAAATTGTTGCCCTGATCCACCCTTTTTCGCATTACTGAACCGAGCACACCGTTATCTGACATTGGCGTTGCTTTGTGATCCAGTCAGTTCTGATGTTGTCAAGCAAATTGGGTGGCCAGTGAAATGATTTTCGAACTCTGATTACCCAATAACTTTGCAAAGGATATAATTCTGGCGCCCCACGACTGATAGCAGAAAATTTAACATTTCAGTTCATACACAATTTGAAAATTCTGATCCTGATTCTAAATTCACTCACTAGATGGCTCAGAGATAGCCGCATTCCTCTTTAAGTCAACAACAACTAAACACTACTCGGCTTATCAGACGTATTCAGGCTGTGTTGTTTGCAATATATTATTCAAGAAATAACACATGCGTTTTAATTTTTGTCAAGTGTTTCGCTAGCGGAATGAGCTTCTAGTTATAATAAAAAGATCGCCACCCACTTCAACCGGGTCAGTTTAAATGAATGGGATACAAACAAGACTACTTTTCTTTCTAGCCTTAGACCTCGATTTTGGACACCTTTTCGCACCTCGATTTTAAAACCGCTTTATCTCTAATTGCTTTGTTTCAAAACCTTTCAAATTTAACAAGAATGATTTCCAAATAGTCGTTACAAGGCCATAACATTTTGAGACCGCTGGTTTTTGAAAATCCTAAAATTATCAATTTTACCTAATTTCTATAAATTGTTTGAAATTGATATAGCATCTAAGTCTATTTGAAACTTCAAAATGTTCGATAGTTTGTCTGAAACAGTGAAAAAATGCTGTCGTAATTTTCGAAGTGCAAATCCGTTTTTAGTGTGCGGCGCCAAACCTGGTAGAAAGCGATCCAGTTGGTGTGCAACATGACGTGGTTCAAGTTAAAGATTGCTAAACACTTTAAAATAGATCTATTCCAATAGCTGTAGCTGAATCATGTTAAACTTCACAGGCATGTCTCCTATCCTAGATTAATATTTTTTCGATGTTAATACAAAACCGCTTTCCCGATGTCTATGCAACACCGGGATAAACCATCTTTCGCCTTCCATTTGTAGCCTTACGCAATGTTGATTAGACGTCGGAGAATCTACTGTCGGAAGGTAGACGTCGTTTCGACCGCCACAAACAACCAAGACGTTCTGGGAATACCGCTATGTTTACTGGACTTTTTGGCTATTCTTTATTTGGTTCCTTTTATTGATTTTTTGCGTATAAGGTGAAACTTTAAAAGACATCTTTTAATACAGTTATTGGATCTTACAGTGGTTTGATCGTTTTGAAACAAATATGTTTCCCGCGTACACGACCACAGATGCGAGCTTTATCTCTAACAAAATTGGTGTCGAAATGGTCGAAATTTGGATATTGGGTTTTGGACTGAAAAATGTTGATATACAGTTTCAAAACTGAATTTCGCATTCAGTTTTTGACAGTCTGCTTTCTAACGTCTTAGACAGTTGATTCAGGTTCTATAACCTGTTTTGGAACTTAAACTTTTTTCAGCTCCTTACAATGTCTCTGATATTTTATGCATTCAATTATTGTAACGACAGCACAGAATACACACTTGCTCTGTGAGCTTTGTGCGAGCTCTCACTGCGTAAATAGATAACAAGGCGTATGCCTGATCAATCAATAAAACTTTAAAGGGAAATGCGGCTATCTCCCATAATTTTAATCTGCAACAATTTTGTTTTAATACTTCGTATGTGCAACCATATGACACAGTGCTATAATAATAGGATATAAAAAGCAATGGTCACCGGACTTTTATGACAAAATAAAACAGAACTAAAACGACTCAGGATTTCTTTCGGTTTGTATTGCTAAGAATGGCAAATAAACAAATTTTGAATCTAATTCCAATACAGAACGAAAGCCTGCAACATTCTTCCTCTCATATTGTACATAATTACGCACTGATCATTAATTCAACATTTGAGGTAGTAAAATATCGGGGTCCCCGCGGTTCTTTTGTCACTACAAGTTCCTTTGCGAAACTGCCCCACCCCCTCCCACTCATTTTTCACACTTTTTTCAGTGATGATATATACAACCATTTCCCACCCAAATTCCAAGGGATATCAATACACATTTTCAAGCTACTGTACTCCAGGCTTATAGGCAACAGGGTTAAGAAAACATCATTTGGTGGGAAAGTCCACAAATTGTTGCCCTGATCCACCCTTTTTCGGATTACTGAACCGAGCACACCGTTATCTGACATTGGCGTTGCTTTGTGATCCAGTCAGTTCTGATGTTGTCAAGCAAATTGGGTGGCCAGTGAAATGATTTTCGAACTCTGATTACCCAATAACTTTGCAAAGGATATAATTCTGGCGCCCCACGACTGGTAGCAGAAAATTTAACATTTCAGTTCATACACAATTTGAAAATTCTGATCCTGATTCTAAATTCACTCACTAGATGGCTCAGAGATAGCCGCATTCCTCTTTAAGTCAACAACAACCAAACACCTTTTCGCACCTCGATTTTAAAACCGCTTTATCTCTAATTGCTTTGTTTCAAAACCTTTCAAATTTAACAAGAATGATTTCCAAATAGTCGTTACAAGGCCATAACATTTTGAGACCGCTGGTTTTTGAAAATCCTAAAATTATCAATTTTCCTAATTTCTATAAATTGTTTGAAATTGATATAGCATCTAAGTCTATTTGAAACTTCAAAATGTTCGATAGTTTGTCTGAAACAGTGAAAAAATGCTGTCGTAATTTTCGAAGTGCAAATCCGTTTTTAGTGTGCGGCGCCAAACCTGGTAGAAAGCGATCCAGTTGGTGTGCAACATGACGTGGTTCAAGTTAAAGATTGCTAAACACTTTAAAATAGATCTATTCCAATAGCTGTAGCTGAATCATGTTAAACTTCACAGGCATGTCTCCTATCCTAGATTAATATTTTTTCGATGTTAATACAAAACCGCTTTCCCGATGTCTATGCAACACCGGGATAAACCATCTTTCGCCTTCCATTTGTAGCCTTACGCAATGTTGATTAGACGTCGGAGAATCTACTGTCGGAAGGTAGACGTCGTTTCGACCGCCACAAACAACCAAGACGTTCTGGGAATACCGCTATGTTTACTGGGCTTTTTGGCTATTCTTTATTTGGTTCCTTTTATTGATTTTTTGCGTATAAGGTGAAACTTTAAAAGATATCTTTTAATACAGTTATTGGATCTTACAGTGGTTTGATCGTTTTGAAACAAATATGTTTCCCGCGTACACGACCACAGATGCGAGCTTTATCTCTAACAAAATTGGTGTCGAAATGGTCGAAATTTGGATATTGGGTTTTGGACTGAAAAATGTTGATATACAGTTTCAAAACTGAATTTCGCATTCAGTTTTTGACAGTCTGCTTTCTAACGTCTTAGACAGTTGATTCAGGTTCTATAACCTGTTTTGGAACTTAAACTTTTTTCAGCTCCTTACAATGTCTCTGATATTTTGTGCATTCAATTATTGTAACGACAGCACAGAATACACACTTGCTCTGTGAGCTTTGTGCGAGCTCTCACTGCGTAAATAGATAACAAGGCGTATGCCTGATCAATCAATAAAACTTTAAAGGGAAATGCGGCTATCTCCCATAATTTTAATCTGCAATAATTTTGTTTTAATACTTCGTATGTGCAACCATATGACACAGTGCTATAATAATAGGATATAAAAAGCAATGGTCACCGGACTTTTATGACAAAATAAAACAGAACTAAAACGACTCAGGATTTCTTTCGGTTTGTATTGCTAAGAATGGCAAATAAACAAATTTTGAATCTAATTCCAATACAGAACGAAAGCCTGCAACATTCTTCCTCTCATATTGTACATAATTACGCACTGATCATTAATTCAACATTTGAGGTAGTAAAATATCGGGGTCCCCGCGGTTCTTTTGTCACTACAAGTTCCTTTGCGAAACTGCCCCACCCCCTCCCACTCATTTTTCACACTTTTTTCAGTGATGATATATACAACCATTTCCCACCCAAATTCCAAGGGATATCAATACACATTTTCAAGCTACTGTACTCCAGGCTTATAGGCAACAGGGTTAAGAAAACATCATTTGGTGGGAAAGTCCACAAATTGTTGCCCTGATCCACCCTTTTTCGGATTACTGAACCGAGCACACCGTTATCTGACATTGGCGTTGCTTTGTGATCCAGTCAGTTCTGATGTTGTCAAGCAAATTGGGTGGCCAGTGAAATGATTTTCGAACTCTGATTACCCAATAACTTTGCAAAGGATATAATTCTGGCGCCCCACGACTGGTAGCAGAAAATTTAACATTTCAGTTCATACACAATTTGAAAATTCTGATCCTGATTCTAAATTCACTCACTAGATGGCTCAGAGATAGCCGCATTCCTCTTTAAGTCAACAACAACCAAACACCTTTTCGCACCTCGATTTTAAAACCGCTTTATCTCTAATTGCTTTGTTTCAAAACCTTTCAAATTTAACAAGAATGATTTCCAAATAGTCGTTACAAGGCCATAACATTTTGAGACCGCTGGTTTTTGAAAATCCTAAAATTATCAATTTTCCTAATTTCTATAAATTGTTTGAAATTGATATAGCATCTAAGTCTATTTGAAACTTCAAAATGTTCGATAGTTTGTCTGAAACAGTGAAAAAATGCTGTCGTAATTTTCGAAGTGCAAATCCGTTTTTAGTGTGCGGCGCCAAACCTGGTAGAAAGCGATCCAGTTGGTGTGCAACATGACGTGGTTCAAGTTAAAGATTGCTAAACACTTTAAAATAGATCTATTCCAATAGCTGTAGCTGAATCATGTTAAACTTCACAGGCATGTCTCCTATCCTAGATTAATATTTTTTCGATGTTAATACAAAACCGCTTTCCCGATGTCTATGCAACACCGGGATAAACCATCTTTCGCCTTCCATTTGTAGCCTTACGCAATGTTGATTAGACGTCGGAGAATCTACTGTCGGAAGGTAGACGTCGTTTCGACCGCCACAAACAACCAAGACGTTCTGGGAATACCGCTATGTTTACTGGGCTTTTTGACTATTCTTTATTTGGTTCCTTTTATTGATTTTTTGCGTATAAGGTGAAACTTTAAAAGATATCTTTTAATACAGTTATTGGATCTTACAGTGGTTTGATCGTTTTGAAACAAATATGTTTCCCGCGTACACGACCACAGATGCGAGCTTTATCTCTAACAAAATTGGTGTCGAAATGGTCGAAATTTGGATATTGGGTTTTGGACTGAAAAATGTTGATATACAGTTTCAAAACTGAATTTCGCATCCAGTTTTTGACAGTCTGCTTTCTAACGTCTTAGACAGTTGATTCAGGTTCTATAACCTGTTTTGGAACTTAAACTTTTTTCAGCTCCTTACAATGTCTCTGATATTTTATGCATTCAATTATTGTAACGACAGCACAGAATACACACTTGCTCTGTGAGCTTTGTGCGAGCTCTCACTGCGTAAATAGATAACAAGGCGTATGCCTGATCAATCAATAAAACTTTAAAGGGAAATGCGGCTATCTCCCATAATTTTAATCTGCAACAATTTTGTTTTAATACTTCGTATGTGCAACCATATGACACAGTGCTATAATAATAGGATATAAAAAGCAATGGTCACCGGACTTTTATGACAAAATAAAACAGAACTAAAACGACTCAGGATTTCTTTCGGTTTGTATTGCTAAGAATGGCAAATAAACAAATTTTGAATCTAATTCCAATACAGAACGAAAGCCTGCAACATTCTTCCTCTCATATTGTACATAATTACGCACTGATCATTAATTCAACATTTGAGGTAGTAAAATATCGGGGTCCCCGCGGTTCTTTTGTCACTACAAGTTCCTTTGCGAAACTGCCCCACCCCCTCCCACTCATTTTTCACACTTTTTTCAGTGATGATATATACAACCATTTCCCACCCAAATTCCAAGGGATATCAATACACATTTTCAAGCTACTGTACTCCAGGCTTATAGGCAACAGGGTTAAGAAAACATCATTTGGTGGGAAAGTCCACAAATTGTTGCCCTGATCCACCCTTTTTCGGATTACTGAACCGAGCACACCGTTATCTGACATTGGCGTTGCTTTGTGATCCAGTCAGTTCTGATGTTGTCAAGCAAATTGGGTGGCCAGTGAAATGATTTTCGAACTCTGATTACCCAATAACTTTGCAAAGGATATAATTCTGGCGCCCCACGACTGGTAGCAGAAAATTTAACATTTCAGTTCATACACAATTTGAAAATTCTGATCCTGATTCTAAATTCACTCACTAGATGGCTCAGAGATAGCCGCATTCCTCTTTAAGTCAACAACAACCAAACACCTTTTCGCACCTCGATTTTAAAACCGCTTTATCTCTAATTGCTTTGTTTCAAAACCTTTCAAATTTAACAAGAATGATTTCCAAATAGTCGTTACAAGGCCATAACATTTTGAGACCGCTGGTTTTTGAAAATCCTAAAATTATCAATTTTCCTAATTTCTATAAATTGTTTGAAATTGATATAGCATCTAAGTCTATTTGAAACTTCAAAATGTTCGATAGTTTGTCTGAAACAGTGAAAAAATGCTGTCGTAATTTTCGAAGTGCAAATCCGTTTTTAGTGTGCGGCGCCAAACCTGGTAGAAAGCGATCCAGTTGGTGTGCAACATGACGTGGTTCAAGTTAAAGATTGCTAAACACTTTAAAATAGATCTATTCCAATAGCTGTAGCTGAATCATGTTAAACTTCACAGGCATGTCTCCTATCCTAGATTAATATTTTTTCGATGTTAATACAAAACCGCTTTCCCGATGTCTATGCAACACCGGGATAAACCATCTTTCGCCTTCCATTTGTAGCCTTACGCAATGTTGATTAGACGTCGGAGAATCTACTGTCGGAAGGTAGACGTCGTTTCGACCGCCACAAACAACCAAGACGTTCTGGGAATACCGCTATGTTTACTGGGCTTTTTGACTATTCTTTATTTGGTTCCTTTTATTGATTTTTTGCGTATAAGGTGAAACTTTAAAAGATATCTTTTAATACAGTTATTGGATCTTACAGTGGTTTGATCGTTTTGAAACAAATATGTTTCCCGCGTACACGACCACAGATGCGAGCTTTATCTCTAACAAAATTGGTGTCGAAATGGTCGAAATTTGGATATTGGGTTTTGGACTGAAAAATGTTGATATACAGTTTCAAAACTGAATTTCGCATCCAGTTTTTGACAGTCTGCTTTCTAACGTCTTAGACAGTTGATTCAGGTTCTATAACCTGTTTTGGAACTTAAACTTTTTTCAGCTCCTTACAATGTCTCTGATATTTTATGCATTCAATTATTGTAACGACAGCACAGAATACACACTTGCTCTGTGAGCTTTGTGCGAGCTCTCACTGCGTAAATAGATAACAAGGCGTATGCCTGATCAATCAATAAAACTTTAAAGGGAAATGCGGCTATCTCCCATAATTTTAATCTGCAACAATTTTGTTTTAATACTTCGTATGTGCAACCATATGACACAGTGCTATAATAATAGGATATAAAAAGCAATGGTCACCGGACTTTTATGACAAAATAAAACAGAACTAAAACGACTCAGGATTTCTTTCGGTTTGTATTGCTAAGAATGGCAAATAAACAAATTTTGAATCTAATTCCAATACAGAACGAAAGCCTGCAACATTCTTCCTCTCATATTGTACATAATTACGCACTGATCATTAATTCAACATTTGAGGTAGTAAAATATCGGGGTCCCCGCGGTTCTTTTGTCACTACAAGTTCCTTTGCGAAACTGCCCCACCCCCTCCCACTCATTTTTCACACTTTTTTCAGTGATGATATATACAACCATTTCCCACCCAAATTCCAAGGGATATCAATACACATTTTCAAGCTACTGTACTCCAGGCTTATAGGCAACAGGGTTAAGAAAACATCATTTGGTGGGAAAGTCCACAAATTGTTGCCCTGATCCACCCTTTTTCGGATTACTGAACCGAGCACACCGTTATCTGACATTGGCGTTGCTTTGTGATCCAGTCAGTTCTGATGTTGTCAAGCAAATTGGGTGGCCAGTGAAATGATTTTCGAACTCTGATTACCCAATAACTTTGCAAAGGATATAATTCTGGCGCCCCACGACTGGTAGCAGAAAATTTAACATTTCAGTTCATACACAATTTGAAAATTCTGATCCTGATTCTAAATTCACTCACTAGATGGCTCAGAGATAGCCGCATTCCTCTTTAAGTCAACAACAACCAAACACCTTTTCGCACCTCGATTTTAAAACCGCTTTATCTCTAATTGCTTTGTTTCAAAACCTTTCAAATTTAACAAGAATGATTTCCAAATAGTCGTTACAAGGCCATAACATTTTGAGACCGCTGGTTTTTGAAAATCCTAAAATTATCAATTTTCCTAATTTCTATAAATTGTTTGAAATTGATATAGCATCTAAGTCTATTTGAAACTTCAAAATGTTCGATAGTTTGTCTGAAACAGTGAAAAAATGCTGTCGTAATTTTCGAAGTGCAAATCCGTTTTTAGTGTGCGGCGCCAAACCTGGTAGAAAGCGATCCAGTTGGTGTGCAACATGACGTGGTTCAAGTTAAAGATTGCTAAACACTTTAAAATAGATCTATTCCAATAGCTGTAGCTGAATCATGTTAAACTTCACAGGCATGTCTCCTATCCTAGATTAATATTTTTTCGATGTTAATACAAAACCGCTTTCCCGATGTCTATGCAACACCGGGATAAACCATCTTTCGCCTTCCATTTGTAGCCTTACGCAATGTTGATTAGACGTCGGAGAATCTACTGTCGGAAGGTAGACGTCGTTTCGACCGCCACAAACAACCAAGACGTTCTGGGAATACCGCTATGTTTACTGGGCTTTTTGGCTATTCTTTATTTGGTTCCTTTTATTGATTTTTTGCGTATAAGGTGAAACTTTAAAAGACATCTTTTAATACAGTTATTGGATCTTACAGTGGTTTGATCGTTTTGAAACAAATATGTTTCCCGCGTACACGACCACAGATGCGAGCTTTATCTCTAACAAAATTGGTGTCGAAATGGTCGAAATTTGGATATTGGGTTTTGGACTGAAAAATGTTGATATACAGTTTCAAAACTGAATTTCGCATTCAGTTTTTGACAGTCTGCTTTCTAACGTCTTAGACAGTTGATTCAGGTTCTATAACCTGTTTTGGAACTTAAACTTTTTTCAGCTCCTTACAATGTCTCTGATATTTTATGCATTCAATTATTGTAACGGGGAGGCAGGTTGTTTCTGAACGCCATTCATTCATTCTAACTTGTAAGGCAGGTTGTTTCTTAACGCCATTCATTCATTGAAACGGGGCAAGTAGGTTGTTTCTGAACCCCATTCATTCATTGCAACGGGGCAAGCAGATTTTCTGGACGCCGTATCATTCATTGTAACGGGGGAGGCAGGTTGTGTCTGAACGCCATTCATTCATTGTAACGGGAGAGGCAGGTTGTTTCTGAACGCCATTCATTCATTCTAACTTGTAAGGCAGGTTGTTTCTGAATGCCATTCATTCATTGTAACGGGAGAAGCAGGTTGTTTCTGAACGCCATTCATTCATTGTAGCGGGAGAGGCAGGTTTTTTCTGAACGCCATTCATTCATTGTAACGGGGGAGGCAGGTTGTTTCTGAACGCCATTCATTCATTCTAACTTGTAAGGCAGGTTGTTTCTGAATACCATTCATTCATTGTAACGGGAGAAGCAGGTTGTTTCTGAACGCCATTCATTCATTGTAGCGGGAGAGGCAGGTTCTTTCTGAACGCCATTCATTCATTGTAACGGGGGAGGCAGGTTGTTTCTGAACGCCATTCATTCATTGTAACGGGGCAAGTAGGCTGTTTCTGAACCCCATTCATTCATTGTAACGGGGCAGGCAGATTTTCTGGACGCCGTATCATTCATTGTAACGGGGGAGGCAGGTTGTGTCTGAACGCCATTCATTCATTGTAACGGGAGAGGCACTTTGTTTTTGAACGCCATTCATTCATTCTAACTTGTAAGGCAGGTTGTTTCTGAACCCCATTCATTCATTGTAACGGGAGACGCAGGTTGTTTCTGAACGCCATTCATTCATTGTAGCGGGAGAGGCAGGTTGTTTCTGAACGCCATTCATTCATTCTAACTTGTAAGGCAGGTTGTTTCTGAACCCCATTCATTCATTGTAACGGGGCAGGCAGGTTTTTCTGAGCACCATTCATTCATTGTAACGGGGGAAGTAGGTTGTTTCTGAGTCCCTTTCATTGTAACGGTTGCGGCAGGTTGTTTATGAACCCCATTCATTCATTGTAACGGGGCAGGCAGGTTTTTCTGAGCACCATTCATTCATTGTAACGGGGGAAGTAGGTTGTTTCTGAGTCCCTTTCATTGTAACGGTTGCGGCAGGTTGTTTATGAACGCCATGTCATTCATTGTTTTGGGGAATCAGGTTGTCACTGTGACGGGGTAGGTAGGTTGCGCCAGAGAGCAATCTTTTCAGCAGGTTCTCAACTTGAGTGGATTGCCAGAATCACGATTTCGATGTGAATTCGTTTTGGATTTTTGTATGTTTTTTTCGATGCTGCAATTACCGTGTGGAGCCAATGAGATTACGGGGAATGCCGAGCTGCCGTCTCATCTAAATTAAGCCTCTAATTGGCACTCAGAGCATTTGGTGGTTCGTCCTCTTATCAATGATGACGCAGAAAAGCATTGCTTGGTGGAATGATGTCCTGTTAAATGGGAGTAGGGGAATTTTGCTTGTTCACATGCTTATTGAAAGACACTACATTTCCTGATCTGTCGTTTTAAAAGAGACACAATAAATGCAACCCCACAAAATATGTGTTATACATAGCATACTTTAGTTCAATATTAATTAAACTAAAAGCAAAGCAAAAAATTAATATTTATTCGTCAGCAGTGTTTCTGGATACAAAACACAGTCAAGCCGTTGAAGATGTATTGGCATTTATGAAGTGCCAGCCCATGCTTGTGTTGGTTCTTCTTGTGTAGCGTTTAGCTTTGTAGCGCCTCCTGTGTAACCTCTGCTTGTGCAGCACCTTCTCGTGTAGCAGAACATGTGTATCTTCTCCTTGTGTCACGCCTGTTTTTGTGTTTGTTTTGTTTGTTTGTTTTTGTGCCTTCTGCTTGTGCAGCGCCTGCCTGTGTAGCGCTTACTTCTATACCGACTGCTTGTGTAGCGCTTGGCTATTTAGCTTTGCTTGTGTGACGTCTGCTTGTGTAGTACCCATTCCTGTAGCACCTGTTTGTGTAGCTTCGGTTTGTATAGCTTCTGACTGCGTAGCGGTTAGTTTTTCTAGTGCAGACTTGTGTAGCGCCTCTTTGTATTACACCTTTTTGTGAAGCTTCTCCTTGTGTAGCCCCTGCTTGTGTAGCTTCTCCTTGTGTAGCCCCTGCTTATGTAGCTTCTCCTTGTGTAGCCCCTGCTTATGTAGCTTCTTCTGTAGCTTCTCCTTGTCAAGCGTATGTTCGCATAGTTCCTGCCTGTGTAGCTTCTCCTTGTGTATTGCCTGCCTGTGTTGTTTCTAATTGTGTGGCGCCTGCTTGTGTAATGTCTGCTGGTGGAGCTTTTATTTGTGTAGCGTCTTCTTGAGTAGGGTTTGCTTGTGTCGTTTCTGTTTGTGTAGTGCCTGCTTGTGTATAGGGGTGGCGATATTTATCGATACAGCGATATATCGCGATACTTTTTTCACGATATTTTCCGATATTTTCCACTGTATGTTTTATTCAACATATGCAATAATTTTCCAGTGTATTATTTGTGCGTGATATCTGCAATACTGCTGTTCGTCACTTTTCACACCATATTTTCTGTTGTTCAGATTTAGTTTCACATTTTTCCCGTTACTCCTTTTCAACGGCAGGTTATGCCATAGCTAAAGAAAGATCTCAGCTGTGTGATGATTGAGTGGACAGGCTAATATATTTGAAAAAGTGCCATTTTTTTCGATTCAACGTTAGATAAAACGTCGTGTTGTTATCCCCCGTGTAACAGAGGGATATAGTTATGAACTTGTCCGTCTGTCTGTCTGTCCGCACTTTTTTTGTTCTCATTATATCTTCTCTGTTGCAATTTATCGGGAGCAAAGCAAATATTACAGGGAGAAAATATACATAAGAAGTTGTACAACGGCAGGTTATTTTTTGATTTTGTAAATGAAATGTAAAAATTTTGACGTTTTACGTTTTTGGACTCGGGACTTTTGGACTTTTTGCATCCACTTTTGTTCGTACGATATCCCTGTAATTATTTACCGGATCCAACCAAACTTTACATGCACTACGTATAGTCAAGTTGTGCAACGGCAGGTTATTTGTCGATTTTGTAAAAAAAATGTTAATTTTCGACGTTTTTTTTATAGTTTTTTTACTTTGTAATTTTTGTTTCAACTATTGTGTTTGGGTCATATCTCCGTTACTATTCAGATGAGAAAAAACAAATCCAACAGGAATAAGGCATATATAGTGAAGGGTTGTAGGACAAAATATCAACGGACAAAATGGCAACGGACATAATGGCAACGGACATAATGGCAAGCGGACAAAATGACAACGGACATAATGGCAAGCGGACATAATGGCAAGAGTACAAAATGGCAAAGTGCCAGGGCGGACAAATGACACAATGGCATTTAATGACTCCATAAATAAACATAATTGAATTCTGTGTGGCGCGTCTTTTTAGATAGTCACTTAGCCAATCAGTGCACAGTTCTCATTTACTGCTCTGGAACAGTTCCCCGAGGTTTCCACCGAATGTTGTGCCCTGCTCCAAGTAGAAACTCTTCAAGTCTTGCTACCATCTCTGCGGTCCTGCATAGCTGGCGAAGTCGGACTTGGGGCTGACTGTACACCCGCTTTATGTGGTTGGTCTCCTTTGTTATTGGTAACAAGCTCCAGTATTTATCCTTGTAATCTCAATTTTGTAAATGAAAATATTTTGAAATTATGCCCTTTTATAGCCACACCAACCCAGTCAGAGTGCATGACGTCTACAACTTCGGATTACCGTCTGTTTGTTTTAGTCTAAATTCCAGACCGTACGGCGACCAGACAGGGGTATACTACTCCGTAACCGGTCACTAATGTGCAGCCGGAGTGAGTGAACAGCGTAGTTTTGGATCCCCCTTTGTTTGTTTTTATCCAAATAACCAGACAGTTAGACGGCAGGCTAGATTCGAGCCGCCCTCCGCCTTGACATGAGGCGGATGCATCGTAAACTAGCTGCTTTATGGTGCGATTAAATCGAACTTTTTTATTAATTTTTATTTCTTTTTTTCTTATGTTGCCATTTTGTCCGCTTTGCCACTTTGCCATTATGTCCGCTTGCCATTATGCCCGTTTGCCATTTTGACCGTTTCCATTATGTCCACTTGCCATTATGTCCGTTGCCATTATGTCCGCTGCCATTATGTTCGTTTGCCATTTTGTCCATACCCCACAGTGAAGCTGTGCAACGACAGATTATTTTTTGTAAAGTGATGTGAAAGTTTCGACGTTTTTACGTTTTTTGGCGAAATAAAATAGGTAGAGGAATTGCCCTTGATAGTACTTTGCAAATGACGAATTTTTAATTGCACTGAATCTATTACAACCAATATGTCCTACACATGGGATCTTGCCTCATTCTGGCCCTAGTTATCACTGATGACAGTCGAAATCATAATTAAGAAGTTATTGCCAACATACTGTTCATATTCTGTTACAATGCCCTTACTTCAATGCGCTACACAAGTGTTAAAAAGTCTAGAAACAAAGCAATCAACAGTTGTATTTGTCCCTTTTTAAACATTTAAAATATCGCGATATATATCACGATACGTGGTTAATATCGCGATACGAATCGCGATACAGAATTCGCCGCGATACCCAACCCTACAAGTTGTGTAGCGTCTGCTTGAGTAGTGTTTGCTGGTGTTTTTCTGTTTGTGTAGTGCCTGCTTGTGTAGCTGCTTGAGTAGTGTTTGCTGGTGTTGTTTCTGTTTGTTGCCTGCCTGTGTTGTTTCTGCTTGTGTAGCTTCCCCTTGTGTATTGTCTGCTTCATGTGTAGTGCCTGCTTGTGTAGTGTCTGCTGGTGGAGCTTCTAATGCACTAGTGTCTACTTACCACCTCTGTTCCCAAACCTGTGTTCCACTTTTCTATGCAATCGCTCAGAGTAATTTGTTGAGTATAATTTTGTACGAAAGATAAAAAGACCAGCGAACGGATATTCGCAAAAACGGATATGTGCATTGCGGCTGCGATCTTCATCCAATCTTGAGAAATATTGAATGGCCCTTCAGTTTATTTGGCCACAAAGCGCGTTCTTGGAATACAAGACTAAATAGGTACTATTTAAAGTCAGTTCTCGACGATGCATTTTGGCAACTAACGAAAAAGACCCCGCAGGTTTTGTCATGCGCCGAAAATCCCCCACAGAACTCATTTAGCGAATATTTACGGAAAAAAAATCAATAAATAAGTTAAAAGTGTTTAGATTGCATGAATTCTTCAACTGTCGCATTATGGAATCGACAAACTAAAACACGGCTCTTTGTTACTTTGTGGATTACCGCGTTAAATATTAATCCGATGCTATAATCTACTGTTGCAAAATAAAATAAATTGCAAAATAAAACCCTGGGTGTATTTAAGTAAGATTGATCACCTGCATGTGACATCAAATAAGCACGATTAACGCTAATAATGCTGCGCACAATTCATCGGAAAAAACGGAGTTCATTAAAGAAGTATAGTCTATAAGATATACTGAAAGTCCTAACAATGAATGTCAAGTTGTGCAAATACTGACGTGATTTTATTTGTTTTTTTTTTTACCAAATTAATATGGTTCTATGGAGGTTTTTTCCGGGCATGGCAAAACGCTGGGGGTATTTTATCTGCATTTGCCGAAATGTCATGTTGCCATCTCTCTCTCCCTCTCTCTCTCTCTCTCTCTCTCTCTCTCTCTCTCTCTCTCTCTCTCTCTCTCTCTCTCTCTCTCTCTCTCTCTCTCTCTCTCGCTCTCTCTCTCTTTCTCTCTCTGTCTCTCTCTCTGTTTTTTTTTACAAATTCGAGACTAGGACAACGTTATTTCCCGTTGCAAACAGAGCCAAGCCGACACAGCTCGTATTTTCACATGACAGTTGTCAAGGTGATAGCGATTGTTCGTATTGAACATGGCCGGGACTGTTGTGAGAGGCAACAAACAACCCCTGGGGCCTGCAAGCAATCACATTTTAATAGCGGTTCAACCCACACTCTGATTATGATTGCGTCATTTTGTGTCAAATGCCATTTGCTGGGGGCAGCTTGATATGCCAGAAATAAACAAATTTATAACTCCAAATCAAATCCCAGATCTTCGTATCATGTAAATATTACATAAGCAGTTAAAAACAGTGAAACTTACAGCAGTGCGAATAACTCACAGCAATTCGCTGAATGTATGTCCGAAGAATCCGCAACAGCACGCCTGGCGACAATTAACCTAGTCACAATACGCTTGGCGACAGTATGCCTGGCGACAATTAACCTAGTCACAATACGCTTGGCGACAGTATGCCTAGGGACAATTAACCTAGTCACAATACGCTTTGCGACAGTATGCCTGGCGACAATTAATCTAGTCACAATACGCTTGGCGACAGTATGCCCAGCGACAATTCGCTTGGCCACGATTCGCCTGTCACAATGCGCTTGGCGACAATACTCCTGATTTGAATTGACAGCAGAACTCCAGAGAAATGTTGTCTTTGGAAGAATTAAAACATGAGCATTTCACAATGGTCCAAATATAAAGTTTTAAAAAAGTTTTAAATTGTCGCACTTAACAACCCAGGGCAATCGTCAGGATACCATGTCCAAACGACGAACTCCCCTGTCAACTCATGTAGCGTCGGATCACGGATTTAATTGCACTTTCACTAGCCTTGGTTTCTTGCAATTATACTGGATTACAACTATGTTATTGTATATAGACTATACATAGATCTTTAGTGATCAGCGATTATGTACGATGTAGTGCCATATTAAACAAATTATGAAATATAACCAGATTTTTTTATGTCGCAATAAGTGAGTGAATGAGAAAACATAACATAAGTGCTTTTTACCGATAGTGACGGGGAGGGCTCTTTGTACATGGGGCGGGGGGCTTTTGTCGGGCGGGGAGGGGGCTCTGTACATGGGGCGGATGGCCTTTGTTGGAAGGGGGTTTATTGTACCCCGAACCACTTGGTCTAGTGCCATATCAGAGTACACAACTTAGATGAAGTTCGAATTTCACAAAGCCGTAGATTTCTCGAAAAACGTTAATATATACAAACAGTATTTTCAAATTGAGTTGTTGTGGTTTGTTTGAAACCCCTTAATTGTAAGTGGCAAGACAATTATTCTTGCCTTGTCTAGACTAGGGTGTCAGTCGCATGCTCTCACCCCTCTGCTTTTAGACGTGGTGTTTATTTCACTTGATCAACTGTTCATGCGATTTATACTTTGAGTTTAACAGGGGAAATTGTTGCATTTATAAACTAGAACCTCATTTCGCTAGCCAAAAATAAAACGCAAAAATGCTCCACAAAGATAATCAACTGTGTTTTGTGTTATGCGATAAATGCTCCACATTTACTAGCAAAAATACATTCTTTTCACATGACGTTTTAAACAAGAAAACGAAATCGTGGTGTTTATTTCACTTGATCAACTGTTCATGCGATTTATACTTTGAGTTTAACAGGGGAAATTGTTGCATTTATAAACTAGAACCTCATGTCGCTAGCGAAAAATAAAACGCAAAAAAGCTCCATAAAGATAAGCAACTGTGTTTTGTGTTATGCGATAAATGCTGCACATTTACTTGCAAAAATACACTCTTTTCACATGACGTTTTAAACAAGAAGACGAAATTGAAGACGAAAATAAAAAGTGTCACGCACACGTTTATATCAAGTTCTACCTAGGCCCCAGTTTCGGGGCCCTAGGACCCGTAGTGTCAGCTGAGTAGATGACACAAAAAATCCCGTTCACTGTCAAGAAAAAACTAGTCTGAACCTTATTTCGCTAGCGAAATGTTAAACACTTGACAAAAATTAAAACGCAAAAATACTTCCTTCAATGGGTTATTTCTTCAATAATATATTGCAAACAACACAGCTTGAAAATGTCTTAAAAGCCGAGTAGTGTTTGGTTTTTGTTGGCCTGAGGTTTTATTGACTGACCGTATTTTTCACTGCAATGGGGTCGAAAGGGACATGTCAGGTCAATAAAAAGTTTGATAAAATGTTAGATATTGCTAACTATACCCATAAACGTTTTATTTTACGTAAAAATGTGTGGTTTCGTTCAACATCCGACGTCTTTAGAATGTTTATGAATCGTGTGGTTTCGTTCAACATCCGACATCTTTAGTATATTTATGAATCGTTAAGAATTTCAAAGCTCCTTTTAATCTTCGCTTTGAATTTCCCAATAAATTAGTAAATTAAAATATGTAAAAACAATCAGTTTACAAGCACGAAGCATTATCCACAACGCATGAATGGCACACAGAGTATTTTGAAATTTTGATATGACTAGCGGCGTTCGTAAGTACACTCAAGACCATGACGAAAGCCAATGACGTAGTGCACATCGCATCAACGAAGTACTCTATGATTAACAGCATGGCACAAATCCGTTAATTTAAGCTCACGAGGCTATAACAAATGCAGCAAAACAGTTATGATATAGTTAGGAGGTGACGTGCAGTTATGTTAACCCTCGCGTGAACTAAATTGCATGTCAACCTCCTGACTATATCACAATTAATTGTATAATGTCCGAACCATGGTACGGTCCCGCTCAAACAAACACAGAAAAACCGGCCTCAGGAAAAACCTGTGTATTGTGAACAGCTCCCCATTTCGGACAAAGTATTTCAGTGGTTTTTATTTCTCACAAACACAGAAAAACCGGCCTCAGGAAAAACCTGTGTAATGTGAACAGCTCCCCATTTCGGACAAAGTATTTCAGTGGTTTTTATTTCTCACTGTTGCTGTATAATCATCACCTAACTAATTCGGAGACTTCCCTATTTCAGGCACTGGACAAAATTTTTCAGACCCAGTTGTAGATTTTACTGCGTGAATAACGTGTGCTGTTTGCGTGCCACTTTCACATAATATCAATAAGAATTATTATCTTTTTTGCGTGAGACAAGGATTACTACCCGAAAAATGGAGTTTCTTCCCGACTGTATTGAACATCCAGTTCAAATAAACTTGAAGAACAATGCCTGGATATCAGTGGTCGTATTCACGAAAGTGTAAGTTTAAACTTAGAGACAATCGAAGTGCAAAATGTAAGAGTAAATTTAGATTCCTGTTGGTTAAATTTAGCGGTATTCACAAAATGTAACTTTAAACCTATACTCAAGTATAAGTTCAAATTCCAAGTTTACTTCGGACTACACTCATATTTCTAAGTTCAATCCAACGCCATAATTAAATAAGCGGAGTGTTTTCTTTACCTTGGCAACAATAAATCTTTTGAGATTAAATGGAGAATATGAAAGGGTTTTAGTAGGGAAAGAGTGTTTCGAGATAGGAGTAATCCATTTAAGATTTACAATGACGTTGAGGATGAACTCTTAACTAGATAAAGATTTTCAAGAGAAGGTATTCTTTAAAGAAAAACCAAAATGTTATTTAAATAAGATTTTTATTTCTTCTTTTTAGGAGTAAAGACAAGGCATATGGTACCCATATGATGCAGCTTTGTTTACACTGGCAACCCATTTATACGATTACGATTAGTCGTACTATTTATGAAAACGTTTGCAATATTGAACTTAGAATGTAAGTTGATAAACTTACGTAAGTTTAATTCTGTGAATATGATGTAAGTAACTAAACTTACGTAAGTTTTATCTTGAGATCTAAGTTAAATATCTCAGTAAATAAACTTACATGTTCGTGAATACGGCCACAGGACAATTGTCTGTTTGCAATTCGGGTTGATTGCAATTTGCCAGTTTTATCAGATGCGATTCATCAGCAGTCTTATAAACTCTGAAACAGTCTATGATGGATTGGATAAAATGATAACGTCATAGAACGGTGGAAAACTGAGGCTTCTGAGGTCCTTGCTACCTGTAAAAATTGAGGGTAGAACATTAAGGGAGATTACAGGAATCAGATTGTCTATATTATCTCTGATGGTTCATTTATCAAGCCAATCAGGTCATTGAAGCTTTATAGCTGAGCAATGTTGGGCTACTGGGTAATTTGGACAAATTTAGTCAGTCCAACTGCTGTCCAGATTAGCCAGGTTTTACTACACGTATCGAAATCATTAAACCTCACTAAAATGATTTAATAACACCATGGCTGCATATCCGTGGATTTAAAGGGTATTTAAAGAGCTATTCTCAAAGGCAGAACTTATTGTGTGAAGACATCACGGAAAAAGGCGTGAAAACTGGAAACATGTTATTGATATTATTGTGCTTAGTTAGGTGAGTTTGAACGGAGCATACAACGAATTTGATAAAGCCAATCACCTGGGTAAATACGATCCCAACAAATGTCCACCAATTCTTGAACGATTTCGCTCGCAAATTGCAAAAGATTAACCCTACGATAGATACCGAATGCTGAAAGGAACACAGATTTTTATAAACTCAAATTTACTGAATGAACAGAGGAAAGACAGGCTACTCATGAAAAAAATCCGTTGGTGCTGGCAAGAGATAAAACGCTTTGTGTAAAAACTTGTCTACAACAAGATTGCGCACACTTTGGATACGTTAAACATTCGGATATTCTCATCAGTCAGATAGATCAGTAGGACAAGGGTGAGTGGCTTCTTTGGCCAGATTTCACCTTTCTCAAATTTCTATGGTGCCGAAATTACAACCGAGGATGTATGTAACCAAATTTAGAGAAATTCTGTAAAATGTCAAACGTCAACTGCGTCACTAAGAATCAGTTAAAGTAATATTTCACGGCAACCCAGAAACTATTAAAGAGGTTGAAAACATAATTGCCACCCCGTGTGGAGAAAGCCAAGCCACTGACCGTGATTTTCAAGTCATGTGAAAAGCTCTCCGATCGAATTTGCAATTTCCAAAAGTGGGACTCGCATTGTGGAATCAGTAGTTGTATTATGTAAAGTAGAGACTGTTAGATGTAAATACTAAAAAATCCTTGTATATAATTATCTTAATTCTCTTAATGTTTAATAATCTAAACTACAGACGAATATTGACTACACGTGCAATTAGGATTATACGTCGCTAGCTCAGAATTATTCTGTTAAAAAGGAGGCCGGCTTAATGGCACTGCATCTGCAAAAACTTCATCCCTGATTATGTAAGATACAAACGACCTCTCGTGATCCCATGTACTATCCTCTTAGTAGATCCAAATTTAGACATTATTTACAATGATCAGGAAATCAAAGAAATGTAATGTCGGAATGCTTGCAGGCTGCAATATATGATTAGCTATACTCAGAGTTTATATATCAGTTTATTTCCTATGAATAAGTTCAATACCAGCTGAGTCGCCATCAGTCGGGGAATTCACGTCATATCGTTGACGTTTAAGATGCTTAGCGTGCCTTATATATCAGCTATGTTTTTTATTCAGTTAAGTTTTGTTTGCGTGAATGATCCATGTGTTTCCTCTGTGTATTGCGTCACAGTGTAAGTCCAATATTTCGTCGCTGATCCACCAATAAAGAGCTACATTACACTAATTCTTAAAAATACAATGTTTTAATATAAGAGGAAGCCGCAACCCTACTAAACTGGAAGTAATATTCGAATACCTGAGCAGCAAAAAAGGTGACATTTGTCAGAAACGCACGCAGAGACTAACGAACCCACGTTTTGAAAACAATTTTGGACAAAGTGAATTTATTCACACCAAGCAACCACTGTAGGTGTTGGGGAAGCAGTCATTTCTAAACATGTCTTAGGATTGCTCGAACACAAAATAAGTATATGGCGAAGACTTCATAAAGAAAAGTAAACATGACAACATCGCTCGTAAACGTATGAAATATTATTCCAGGTATTAAAATTGACAATGATATAGATGAATTAACAAGGGAATTACAGGATTAATCAGAGGCTCAGACCTCAGGAAACTAAGAGTATAATTATCGAGACAGCATATAACCGAGAAAAGCGACTCCTTATAGAAAACACGCGGTCAGGATCTAGTGAAATGGATAACATCCGTGTTAAATTTCATTTACTGAAATATAGGACAAGGGAATATGCTTTAGCATACTGTAAAGATAGGGAGAAGGAAACAGATTAAAGGAAAATTAGTTATTGGAAAATATTAACATTTAGATGTTAAAATATGTACCGAGGAAGCCTCTAATGAGGAATTAAATAAATGTAAATGTAAAAGAAATTTAACGTGCCTTAATCTAAAAAATATTCTAAGACATGGTACAGAAATAGAATATAATTTAAAAGGTATAAAATAAGAAAAAAAATGAAATTAGAACTAGAAGAGCTAGAACATGAAAGAGCAACATTCTCTTGGATTAAGTAGTAATTAGAATTTAAAGTAAAAGATGCCAAAAATAATTCGTACTTCCTAAACAAATACAAGCTTTGTTATGAAAAAGAAAACAATTGATAATGTTTCTTTTGAAAATGGAAAAGGGGCTTAAGCTAGCAAGAATACTGGGAAGCTCTTAAATTTTATACCCCAACCCGGCAAGCTCGGGGGATCTATAGGATTGCCATCTGTCCGTCCGTCCGTCCGTCCATCTGTCCTTCTGTCCATCCCTCCGTGGGCCACACTTTGGATGCTGTTTTGTTTCTACGCAAGTTCTCCGAAACTGTTTAACATAGGCATATGCAACCTTGTACAATTAAAATATATATATTGAAGTTGTGCGTTGTTCTATTACATTTCAATTCGGCCAAAAATTGCTGAAATGGCGACTGGTCAAAAATTGTGATTTTTAGATAACTGCAATGTAAGACTTGGGTACTTTCCACGCGAGTTCTCCGAAACTATTAACTCAAGGCATATACTACCTTGCACAGGGAATATATATATATATTGAGGTTCTGTAACATTGTATTATTTTTCAAATTAGTCAAAAATTGCCAAAATGGCGACTTGCCTTGTCTGGTTGGGGTCTGCGCTTTCGACGAAGGCTTGTTCAAAATAAATAAGACACTAGGATGTGACTTATCACCCGAATTTTATAAGGAATTTCGGAATAATATTGGACCAAAATTAGTTGAGTTTTTAAGTTATTTGTGGAGGCAGTGGTTCTTGTTTTCATCTCAGAAAGGGGCCTTATAACTTGGCAGTAAAAGAGAGGTAAAGATCCCTAAAAATAAAGAACTGGTGATTGGACGTTTTCACTGTATAGGGAAATTCGCCAAGGGTTATAACATCCCGTGTCTACTCTCTATTATATTCGCTCATATGATGGGGATTTTGATTGGACAAAATGAAAATATTAGAGGAGAACGTATCGGTTTATGTTATCATAAAATTAAGCAATGTACTTATGACTGCTAACGAAGGCATCCGTCTGTATATACGATTACTTAAAATGTTAGGGCATTTTCAAAACTTTATGTCTGAGATTCAACACCGAAACATCTGTCTAGGTTTTTAGGCCCATGGAGATACATACAGAAACAAAGGAAAAACATAAAATAAAATTTTAAAACAAATTGAAAACAAATGAATTCTTGTCTTAGAATCTGGTCATCACGTGAACTGAGTATTTGTGAGAAAGCCCACATAACGAAAACTTTTGGAATATCAAAATATATTCATCCAGTGCCCATAACAGAAATTACCACTGGCGCACAAAAAACCACAAACATTTGAATAACTTTTTTGGCGTTACAGACCCCAAAAGGTTGGATATAAAACGATTGCAGACTACAGCTAAGGTGGGGGCTGTGCACTGCTGTTAAGGCTCAAACCACGATTTTTCGTACGTTCTCTGGCATAATTTGGAGCGATTTTGCAGTGGAACAATTTTCTACAATGGAGGGACTAAAGTTTTTACTCGTGTATAATTAAAGCAGTGACAAACTTTTTGTAATATCCCAAAAACTATGTTGAATTTTGCAGATAAAATATCATTTGAATACATTTTATGGACTAGCAAACACATTCTAGTCGGCGGTCAGAGTTTGTTGATCAAAAGTTGAAAAACGTTTTATATATATTCAGGATTTTGCAGATGCGTATGGAAACTGTGTGGCTTTTAGTTCATTCACAGCGAAAGACGGCATTAGGACAATCTTTTATACACGGGCGTGGTTTGTGCTATTCGAAATGCTATAAAATCCACACTGATACTTGCAGATGTCCTGTCAGACACAACGCCACAAATCAACTTTGAAAGCAAATTTTTTTATTTGCTAGCAGTCCAAAAACTGACGTTTTTAAAGTAAAAAGTAGATTGTTTACAGGAGATTGATATTAATTTCGCCAGGCCTTTCTCAAGTGCATAAATGGCGGACTAAAATCTGCGAAGAAGTTATCTATAACAGCCTACCAACGGCCAAAATATGCATAGGAACCCAAACTGCAAAACTTATATAAGAGAGAGCAAATGGTGCAAATGTTGAAATAAGCATGTCGCTGATTCAGTTCTCTAAGTAGCTGAAAGAGGTTTTTGATCATGTCATCTCATAATATTTTTTGAAAGCATAAACATAGAAAAATTGCATTCGGAGTAGACAACCAGGCTGTTAATATGGAGGCATGGCTTTGAACAACTTAGAGAAAGTAAGCAGTACGAAAAATGACACCGGCTAGAGTATGTAAAACAAATGAGTGTGTTCACAAATTATCAAGTATCTCACGGGCAGTCCAGTCAGATTCTCAGTTGGACAGTTTATCTATCTAATTAATCATCAAAAATGAAATAATACATAACATATACATATACATATGTTAGAGCTCATCTGCAGAAGGGCTTGGCCCATCTAGGAATTTGCATTCGGGCTGCCCATCTGTAGTTCGGCTGCCCATCTGCCAATCATGAAAAGTCATTTTTCCTGGCCTATCTTCAGATGGCCTTAGCCCATCTGAGAATATTTTCTTTATAATTTGCAGGTCTTTTTGTGATGTTTTAGATAGTTTTTAATTACTTTTGCATGGTATTTTTCTTTGTAATTTATTTATCTTTAGCTGTTTTTATTTTTCATTGTTTTGGTGCGAATACATTAACAGTTTAAACCCTGTACATTTCATTTATATATAAAACATCAGACTAACTATTTTTTCTATAAATGACTTCAGTAACATAATTCATAGATGTATACCAGAAATGCAAATTCGTATTACCAGTTTTCGTTTCAGCATTTTTATACATATTGTTTTAGATTGTAAAAACCAGCGGCGCCTTTGTAGCTCGGCGGATTTTATTTATAACCTTTATCGCTTCCATATAACAACAAAGCCAAATATACTTACATAGTGAGCATATCTGCGATATCCACCTGCTCCATCTCGCTTTCATGCACTGCCTGCACAGTCTCGAACATTTTACCAACTGAAACCACCCGTAAGAATTTCTGACCCTCACCAGGTTTTGGATTTGGCACGACAAGGGCACCGGTAACGCCAAATGACGAAATGTCTAGCAGTTGAAAGGCTCTGCCTTTGATCCTATGCTTAAACCTAGAATCCACTTTCTGATCCGGATTTTGCAAATACTGAACAACTTCATCATATCGTTCATCCGAGATCAGAGTAGAACGTCCGTTTTCTGGAACTTTCTTGATACTTGCGTCTAGAATTTTTCTTCTATTCGCATCGTCCATTTTGAAGATTTTACTGCATAAAAAATATGAAAATTTGAGCTCCTTTTGTAGCCATTCACCGGAGTCGGGGCTTATTTTTTGAGTATAAAATTTAATCCATGAAACGATTATCTTGGATATTTTTATAACAGATATCAGAGTTCTGGGACGGAATACTATTGCAAAATTAAAATTGCAATTATTTTATTTCTATAGATAACATATATCTCAAGTGCAAAACTGAATTGCAGCTTAAACTCCCACAATACATCATACGTTTGCCTTGCACAATATATCAATCCCCGGAGAAAGAAATGCAATTGATTTTTTAGATTTCAATTTTCAACAACAATAGATCATATATTATCTTAAACAATTTATGAAATACCACAGATCCAAACTACCAAATACTAAATGGTGTACAAAGTAGCCTTGCGATAATCGGTTCGTCACGCAAAGGACTTAAACAGGTAGTTGGTGATACGCTGTCCTCGCAACCAGCGCAACACTCACTCACATGCAGATGGGCCAGAAAACTAACGTTTTATTTCGTAAAACGAGCTTTTACGAGTAAAAGAGTAATTCGCGTTCTCCACTTTTAATGGGTTTTCCTTCTGGTTAGATTACCACGCAACAATACAAAAAGAGTCACGAATTACACAATGGCTCGAAAAACTCATTGTTTTTGGATGTGAGGAAGTAATGGGAACTTGATATACAAGATGAAATAAAACTTGATAGCTCAGTTCCAACTCTTAAGTGACTTCCTCTGATGGTTCGGAAGGATGCTATTCCGGCCTTGTAGCATAAAATAAAACCAAAAACATGGTGAATCAGCTTACAACCATTTGACTTAATCTGAGAACTCCTACCATCCCCTCGAACCGCCCACTAAATGGATCCTTGCCTTTGGTTCTCATTATCCATTTGGTGCGTATTTCCTGTACAATTATTCTTTTATTAATAAAAGACAATTGGATCGCTAATCCATAGGATTTACGCAAACTAAAACTCTGGCACTTCCAGCATTAGAGCTGGAGTGTCTTACAAAAACATGCTGATAAGACTTGGATAAATTGACTCTGTGGTCTAACTGTTTCCCTTTAGTCAAGCATTTTCTCTGAATTTCCGAGCGTATGCCCGAAATTAACACCTGTAAGGCTGACTAGATTATTTAGAATCATTTGCAAATTGAAGGAAATGCAATATTTCTGTAAATTTGTGAGTATTTTCTAGCACGGAGCCGTTATGGTCCTATGGGCCCATTATGACATTATATCATGGAACTGTAAACAAGGGTCCGGTCTTTAGGTCTCCAGAACATGCTGGAGTTCTATGTGGTCACGCTTGAGATGGTATTGGTCCACCTTTTTTCTCTAAAAGTTTTTAGAAAGGAAGCCAAAAGACTTGAATACCCCTGTGGCCGTGAGGTCGAAGATTGAACCGTAGCAGTCATTCTCTCAAAACAATTCTGGATATGACGTTTGCTTAATTACAGAAACAGGCGTGTAATCCCTCCTGTGGGCTGTCACTTCCATGGTTTGGAATTGGTGTTGTTTCCGTTGCGGCCCTTGGAGAAGTTGCCCTTCTGCTTGCCTTTGTTTTTGAACTTGGGAGAAACAGATCTGCAACAGAAATGGTAATGGTCCTTTATGAGGCTACGAATGGCCCTAATAGAGACCGGATAGCCAATCTTGTGAGAAATCTTTCAGATAATATTTAATGAAAAAGTTGGGGGAGGCTCAACAGCCCATTCTCAACATATCTGAAAGAGACACATTGCGTAACGCCCTCAGGGAATTTACGACTTGCCTTACCTGGTGGGCTTTGATTTTCTGCCCCATTGAAGGGCTTGGGTCTATTTGTGCCTCGTCATAAGCTGTCACAATAGCCCTCTTTATGTAATTTGAAATAGACTGTTTAGGCATTAAGGAAATGATAAGGGCTATCTGACTTTCCGTTCTGTACGGCTCTGACATTTCCAAATAATTCCGTAAGGCTTTGGCCGGACACAGAGAGACCAGGTTGTCGGAATCAGGATCCTCTGGTAGGGATGGCAGGGTTATATGGTCAAATGTGCCCATCCCTTGGGTAATGATATGGGTTTTTCCCATGAAACCTGCCCTAGAGACTAGGGTGACCTTCTCCCAGGTGCCCTTGTCCTTATTTACCTTTCTGTCCAGAGCGTGAATCTCACTTCTCCGTTTATCCGAAGCTAGTGCTAATAGAAATGTGAATCTAAGGGTCGCATTTTTGGCTGATATCACGTCTTTGCCAAAAATGTCTGGGCGTTGGAGATAACGAAGGACATTTGTTGGAGTAGCAGGGGAGGGGATTTACCTTGAAATGTCTGATCAGTTGTGCGAGGGTCGTGTCTTTTTCCGTTTCATACCCTGTTGAAGCTTGAGTCTAGACCCTATAGCGGCCCTGTATCCCTCAATGGAACTTACTTTCAACCATTCGTCTGTGAACAGATGGTCCAGGAAGCCAGCTACTACTGCTGGGCTGGCTTGAAAGGGATCCAATTTGGAACTGCTACACCAGGTGGCAAACTTGTTCTACTGCGATCTGAACACCTTAGCCGTAGAGCCCTTGTGACTGTTTACCATCTTCTTTCTTGCCTGTTTGGAAAAGCCCTTCTGTTTTGAGAAGGACCGGTCAGACACCACAGGTGTAACTTCAGCTGGTGGGAAAGGGGCGGAAGTGTTGCCAGTGGGTGAGATAGCAGTTCCCTGTGGCACGGGATCGAGACTGACTTTACTACTTTACAGTGAAGTAGAAGGGTGAACCATTGGGCTTCGGGGGCCACGGGGCAATGCGTAGCAGGAACGATGGTCTCAGTTCGATTATCCTTCGCAGGACTTGATCTAGAATGGCTTGGGGAGGAAAGGCGTACAGTATCCCGTCCCGTGGCCACTGACAATCGAGGGTATCCACAGCCCAAGATGCTTGATCTGGGCAGGGGGATACGAACTGTGGCAGCTGGGCCGCCATTGCATTTGCAAATAAGTCCAGCGTGGGGGGAACCCAAGGTGACTGGTGCTTTTCCCACTGAAACGATTGCGGGGCCAGTCACCATTTGGTGTTGATCGCTTGTCCCTGTCCGGACGCTAAGTCACCAGTACGTTCAGTTTTCCCGCTTGATGGCGGGCTGAAATTGTTATGTGCTCTTCTCGGTACCACCCTGTTTGTTCAGATGAGCTATGGCTGTGGAGTTGTCTAACCGAAATAGTACTGATTTGTTTCTGAGGTGTCTGGTCAATTTGTTTAGGGCAATTCAGACAACTCGGAGCTCCAGCCAATTTATGTGGTAAGTTTGTAGGGAGTGGGGCCACCTGCCTTTTCACACCTGACCCTGCAAGTAAATTCCCCACCCGGCTTGGGATGAATCCGTTTGGATTTCGAGGTTTGGGGCGGGGGACTGGAATGGTAATCCCTCAGACCCGGTGATCGCACCACCAATGAAGGGCTTGTAGGGCTGTGTGCGATACTTGCCTCTGGCCAGGGAGGAACATCCCTGACGCAATGCCTTCCTTACTTGGCTCTGAAATGGCCTGTAGTACAGACGAACTAGCGGGAACGTCTTCTCTGTTGCTACTAGTAGCCCCAAAAGCGGCTCCATGGACTGCAGTCTTACCTTTATGTTTGCAGGGGTATTCTTTATTACCTGTGCGATCTTTTGACAGCGATCTTACTTTTGCTAGATCCCATGATTCCCCGAGAAAGGTAATTCTCTGGGTATGAGTTCGGTTTTGGCCAGGTTTACTTCTAACCCTACCTGTAATGCCTTGCGAACTAGAGCCAACGCCTGATTTTTGCGTACCTCTCTGTCTTGGTTTGCCAGGAACCAGTCGTCTAGATACTGGAAGACTAACATTGTCTCTAGTACCTTCATGACCTTGGTAAAAACATATGGGGGCCGTCGCCAGGCCGAAGGGAAGTGCCAGAAACCAGTAACGTCTTTGCAATATTTGAAATGCTAGGAATTTCTTGGTTGAGTGGTGTAGGGGATATGGAGGTAGGCGTCGGGCAGCTCTATTGCGGTACCCGACATCCCGTCTCGCAATGACCCCTTTATTACCTGGACCGTGTCTATTTGAAAGGAGGTCACACGGAGAAAACCGTTTATGGGTGATAGGTCGATTACTGGCCTCTGCCCTCCCGACTTCTTTGGGACCAGAAAAACTCATCTGAGTCTCTGGCCTTTCCTCGATTGCTCTTTTTTGTGTCAAACTCTGTATCATTTCATGAAGAACTAGATCCTTGTCCGAACCCTTGGGGTAGGAGGTGAGTAGTTGTTTTGACGCGAGGTTGGTTAGGTATAGGACACTTGTGCCCATTTTAGTCTCGGTTGAAAGGGAGGGAGTAACCCCTCTTTGTCCAATGTACGACTCTGCGAGAAGCCCCCATCTGTTTCCAATGACGCCAAAACTTTCCTAGTCTCCCTCCTAAGGGCAAGGAGGCATTTGAGGAAAGTAACCTCTCCAGATCTTCTGGGGTAATTTTAATTTGCGGCATAAGATTTAGTTCTGATTCAAAGTGTAAACTGGAAGATTTTCAACACCTGCTATCACTTTCTAGGCGGAATATGAAGTTGAACACACAACAAAGCGCTTCTTGGATAATGTGGATGTTATTTATGATTATCTCAGCGATCAGAATTATCCACCTGGGCTGTCTAAAAATGCTAAAAAGGATATTAAGAGAAAAGTAAAGAAATTTCTCATCGAGGATGCCTTTTTTATATTTTTGTTTGAATTATGTTAAATTTAGTCATTCAAGTAGTTTAAAGATAGTTTCATACAGTTTAATTGAGTCCATTTATTCACATGAACAAATAGTATCAGAATACATTTACACGCAATTCTTTTCAGGTGTTGGGGAGCAAATATACTGCAGGGTGGCAAGATAGCCTAGTATAGCTTCTGCCGGGGGGAGCTGTATGGGAGGGGGCTAAGATAGCCTGTTACACCGAGTATATTTTCTTATAGGTGTAGATAATGCGACTGGGTGCTTTGTACTGGATTCGCACACTCGTGTAAGGAATATGAACGAACCGCGCAGCGTGCGTAGAGTGACCTTGTCGACACTGGATTTACTCGCCATATGCACTACCAAAATGCTGTTGTTTTTTTGTACGCGCAATGACGGTCATGAAATATTTGCATTCTCCAATCTGTTCTCCGACCGGTCAGTCTTGTGTAAAGACTAGAACAGCATTCCGCAAGCGAAATCTTCGACACTTGACAAAAGTTAAAAGTTAAAAATATTTCTTTGAACGACATGAACGACCGGCGATTATTTCTTGAACAACATGAAATTTTTTACAAGCCACATAATCTGTAATGCAACTAAGTACAGAGCTTATGACGCAGCACGTATGCGTCTTATAAGGTTCATCTGCTTGGTTTTAAGTTGGCTCAACGGCTTTATTGATTGAACGGACTAGCGCTTTTTCTCTATGCAGGCAGAGCTCACGTAAAGCCCATAAGCTGTGGTATTTTGCTCAACCGTTATTTTGCTTTTAAGTGCGGTGTATTTATTTATTAACACTTGAAAAGCTTTTAGCTTGCAAGGGTTATATGAATTTGTGCGAGCAGCCGTTCGTCCTTTTTTCTTCTTGACAGTTTTGCCGATTTTTGTGTCTTCTTCTTCTCTGACATGGGCCCTAGGACTATGAAACTTTGAACTTATGAAGATCCTGATCTGAACGTGTGTATGTCACTTTTTATTTTCGTCTTCGATTTCGTTTTCTTTGGTAACACGCCATATGAAAAGAGTGTATTTTTGCAAGTACAGAACATTTAGCATTTAACGTATAGCACAGAACACAGAACACAGTTGCTCAGCTTTGTGCGAGCCCTCACTGCGTAAACAGATATCATAGCGTATGCCTGATCAGTCAATCAAACCTTAATTGTAAAATACTTAACATTATTCAAATCGTAGACAAAAAATGGCAGGATGCACACCCTCAGATCAAGTTTACTTTAGTACAAAGTTTGGTGGTACTAGGGCCTGTAGTGTCAGAGAAGGCGCTGAGACAAGAAATTTTTACTTTTTAAAGGCGATTTACGGAGGGTCCCTGCAGCATTCGGAAGATGAGCAGTATCGGTGCCATGGCGCCAGTTGTTTGCTTCAAAGAAGCAAGACATTTGCTTTCCTTTACTGTTTGACGACACCCAGAATTCCGCTCAGCTAATCTCTGCATCGTAGCAAACAGCTTAATGGTTGCACCATTCAGGTGGCTTAAAGTTACCGAAGCTAGCTTAAAACATTCGCTTTTGCAACAAAGGCGAGGCTTTGATGTTACAGAACCACAATTTTTTAGCAGTTTCACATGTGTCAATCGATAGGTTTGCACTTTACGTGTTCACTAAATCCATTTATTTATTGTCACAATGGACACTCATTGTGTACTTACAATCGCAAAAGAACCTTTTGTTGCAGCAAATATAGTCATGTGATGAAATTTGTACTCGCTCACTTCGACTTGTATGTGGCACATTTATCAACCATGTGATTTTTTCGGAAATCACCAAAGATGGTTAAATTTGAGTTATATGTTCTCCCTAATTCACTATTTTTGTCGTATCTTTGGCTCGGAGGGCAAGTATGGAGTGGGGTAGGGAATCCAAATCGCCCTTTTGTTGCCTAGTGATGGCGCAGTCTGTGTCCTTCCGTCTTTCTGCCAATGTGTCTGTCTTCTTTTGTGATGTATCTAAAATATCTATCTCCTCCAACAGTTTGCTTCGATCATTTCCGAATCAGTGTGCTTCGGCGATTTGGTAATATATAGTAATAATAATAATAATAATAATAACAATGATAATGATGATAATAATAATAAGTGAGCCAGTGAAGCTGCTCAGAGTCCTCCGCTAGTTTGGTCACAGAATACTAGTATTTTAACTGAATGGGTTCTTGTTGAAAAAGTAGTGTTAAGTTGAACTCGAAGTTATTTTTGTCAGTTTAACAAATATCAGTTCAATGACAGTACATAAATAGTTACAAGGCTTGTCCTTTACTCTTTCAGAGAACTTGTCCAGAGAAACTTCTTTTGTCCAAGCCAGAAATAAAAAAATTTTCACTTTTGAAAATTTTGAAGACTCGACATCAGCCAAATTCTTGTTTCTGTTATTTTTAAATATGTTTTGTGATGAAACGTCAATATGACAACACTTATATTACCAATTTATAAGTGCTTCTTGGAAATGTTTTTGTGTGCCCTGTATGAAAGAGCGAGCGAGGCAGATGCGAGCGTACAAATGTTGGGATAAATTTCCATTGCCATCGACATTAATGCATTGTCAGCACGTTTCCTGCCTTCAAGGTATTTTCTTACTTTATAATTTATGCGTTAGTTTTTCCACTCGAAATGTTTTAGACCCGGTGTTCTTGGCAAACACGGCCACAGGCAAGCAAACACCCCTGCCTCGATTTAATCAGCTTGGGACCGAGCGTGGGCTTTCTGCACAGTCAAAAAACTGAGGTAGTTTGACTATATATTATTGTAGAAAATGTTACATAGCATTTTTAGACATGTTCAAGTAATTCATAATCCAAGGATACAATTCAACAAGGGCAAAATTAGTCAATACAGATACATTAGTGAGCCAGCTGGGGGATGAAAAACAACGAAATTAAATATAGCACCCATTTGCCAGAAATAAAAAATGTATCTAGAAAATAAGAATATACATTTCTCCACTGTCACCTTAGAACTATCGATGGTATGCGGGCCAATTCATCGCCATTTTAGCGCTCTAGTTCGATTAGTAGGCACATGTAGTCATATCACTAACATATATTTTTTATAAATTAAACATGAGAAGTAAAGAATTGCCTCCATCAATGAGTTTTATTTACGTTATTTGTTAACTCACAAACAATCTCCAAAACAAAACAAACCAAACAAAAAATCGCCTTCCCCGCCCCTTTGTATTTATCTGATATTCAGACGAACTTTGAAATTCAGACGAATTGTCGCACGGTAAAGGGGTGTCGGACGTTTTGTCTCCGGGCGTAATATCGCTGGGCGGAGTACTTATACTGTGCTATTGGATGACCTAAGAGTGGGGGTACTCTGACGGAGTATATATCCTGTGTTATTGGATGTTCCAAGGGTGGGGGTACTCTGACGGAGTACCCAGCTTGTGTTATTTGCTGACCCAAGGGTCGGGGGGTACTCTGACGGAGGAGTCGTCACACTATGTTTGTCACTGTCTAGATGACGATTGTAAATTAATATTTTCCTGACGTCTATGCAACTTCTGGGGATAGAAATTACTTCGCCTGGTATTTGCATCCTTTACGCAAAGTTTATTAGACGTCAGACGATTAGCATCTATCCATCGTTGGAAGACATTGTTTCGACTTCCATAAAAAACAAAAGCAGATGTAGATCCGACGTCAGGTGGAACGTCGCAGTGTTTTACTGGGTAGGCGTGTTGCTGTCAAGTGTATTGTCGTATATATGTTCCGGCATTTTGTAACATGTTCATTTTTCTGCCCAACTGTAACCGCAAAAGTGACAATTAAATGCATTAAATATGAGAGTTACTATCAGATGATATTGTTCAATTAAAAATGTTGTTCTGTGCAATGTGCAGTTTAAAACTGCTTTTAAAATATACTTTTTATCGTCATCATCATCATCATCATCATCATCATCATCATCATCATCATCATCATCATCATCATCCTCATCAAAAATTTGAATGACCAAAAAATAAACAAAACAGAGGAAGTGTATTTGATCACGGAACATCCCGACCAGCTTCAAACACAGGAAGTGTATTTGATCACGGAACATCCCGACCAGCTTCAGACACAGGAAGTGTATTTGGTCACGGAACATCCGAACCAGCTTCATACACAGGAAGAGTATTTGGTCACGGAACATCAAGACCAGGTTCAGACACAGGAAGTGTATTTGGTCACGGAACATCAAGACCAGGTTCAGACACAGGAAGAGTATTTGGTCACGGAACATCAAGACCAGGTTCAGACACAGGAAGTGTATTTGGTCACGGAACATCAAGACCAGGTTCAGACACAGGAAGAGTATTTGGTCACGGAACATCCTGACCAGGTTCAGACACAGGAAGTGTATTTGGTCACAGAACATCCTGACCAGCTTCAGACACAGGAATTGTATTTAGTCACATAACATCCCGACCAGTTTCAGACACAGAAATAATATTTGGTCACAGAACATCCCGACCAGCTTCAGACACAGGAAAAATATTTGGTTACTGAACATTCCGACTGGCTCTTTCTGTCACCACAAGCTACACGCACTTTGGCTATTGCTCGTCATAGACATAGCAATGTAACAACAATGGAATAAGCGAATTTAAAATTCCCGTTAGAACAATCAAAAGGCAACAGTTCTTGACTCTGAAGCACTCCAACTTTCATGTGCTATACCCTAACGCGAGCGTCAACGAGGAAAAGTAACAGAATTTTAATTTCTTTTTAAGATTGTTTCCTTCTGTTATGCAGCAAAAAGGTAAAGAAATAAAATGGTAATTTGTTCGCCTGTCCCACTGACTACCATATACTGTTGTAACATTGTTTCAATGTGGCGTTCGGAATTGCGAGCTGTCTTGTTGACAGGAGCATTGAGCAGCCAAAGCAGTGCCTTGACTGTTCAGAGACTGCCATCGCATCACTTTGTAGCTTATTACAGCCATTTTTATTCTACAGATATTCGCGAATCATCACAAGATAAAAAGAATTGGCGGGTGGCTGTGCAGGTCACTTCAGCCGGAACAAGTAACAGGTAAGATAGAAAGAATGCCGGATAAAACGTCGACTGCCAAAAGATCGATGGTTAAAAAGTCAACGGTTAAAAACTTATATGCCTCTTTAAAACGGAGCATCTTAGTACAGGACTTCACAAAGAATCGAAGACAAACGCCAGGAGAGCGACGTTATATGGACATTGTGTAGACGTTGGGAAAATATAAATCTCTAATCATAATCTTGACAGTGACAATGAAAAGATGTCATGGCCAGTCCTCCGCCAGAGTACACCTAACTTTTGCTTACCGGTAACATAGACTACATATGAAGTCATTTTTCACATCTTGGGCGCTCCTGAAATTCACACATTTCACGTCCTCATTTTGGTCATTTTCTGAAGCTATCTGGGATGGTTTCTCAGTCTGGTGAAGGAGAAGATAATGAGACGTTTGGTTGCGACCCTGACCTCTTGCAAAGTCGATTTTTCGACGTCCATACAACGTCGGCAGATAGACGTTGTTTTGACTTCTATTCTCAACCTATTTGCAACGTGATAAGAAGTCGAATAATCGACGTCTATACAATGTCGATTTCTTACGTCTATCGAAAGGTCGAAGAAAGTAGAGTTGTGGTTGCGACCAAAAGCAACTATTCAATTTTGTGTCCCAAGGCGTTGATTAGACTTAGATCTATGGTCGTTACTACCACCAAATAAAAAATATGGTTTAATGCTGCGGTTTGGTGGGGTCAACTTCGTAACTTCAAATCGTTGCATTGACTTCAAAACCATTTGAAGTCATTTATGAAGCAATGCTTACTGAGAAAAATGGAGAAAGCAAATAACGCTTTCATTTATAAAACAGCAATTCAATTTTACCTCGTGAAAGCAAACGTCCACTTATCTCCATTTCATAGGGAACTTGAAAACGATGACGGATTAGAAAACTTTCGGGAAACTCCAAATTACACAAAACGATAAATATTTACGCGAAATAATTCCTTTTTATGCTGATTGTCTGCTACAAGAGTTTCTCAAAACTGATAAAAAATGTATTCTGCATACATAAAGGTGCAGGGATCAATTCTGTCTTCTCATTACGTTTTGGTAATGTTTGGGAGGGTAGGTTTGTTTGGCAAAAAAAAAAACAGCTGATAAATCATCATATGGTATAATCCTATTTCTTTCAAATAGCATATAATGTCGTTGGCGTAATAAGTTCACGCCTAACTACTGGTAAAATATCCCTAAAACCTTAATTCAATAGTGTAGAGAGGACACCACAAACATATACTCTGCTTTAGACCCTTCGTTTGTGCATTATGAGAAGTCAGTAATTCACCAGAGGATTGCTTACTTTCATTTAGACATTTCTTCCTTCTAACACGTTATTTCAGTAAATTCATAATGTCTAGCTTTTCTGCTAACCGTATTTAAACATAAATAAAGATAGCAAATAATAGGGGTGGATATGAAAACATTGTTGACTGATTGGAAATAATTAGCATAGTGGTTTTAATTCAGCTTGTAATTCACTGCTAAATTCAACAAAAAAAGTAATTATACACAGTCAGTCTTATTCCACAGGCAAATTTTATCAAAACAGACCGAAGATGTCATAAGTTATACTTTTAACAATCCAAAGGTTACATTGTGGACAGGCAGACACGCATACAGGCTAATTGCTAATATTTGCATGAAATAGTAGAAAACTACGCAGGTTTTTTATATTTGGATATTGTAAATGAAACGCACAATGAACTGAAAAACATTGAACAGCTACACGTCAAAAATAAAAAGCCTGACAGGAGAATATATGAGACAGGGAATGTGCAGTCGCAAACTGAGATTAAATTTTCTTGAGGCACCCCTTATTTGCAAACTAACATAGTGTACTGGAAAGTTCTAAGAAAAGCTAAGACGTTAATATTAACCAGCCAGAAAGTGTTAGCACTTCTGAGTTTATGGAAGGCAATAGATAAACGTATAAACCACAAAGCGCAGCTTTAAAATAATTTTATTCTTATGTGATCACATTTTGCAAGGTTTTCTCCGAATCAACATTTACAGCATTTTGTTCGATGTTGTAAATTTACGAATTTCATTTCTTGGCTTTGTTGTCTTCCAGTAATTGGTTTACTACAGACCTAGTTTTTTATCAAGGTATATTTTAATAATGTAATTTACTTGTGTGTAGATTTGAAATTTAAACTTCCTGATCGGTTATTGACTCGCATTTTAAATAGAGTTAAGCCAGGTTTCGTATTAATTTATTACATTAGCAGGTATTTTTACTCTAAACACTCAAGTTCTTCAGTGATTTAAAAAGGTTGACATCGAAGCTAAAACTTTCAACATTTTTGCTTTGAAGTAGCTCGAAATATCTCGATATGTGTCGTAATACATTTTCCATATCGCTGTACATATCGCGGAAGAATATTCATTGCGAAACACACCCTCTAATACAACATGCGAAAAAGAACACATGTACAATAGAAGTTTATATAATGAAAATGTATTGATAATCATTGCTGTTTGTGGAAACGAAAGGCATGTGGCAGAATACAGAGATTGTTTGAGCATCTGGCTCTGAACAGAATTCAATTTACGCTTCATTAGATAAGCTGTACGTTGAAATTTCACCAAAGCCTCGGTATCTTTTCCTCATCTATCACAGATGTTGTGTTGGACTCCGAAAGAGTCGTCTTTCTTGTCACTGTTTCGATTTTTTCTTCACAAACATCTGTCAGTATTATATTTTGCTTTTTATAGCAACTTGAAGAGAAACAAGGAAGTTTTGATGGAATAAAGCTTACCTGTGTTCAAATGAAGCTGATGATTAAAAAGTGGTAGAAAATGATAAGCTGGCTTAACACACTCGCGGTTGTCTTTCAATAATGTCCTGTCACAGGTGAACCTCAACAATTCGAATAGTGGAACTTAAACAAAAGATCATATCTGGATTTGTTAATGTTCAGCCTCCATTGTTTTCGATGAAATTCTGCAGTGGGAAGAGTGGGAAAAGGACAGCCTTATAGTGTTGGCAGAAAGTCCTTATTTAGACAAAGGAAGGAAATGATCATATGCGATGTCGTACGAACTTTCGAGGCCGGACTACACAAACTGAATCATTGTCGAATTCCTAATATATTTAAGGATGTAATCTGTAAATAATTCGCAACCTACAATATCCATTTTCCACTGAATGGCTTTCAAACATTTCTAAAATACTTGTAGATTGGCATTTGTTTTGGCTGAGCATCCAGGCACAATTTTCTGATCAGCTGGTCAAAATGTTCCTAAAATTCTTGTTTATTAAAAAGTGCAGTTTTGGAATGTAGTGTCTTTCTGTGGCTGGTTGTGCTGCTTAGCCTCGAAATAGAGCAAAAACCTGTGCCACTCTCTAAATGGGGTTAGGCTTCCGTTACTAGGTTCTCTCATGCAGGCCCAAGGCATCAACCAGCTGCTACCTAAACAAAGTTTCTTCAGTTTAAAAATTTTACCCAATTTTTTATTAAACACAGACACCCTCTTTTCTAACCTTTAACGCGAAGTGTCCAATGACAACTGTTTTCACTATTATCTCCAGTTTGTACCTGCGAGGCATGATGTATTGCTACTAAATACTGCAGACATATACACGTCCAAATGACTACCAAAGAGTGGAGATTCAGATTTCTCTCAGATCGATTTTTGTTGTATAGTATTAATTTTAAGTGGCTTTAAACCGTGTATTGCAATCAAAATGGCATTTTGATCTTCGTCCAATCATTGTCTTTAAAAAGGTAGTTTTTAATTCTGGTAACATAATCGAAGTCCAATTTCATCTATTTGCTTATTTCTTGGAACGCTATTTATCGTTTAAGTCATTAAAGTGTATTCAAAATTGATATTGCGAGTTTTGAGTCGTCAACGTCCCTGACAGGCATCAGACAATAATATTTAAATGAAAACCCAGGAGACATTTTACGTATTTTAAAATTTAATACTTTGATACAGTAATATACATTGAATATTACATAGATATCCAATAACGCTTAAATAATATTTCGCTTTGAAAGTTTTATTCTACAGGCACGCTAAAATTTCTATTACATGTTATCAATCTGTGCCTTTTAGATACCATTTTAAAATGCGAATGGAATTCTATACATTCTGACGTGATAACAAATTCAGGTAAATTATGTGTGGGGATACTTTCATGTGAGCTGGTTCAATATTCAGAAGGTCTCCAATTTTTTTCCCTCTGTATGAAGAGAAACAGGCTGAAAAGCAAGAATCACTTACACATAAATAAACACTAGTTGTAACAAACTTGAGTGTATTTTTCTGCACATTTGAATACCGAAATGTTTTTATATTTACAGTAATGGATTTTGATACTTCCATGCCTTATACATATGAAATAGTATAAAGATGGTGCTCAAAAATATCGTAGATTACGATCCAAAATTCGGTTAGACACTTCTGGACGATTTTCAACGGGAAAACATTTTCTGTGTCTGCTCTTTGCTTTTTCACGAATGTTCACTTTTACATTTGGTTACGTTGTTTCTGTTTGTAAATTAAATGTCATATAATAAACGGTATAGGCTCGTGGTTCGCACCAAGAAGAGAATGTTTAAACTTTGAAAACCTCACGTCTTATTAGAAGAGTGATATGTGCAGTGTGTACCTCTAGTGTGTTCCTCTAACACACTGGAATGGTTTGTACCAACGCCCAGGCAATGGGTCTGAATAGGGTCCTTTTCTGTCTTTCAAACATAAGGCAGTGGAAACGGGGCTCTCTGGGTATCAGTCAGGAAACAAGAAGAAATCGGATACTCGCGATATACTCATTCATAGAGTAATTCAGCCTTCGCGCTGCTCATACTCGCTTTTCAGGGTTGTTTTTTCAATGTTAAGGGCTGTGGATTTTTTTAATTGGTCCAAATGCTCACTTGATTATGTTATTGTCTGTGGCATGTTTATTTGATATATCTTAACTATCGAACATTACTATCAAATATTGATGTTAAATCAATTTTTGATCAATTTTATGCAAAGAGTTTTAGCTTGCTTGTGCCATTAAATCAAAATTAAAGAAGTAAATGCATCACCAGTGCTGACGGAAAAGAAAAAAATCAGCGATTTCACTTCAGTCTTATGTTAGTTTACGATGCCTGCCAAGCTCAGTTATTACAAAACGTCGAGAAAAAGGCAGCTAGACAAGGACAGTGGTTTAACACCTGATCTATTAATTAATTAACTGACAACAAACAAAGTATCATCTGTGTACTATTCAAAAACTATTCAGACGCTACTGAATTTTATAGTAATTTTATATTGGCCATCGTCAGTGCATTGGTACCACTGCACTTTCTTATGTACGTGCCAAAGGGTTGATAGTGCCTATCCCTATGCATGATTCAGTGTAAAAAACTACTTGTCTATAAGCTGATTCCGGTTGAAACTGTACAAGAATATTTGGCTGAAGTGTTTTTATTTTATTAAAGAGGGTTTCGATAATTTTCTAAAGCCATTTGTTATATAAATCGATATTTTAAATGCATTGTGTAAATCTAAGGATTGAGAATGCCGCCTTGAATGTATTGTTGCAAAGTAAGCCATAGATTTTATTAAATTTCATCCAAGTTGATGTCATGTTTCAGTGGATTCGCAAGAGAGACTACGTTTTATGCACCTCATCATCGTGTATGCCTGTGGGGCAAACGCAAACGAAGTCAAAGTCTTTAGTTTACAATTCAATTAAGCTTCAGTTCCGGGTTTGTCTTTGTCACTGTCTTTTTTCACGATGGTTTTTGGTAATGGTACTGCTACAACTGAAGTCTACTGGAATCGTTTTATGAAATATGCACTCATAATGTTTTTATTTCAATTGTTAAACGAAGGTACATTAAAAATCAGGTATATTAGAAAAAGAAAGATAAAACGAAAGACGCAGTAATGAAGTATGGTAAAAACCCAGGCTTGTTTGCCACTGGAAAAAAGTGGAAAATGGTCTCCACTGTTCATATCAGTAATTACACCTTTTATATCTTAGAAATAAATCAGTTCGTCTTGCCAACAGACTTTTGTCGATTACTTATACTTATTATAGAACAGTACTTGCTGTACAGTTGTATTATAGGATAGCAATAATAATTGAATGATTAATGTTATCATTAAATTATTTGTGATATCAAGAACTGAATCATACAGATCATTAAATGAATTCGTTAATCATGTATTGATTATTTATATAAATGATATCAGTGAATACCAGTAAATGTGAAACGGCATTCAACAGTGAAAGAGAATTCGTAAAAGAATAGATTTTTAAAGTTTTTCATTAAATGGGGATTCAGTGTCGACGAAGTACTGCCCGTACATATGTATGGTTGAACATTAACGACAAATAAACAGGTCAAAGGAAAAAAGACCAGCTTCTTAAAGTGTCGAAATAATGCTGGAGAAGACATCGTAGGAGTTTCATGACTTTGTTGCTGTGCATTTTAGTAATTTTGAGTCACATGCTGCCGTTGTATAACTATGAGTCATATTGGGTATGACGGTTGATATTGCAGAAATCGTCAGGGAGCAACGTTGTTAATGATAACTTAGTATATTGCTTAAGTACATAATATGCCTTTTACATGTTCCCCCAGGAAGCTTTTTGGAAGGGATATAACGGACTTACAGATGTTTCTGTAATCTCGTCATTTATGATACCTCTCAGGAAAATATTCAACACATCCAGCCATGTAGTTGAAGTAGAGAGAACAGCTGTGCCATGTAAAAACAAAAACTACTTTTATTGCTAATTTAAGCATTCTGAATAGAAGAAAACATTTTATCGCCCCGATTGTCGAGATATTCTATATCGGTTAACTCAAAATGGATTAACACACTTTATCTATTACAAATACTTTAATAAAAAAATCATTTCAAAGTGGTCCCGTAGCCCTTTCCAGCCTCTGATATCTGTTTTGCTTTTGTATTTTGACTGGTGTCTTCCGACAATTTTTTGTGTTCTTATTTCTCATTTCTGTCTTTGTCATGGCGCATTCTATTTTTTGAGGTTGTATAGTTTTCTTCCCAGGGTTTACTGACACGTTTCCCTGTTTTCTGTGTCTTCTTATATCTTTTGCTATTCTTACAACTTATGAAACGCACCTAGATATTGCGTTGTTTGACATTAATTTTTAGTCTTGGCATCTTCTGTCAATTGTGTTGCTTCTTACGTCTTCGTAGGGTTATTGTTCTAGTGCCTTTAAACACTTCTTCTTGCTGTAACATTGTCTGACACCTGTTCTTCCTCTAGTGTCTGCAGATATTTGTTCTTGTCGTAGCATTGTTCCACAGCTGTTCTTGCTGTAGTGTCTTGAGATACTTGTTCTTGCCGTAACATTGTCTGACGCATGTTCTTGCTCTAGTACCTTCAGACACTTGTTCTTGCTGTAAAACTTTTTCACACCTGTCCTTGCTCTAGTGTCCTTAGACACTTGTTCTTGCTGTAACATTGTCTGACACCTATTCTTGCTCTAGTGTCTTGAGATACTAGTTCCTGCTGTATCATTGTCTGGAACATATTCCTGCTCGAACTGTCTGCAGACACTTGTTCTTACTGTAATATTGTTTCACACCTGTCCTTGCTCTAGTGTCCTTACACACAAGTTCTTGCTGTAACATTGTCTGACACATGTTTTTTGCTCTAGTGCCTTCAGACGCTTGTTCTTGCCGTAGCATTATTCCACACCTGTTCTTGCTCTAGTGTCTCGAGAGAGTTGTTCTTGCTGTAACATTGTCTGACACATGTCTTGGTCTAGTGCCTTCAGACACTTGTTCTTGGTGTAACATTATTTCACACCTGTCCTTGCTCTAGTGTCCTTACACACTTGTTCTTGCTGTAGCATTGTCTGACGCATGTTCTTGCTCTAGTGCCTTCAGACACTTGTTCTTGGTGTAACATTGTCTGATACATGTTCTAACTCTAGTGCCTTCAGACACTTGTTCTTTCCGTAGCATTGTTCCACACCTGTTCTTATTCTAGTGCCCTCATACACTTGTTCTTGCTGTAACATTATTTCACACCTGTCCTTGCTCTAGTGTCCTTAAGCACTTGTTCTTGCCGTAACATTATCTGACACAGGTTCTTACTCAGTACCTTGAGGCAATTGTTTTTGTTTTTAGCTTTCCTGACGCCCGTTCTTTATGGTCTGCTGTAACACTTGTTTTTGTGGCATCGTGCGGTATTTACACTGCTTTTATTCTTGTTACGTGGTGCTGTTTATATTGACTAGCTACCTGTGAAGATTTTGTGGTGAGTTTTGATGAAACTATTCAGGTCGATTGAGGAAAGCATGATGTTGGCAGCACGAGTATAAATCAGTCAGCAAACATACTTTTCAGCCTTTACTTTAACGTAACCCACACAGAACAAAGGCCCCAGCAAAGGCCCCAACAAATCAAATCATACTAACTTTTGAGTCCCCTTTTCCACTCCAGTCAGTGTTATAAAACAATACTCTTCAAAATGCATGTGCTACAGTCTCTAAAAGTAACACTAGTGCTGTAAATTGTTGCTTTTACTATTGGTTCTTTCTAAAGGGTAATTTTTTGGACTTCCAGTTTTTTACACCCGAACGCGAAGTTGAGTTTTTGTTTGTTTGTTTGTTTGTTTTTGTTTTTGTTTTTTTTTCCTAGAACGTCTTAGCCCTGGTCGAGTGGTTTTCAGCCCAGCTGACTATCGCCGGTGGACTATGGTCATCACTAGTGTGGGTTTGTGTGTGCATGTATGTGTTTATGTGTGTGTATGTAAACAATTTTCTTTCTTTCCTTTTCTCCCTCCCCTGATCCCAGGTAGATCTTCAGTGGAGTTGTAGTATTTTTGTTATCGGTTCCGCAAAAACTTGTCAAATAAACGGATAGCTTTAAGAAAAACAAAAGCAAGAATGGCCATGGACGTTGTGACCAGCCGAGATCTAGTGAATTAAGTATCAATAGGCTTGTATGGTCGCCAAAAGTGGCAGAGGAAATTTTCACAGGCCGAGATTTCCTTAATCTCTGGTCTAAAATCAGAACAAGAGCAATAACATCGGACTACGCCTAAAAATGACAGCAATCTGATTAAAATTCCGTGTATCACAAGTAGAGTATATTCTGAAAGTTCAAATAAATTCATTCAAACTGTAGCAGGCAACGATTTAATATGCCTGCGGTTGATCAATTTTCGGAGAATCGAGAAAAAAATAATTTCTCGGAAGAGAAACATCTAGGGAACATTCATACAAAATTTTAATCCGGTGAAAATTGATAAACATCTAGGCAACATTCATCAAAATTTAATTCCGTTAAAATTGTGGAAGGAGCATTTTGAAAATTGGCTGCCCTATTTAGCCATTTTTGGCAGATTGCTAAAAAATGTAGCTTCTAAATTGTAGGAGATAAAGCATTTTGAAAACTGGCAACCAACAAATTATAAATGCCCCCCATGAAATGCCGTTTTCACTTTTATTAGGGACTTATTGATATCAAGAATTAATTTTTGAGCTCATAAATTGATTTTTTGATATCAAGAATTAATTTTTGCTCTTAAAAGATCCATATTTTGATATCAAGAATTAATTTTTGCTATCTGCAGTTGTATTTTTGACATCTCTAAATGTATTCTTGGTCTCAAAAAATAATTTTTGATATCAATAAATATTTAGAGATATCAAGAAATATTTATTGATATCAAAAATGATTTAATGATATCCAAAATTGATTTTTTACATCAAAAATTCAATTCTTGATAGCAAAAATTAAATATTTGAGACTAAAATATCAATTCTGAGCTCAATAATTTATTTTTATTGATATCAAGAATTTATTTAAGATTTCATTATTTCAGACTGATACTTTTTTAATTTGTATTTTGAAACCTGCAAACGATTTTTGATCTCAAAATATCAAAATATCATTGTATTTTTTTAATAAAAAATACAGAAACACACATTTGTATGGAATGCCGTTTTAACATTTAATGCTTATTTTTTATATCAAAATATAATTAAAGATATCAAGAAATCAATGTAGATTTCAATAATGTATATTTTGTTATCATTAATTCAATTTTAGATGGCGAAAAATTATTTTGGGAATCCAAAAATCAAATTTCTAAACTTAAAAAATCTTAAGGGAGGCACACATTTACATAAAATTTAACGAATCGTCAATTAAATTTTGGAGACCAGTCATTATTAGTTTACAGATGTGTACTTCTGAATTTTTTTTATTTAAAAACATAGACTGATATTTTGATATCAAAAATAAATTTTTGAGATCAAAAAATCATTTGGAGATTTCAAAATACAAATTAGACAGGTCTAATTCTGAACTAATGATATCTGAAATAAATTCTTGATATCAATAAAACGAAAACGAATTATTGAGATCAAAATTGATATTTTGCTCTCAAATATTTTATTTTTGCTGTCAAGAATTGCTTTTTTGATAAAAAAAAATCAATTTTAGATATCATTAAATCATTTTTGATATCAATAAATATTTCTTAATATCTCTAAATATTCATTGATATCAAAAATTATTTGTTGAGATGAAGAATACATTTAGAGATATCAAAAATATAATTACAGATAGCAAAAATTAATTCTTGATATCAAAATACGGATTTTTTTAGATCAAAAATTAATTCTTGATATCAAGAATTCAATTTTTGAGATCAAAAATTAATTCTTGATATCAATAATCCCTAATAAGTGTGAAAATGGCATTCCATACATTTGTAAATAAATAATGACTGGTCCTTATATACAGAATCTTTCTTTAATTTTTTACTGTACAAGAAGAAGCAATTCTTGAGATCGAAAATTGTGTTGTTATCATTGATCTAAATAATTCAAGTTTTCATCTCCAAAATTTAATTGACGATTCGTTATATTTTATGTAAATGCGTGTCTCCCTTAAGATTTTTTAAGTTTGTAAAATTGATTTTTTTGATCTCAAAAATAAATTTTTGCCATCTAAAATTCAATTATTGATAGCAAATTATAAATTATTGAGATCTACATTGATTTATTGATATCTTGAATTATATTTTGATATCCAAAATAAGCATTAAATGTTAAAACGGCATTCCATAGCTCCCCCCCTCCATCATTTGTCCGATGTTTGGCGGAACAACAATAAAATAAATAAACAACAATAAAAGTAATTTTTCAAGAGAGAACAATCTGGGGAACAATCGTTCAAACGTGAAAATACCTCAAATTTAAAATTTTTGTTTGGACTTTGAAAGAGAAAAACATTTAGGGAACAATCGTTCATAATTGGAAATAATTTCGATCAAAACTATGAGAGAAGAAGCATTTTGAAAATTGGCTGCTATTTTTTAAATGGGCATTTAGCTAATTTCTAACGGATCGCCAAAAAATCGACTGTCCTCCATTTAGCGAACTTTCTTTTTGATCGACAAAAAAGTATCTTTTCAAGAAGGGATCGTGTGGGAAAAAATTTGCAAAGTTGAGAAAAAAACCCTATCCGAATTGTGAGAAAAGAAGCATTTCGACAGTTATCAGTTGTTTTTTTATCAAATGCCCCCATTTAATCAATTTTGGTGAATCGCCAGAAAAGTAATGGTTCAAGAGAAGCTTCCTAGTAAAATTTGAATACAATCTATTCAACACTGTGGGAGAAGAAGTGTCTTTAAAATTAGCAAGGAAAAAATTTAAATGGGCCCCATTTGGCTATTTTTGGCGGATTTCCAAAGAAAGCAATTTTTCAAGAGAGTGCTATCTTTAGAAGATTCGTTGAAAATTTGAAAGTAATCCTATCAAAACTGAGGGAAGAAGAAGTGTTTTCAGTAAAAGTTTACATATGTACATACATACACACGTACAAACAGATGAAAGAAACTGCCTCTACTGATGTGATAAGACCAGCCTTGTTCAGCCTTAACGTTATTTTTTTTTTTTTTTTTTTTTTTTTTTTTTTTTTGCAATTTAATGACCCGGCCGGTAGATGACAAACAAGGTTATGTTTTCCTGGTCAAGGCTTCTCAGCTGCTCCTAGCAACAAGAAATTAGTAGAATTCAACGACACTGCTTTGTTTTTGCGCTGTTTTTATCAAATAATAATGTACGTTTTTATCAAATAATGTACTGTCACCCACGTATTATAATGTGTTGCTTGTTATATGTTAAAACACTTAAGTGTAATTAAAAAATGTATGAAGTAATCTAAGCTCATCAGGCCCTGATTACGCATGTCCTTTAATTGCATTGCAACACCAGAGTTTCATTCAAACATTTCAGATCCAACTCAAAGTTATGAACAATATGGACCTTATTAGCACAATAGAATATGCACCGGTTTCCTTCTACGTGTTCTTGCATTCCTAACAACGCCTGTCCTTGGACTAATAAAGGTACGACTTTGGCGGTGGCTGTTCGTTAATAGTGACCTCACCAGTTGTGAGATATGTGGTAACATCGTGTCTGGCTTTTCGAAAGAACAGTGCGGTAGTTAATTGGCGCCATATTCTGCTCAGCTATTCGGAGTCATCCGGTGTTTGTCGAGGATTATTTCTCAACGACACTACTGCCCAGCAACACACGTACTGTTAACTCCTCACTGTTGAACATATTAATAGTACATATTCTACTTAGTGGCATGAAGGTGCTGGAGGTCTTTGACGCCGAGACCCGGATAGGGTACTTTGACCGAAAGATACCGGATGGTAGGGAAGAGTAGGACGGACACTTCAGTTTCCATGCCACGTATGTAGGACATATGAAGCACATGAGAAGTATATGGGCGCTGCATATGAAATACATAAAAAATTCATGTCACTTTTGGTTTTGAATTTCATAGGCAGTTCATTATAAAAATTACCTCGGTGTTCTCGATCTTCTCACAACATTTTCTTATGGCTTTTCCCAGTTGGTCCTACCGCTTTCTTGCGGAATTCGGTCTAGTCTGAAAATGAACTGCAGTGAAACGTTTTTGAACTAGATTAGAAGCTGAACCCTTAAGCAGGTAAAGGGGGAAACCTGCAAACTGATTCTCATGCGTGTCCGTGACATTTTAAAGCCTCACCACGGATGGAAATACCTCCTCCTTTAACCAAACGCGGACACCCTTGTAAAATTCACACCTGCCCTCATGAACAAAACACCCATTTTTACTAAATGATATGTCTATAGCAATCACGGAACGAAAACTAGTCAAAAACTGCATTGATGCAACAGTACACTATTTAACCGAACCAGCTCTATAGTGAGTGCGGCGGACTCCATTGCACCCACGGGGTCCAATGCAGGTTTTTTTTCTTCCGAATTTCGAAAAAACTCCCTTTTCTGGGGAAACCCGAGGTATTGAACAGAAACTACTTCTCCACAGCAGCTAGCATACACATCGCAGCAGATTCATCCGAACACTAAGGCAGCAAGCACACACGTTGTGACAGATTCATCGTTGCACCAGGCGGTAATCTGTAGCCAGCACACACGTTGTGACAGATTCATCGTTGCACCAGGCGGTAATCTGTAGCCAGCACACACGTTGTGACAGATTCATCGTTGCACCAGGCGGTAATCTGTAGCCAGCACACACGTTGCGGCAGATTCATCGTTGCACCAGACGGTAATCTGTAGCCAGCACACACATTGTGACAGATTCATCCTTGCACAAGGCGGTAATCTGTAGCCAGCACACACGTTGTGGCAGATTCATCGTTGCACCAGGCGGTAATCTGTAGCCAGCACACACGTTGTGACAGATTCATCGTTGCACCAGGCGGTAATCTGTAGCCAGCACACACGTTGTGGCAGATTCATCGTTGCACCAGGCGGTAATCTGTAGCCAGCACACACGTTGTGACAGAGTCATCCTTGCACCAGGCGGTAATCTGTAGCCAGCACACACGTTGTGACAGAGTCATCGTTGCACCAGGCGATAATCTGTAGCCATCACACACGTTGTGACAGATTCATCGTTGCACCAGGCGGTAATCTGTAGCCAGCACACACGTTGTGACAGAGTCATCGTTGCACCAGGCGGTAATCTGTAGCCAGCACACACGTTGTGACAGATTCATCGTTGCACCAGGCGGTAATCTGTAGCCAGCACACACGTTGTGACAGATTCATCGTTGCACCAGGCGGTAATCTGTAGCCATCACACACGTTGTGGCACACACATTTATAGCAGTGACTGACAGGCAGCACGCACATAGTGTTGGATACATGGTGTCAGTTAGTCGAGAATTAAATGGAATACAGAGTATATACAGGACAACCCTACCGATAATACCACCTCACATACAGGACCACCCGCCGATAAGACCACTTCATAGACAGGGCCATCTCGCCGATAAGACCACTTCACAGACAGGGCCACCCCGCCGATAAGACAATCTCTCATACAGGGCCACCCGGGCGATAAGACGACCTCACAGACAGGGCCACCCCGCCGATAAGACCACTTCACAGACAGGCCCACCCCGCCGATAAGACAATCTCCCATACAGGGCCACCCGGGCGATAAGACCACCTCACAGACCGGACCACCCCGCCGATAAGACGACCTCACAGACAGGGCCACCCCGCCGATAGGACCAATTGACAGAAGGACCATTTTTCATTAGTCCAATAATCCCGACTCCCATTGTAAAGAAAACCACAAATATGACCACTCCTAAAATTGGACTACATCCGTCTAGTCCAACAGGTGGTCCTAGTTCTAGGGTTCAGTTTTTGTTGGTATGTGTGTATCAGGTTCTATTTCATTGCTCGTACTATATTTTAAGTGCATCGATAAGTGCTAAGCGTGCGTAGCTCTTATTCACATGAGAAATATCTATAAATGTGTTCATTTGGATTACTTATGAATCTATAATATATGTTGTACATGTGAATATTCATATTCAATAACTCTTTTTAATTTAGAAATTAATTCCTGTCGTGTAGTAATACAGCAGTTTTGCTTTATACCACGTTCTTACTGACAGAGTATCGGCATGGAATAATCGTTATTTGCCGTTTTCTCTTAATTCTATTTTCTTCTTTAGACAAATAAGTAGCTGAAATTGGTTTTGCTGTTAGTAATTATTTACTGATCATTCAAATTTAATTCGTCAATATTTCTTCTTCTGATATTATTTATTCAGTTTTTTCTTCAAAATAAACGAAAAGGGGGAAATTGCTTGAAAACGACCTTTTCAACCTTCTATGAGGGTGATAAACCTCGTGCTGTCAACCCGTCCCCTTCCAACATTTCCGGTAAGAACTTTTCGAGCGATCGAGATTCTTTTTTAAAAAATTGCAATAAATCCACGCTCAGTCAAGGTGCTGTGTTCATATTTTGCACAAATTTTGTACAGAAAGTAGTCTGTTGTTGCCTAGTCTTGGTGCAGTTTCGTGTGATACAATCTAATGCAAAATCTAGCCAATAACAAATGCAGGTCAATTACTATCACCTTTTACATTTTGTCAACCCCATGTGGTATTCCAATGGCAAGGCTACGTAATAGCAGGGATAACATGACACACCGACAGAATGACAAGAAGACGTAATGGCAGGGGATAACATGACACACCGACAGAATGACAAGAGGACGTAATAGCAGGGGATAACATGACAAACCGATAAAATGACCAGATGACGTAATAGCAGGGGTAACACGAGACACGGACAGAGTGAAAAGATGACGTAACAGCAGGTAATAACACGGCACACTTAAAAAATAGGAGAGGACGTGATAGGGATAACGCGGCACACGGACAGAATGACAAGAAGACGTAATAGCAGGGGATAACATGACACACCGACAGAATGACAAGAGGACGTAATGGCAGGGGATAACATGACACACCGACAGAATGACAAGAGGACGTAATAGCAGGGGATAACATGACAAACCGATAAAATGACCAGATGACGTAATAGCAGGGGTAACACGAGACACGGACAGAGTGAAAAGATGACGTAACAGCAGGTAATAACACGGCACACTTAAAAAATAGGAGAGGACGTGATAGGGATAACGCGGCACACGGACAGAATGACAAGAAGACGTAATAGCAGGGGATAACATGACACACCGACAGAATGACAAGAGGACGTAATGGCAGGGGATAACATGACACACCGACAGAATGACAAGAGGACGTAATAGCAGGGGATAACATGACACACCGACAGAATGACCAGATGACGTAATAGCAGGGGATAACATGATACACCAACAGAATGACAAGATGACGTAATACCAGGGGATAACATGACACACCAACAGAATGACCAGATGACGTAATAGCAGGGGATAACATGACACACCGACAGAATGAAAAGAGGACGTAATGGCAGGGGATAACATGACACACCGACAGAATGACAAGATGACGTAATAGCAGGGGATAACATGACACACCGACAGAATGACAAGAGGACGTAATAGCAGGGGATAATATGACACACCGACACAATGACTAGATGACGTAATAGCATGGGATAACATGACACACCGACAGAACGACCAGAAGACGTAATAGCAGGGGATAACATGACACACCAACAGAATGACAATAGGACGTAATGGCAGGGGATAACATGAAACACCGACAGAATGACAATAGGAGGTAATAGCAGGGGATAATATGACACACCGACAGAATGACCAGATGACGTAATAGCAGGGGATAACATGACACACCAACAGAATGACCAGATGACGTAATAGCAGGGGATAACATGACACACCAACAGAACAACAAGAGGACGTAATGGCAGTGGATAACATGACACACCGACAGAATGACAAGAGGACGTAATAGCAGGGGATAATATGACACACCGACAGAATAACCAGGTGACGTAATAGCAGGGGATAACATGACACACCGACAGAATGACAAGAGGACGTAATAGCAGGGGATAACATGACACACCGACAGAATGACAACAAGACGTAATGGCAGGGGATAACATGACACACCAACAGAACGACAAGAGGACGTAATAGCAGGGGATAACATGACACACCGACAAAATGACCAGATGACGTAATAGCAGGGGACAATATGACACACCGACAGAATGACCAGATCACGTAATAGCAGGGGATAACATGACACACCAACAGAATGACAAGAGGACGGAATAGCAGGAGATAACAGGACACACCGACAGAATAAAAAGAGGACGTATTAGAAGGGGATAACTTGACACACCGATAGAATGATAAGATGACGTAATAGCAGAGGATAACATGACACAACGACAGAGTGTCCAGATGACGTAATAGCAGGGGATAACGTGACACAGCGACAGAATGAGCAGATGACGTAATAGCACGGAATAACATGACACACCGACAGAATGACCAGATGAAGTAATAGCAGGGGATAACATGACACACCAACAGAATGACAAGATGACGTAATACCAGGGGATAACATGACACACCAACAGAATGACCAGATGACCTAATAGCAGGGGACAATATGACACACCGACAGAATGACATGAGGACGTAATAGCAGGGGATAATATGACACACGGACAGAATGACCAGATGACGTAATAGCAGAGGATAACATGACACACCAACAGAATGACAAGAGGACGAAATAGCAGGAGATAACATGACACACCGACGGAATGACAAGAGGACGTATTAGAAGGGGATAACATGTCACACCGATAGAATGACCAGATGACGTAATAGAAGAGGATAACATGACACACCGACAGAGTGTCCAGATGACGTAATAGCAGGGGATAACGTGACACACCGACATAATGACCAGATGACGTAATAGGAAGGGTACAATGACACACCAACAGAATGACAAGAGGACGAAATAGTACGAGATAACATGACACACCGTCAGAATGACAATAAGACGTAATGGCAGGGGATAACATGACACACCAACACAATGACAAGAGGACATCATAGCAGAGGATAACATTACACACCAATAAAATGACCAGATGACGTAATTGCAGGGGATAATATGACACACCGACAGAATGACCAGATGACGTAATAGCAGGGGATAACATGACACACCAACAGAATGACAAGAGGACGATATAGCAGCAGATAACATGACACACCGACAGAATGACAAGAAGACGTAATGGCAGGGGATAACATGACACACCAACAGAATGACAAGAGGACGTAATAGAAGGGGATAACATGACACACCGATAGAATGACCAGATGACGTAATAGGAGGGGATAACATGACACACCGACAGAATAAGCAGATGACGTAATAGCAGGGGATAACGTGACACAGCGACAGAATGACAAGAAGACGTAATAGCAAGGGATAACATGACACACCGACGGAATGACAAGAAGACGTAATAGCAGGGGATAACATGACACACAAACAGAATGACAAGATGATGTAAAAGCAGGGGATAACATGACACATCGACGGAATGACAATAAGATGTAATAGCAGTTGATAACATAACACAGCGACAGAATAAAAAGAGGATGTAATAGCAGACGATAGCATGACACACAGACAGAATGACAAGAAAACATAATGGCAGGCGATAACATGACATACCCGCAGAATGACCAGATGACGTAATAGCATTGGAAAACATGACACACCGACAGCATGCAAGAAGACGTAATAGCAGGGGTTAACGTGACGCATCGGCGGAATAACAAGAAGACGTAATAGCAGGGGATAACATGACACACCGACGGAATGACAAGAGGACGTAATAGCAGAGGATAACATGACACACCGATGGAATGACAAGAGGAAGGAGTAGCAGGCGATAACATGACACACCGACAGAATGACAAGAAGACGTAATAGTAGGGGATAACATGACACACCGACAGAATGACAAGAATACGTAATAGCAGGGTACAACATGACACACCGACGGAATGACCAGATGACGTAATAGCAGTTGATAACATGACACACCGACAGAATGACAAGAGGACATAATAGCAGGGGATAACATGGCACACCAACAGAATAATAAGGAGACGTAATGGTAGTGGATAACATGACACACCGACAGAATGACAACAGGACGTAATAGCACAGGATAATATGACACACCGACAGAATGACCAGATGACGTACTAGCAGTGGATAACATGACACACCGACACAATGACCAGATGGTATAATAGCAGGGAATAACATGACACACCGACAGAATGACCAGATGACGTAATAGCAGGGGATAACATGATACACTGACAGAATAACAAGTGGACGTAATGGAAGGGGATAACATGACACACCGACAGAATGACAAGATGACTTAATAGCAGGGGATAACATGACACACCGACAGAATGACAAGAGGACGTAATAGCAGGTGATAATATGACACACCGACAGAATCGCCAGACGACGTAATAGCAGGGGTAACGTGACACACCAACAGAATGACAAGAAGACGAAATAGCAGGAGATAACATGACACACCGACAGAATGACAAGAAGACGTAATGGCAGGGGATAACATGACACACCAACAGAATGACAAGAGGACGTAATAGCAGGGGATAACATGACACACCGATAAAATGACCAGATGACGTAATAGCAGGGGACAATATGACACACCGACAGAATGACAAGAGGAAGTGATAGCAGGGGATAATATGACACACCGACAGAATAACCAGATGACGTAATAGCAGGGGATAACATGACACACCAACAGAATGACAAGAGGACGAAATAGCAGGAGATAACTTGACACACCGACAGAATGACAAGAGGACGTATTAGAAGGGGATAACATGACACACCGATAGAATGACCAGATGACGTAATAGCATGGGATAACATGACACACCGACAGAATGACCAGATGACGTAATAGCAGGGGATAACGTGACACAGCGACAGAATGACCAGATGACGTAATAGCAGGGGATAACATGACACACCAACAGAATGACAAGAGGACGAAATAGCAGGAGATAACATGACACACAGATAAAATGACCAGATGACGTTATAGCAGAGGATAACATGACACACCGACAGAATGACCAGATGACGGAATAGCAGGGGATAACGTGACACACCGACAGAATGACAAGAAGATGTAATAGCAGGGAATAACATGACACACTGACGGAATGACAAGAAGACGTAATAGCAGGGGATAACACGACACACGGGAGAATGACAAGAGGGCGTTAGCACATGAAATAACACTTCACACGTACAGAATGACAGGAGGGCGTTTACACATGAGACAACACGGCACACTTATAGTATGGCAAGAGGACGTAGTAGCAAAGGATAACATGACACACCGACAGAATGACAAGAGGACGTAATAGCATGCGATAACACGGCATACGGGTAGAATGACACGATCACGTAAAAGCAGAGGATAACATGACACAACGACAGAATGACAAGAAGACGTAATAGCAGGGGTAACACGAGACACGGACAGAATGACAAGAGGACGTAACAGCAGGTAATAACACGGCATACTTAAAAAATAGCAGAAGACGTGATAGCAGGGATAACACGACACACGGACAGAATGGCAAGAGGGCGTAATAGCAGGGGATAACACGACACACGGATAGAATGGTAAGAGGGCGTAATAGAAGGGATAACACGACACATGGATAGAATGGTAAGAGGGCGTAAAAGCAGGTAATAACACGGCATGCTGACAGTATAGCAAAAGGACGTAATAGCAGGCGATAACACGGCGAACAGATAGAAGGAGAACGTTATAGAAGAGGATAACACATCACACACAGAATAGCAGGAGGACGTAATAGCACGGGATAAAACGGCACACGGACAGAATGACAAGAGGGCGTTAACACAGGAGATAACACGGCACACGGACAGAATAATAAGAAGTCGTTAACAAGAGGGATAACACGGCATACGGACAGAATAGCAGGAGGACGTATTAGCAGGGGATAGCACGGCGCACGGACTTAGTGGCAAGTGGTGGTTAAAACAAGTGATCACCCGGAACACGGACAGAATGGCAGGAGGGCGTAATAGCATGGGATATCACAGAAGAGGATAACACGTCACGCGGACCTAGTAGCAAGAGGATGTAATAGCAGGGGATTACACGGCACACGACAGAATGGCAAGATGGCGTAATAGCAGGGAATAACACGGCGCACAGGCATAGTGACAAGGGGCCGGTAACACAAGAGATAACACAGCACACGGACAGAAAGGCAGGAGGTCGTTAACACAAGGGAAAACGCGGGACACGGACAGAATGACAAGAAAGCGTAATAGCAGGGGATAACATGACACAGCGACAGAATGACAAGAGGACGTAATAGCAGGGGATAACAAGACACAGCGACAGAATGACAAGAGGACGTAATAGCAGGGGATAACATGACACAGCGACAGAATGACAAGAGGACGTAATAGCAGGGGATAACATGACACAGCGACAAAATGGCAAGAGGACGTAATAGCAGGGGATAACACGCCACACGGACAGAATTGCAAGAGGGCGTTGACAGTTGATAACACGGCACACGGACAGAGTAACAATGCATAAAATCAGACAAGATGATAAGCGAACCAGATCAAAAATGTATTCAAAACAAGCAAAAGTAGAGATTACATTTTTTTAAATACTACTTCGCCAACGGTTTTGAGTCCTTTCTAATTCGTCATAAATGTACTCTATGATAGTCTCTTCTTTAGAATTACTTGTTTTAGCGATTCGCCAAAACTTTCTTCATTAATCTGTGAGTCAAAGTTCCAAATACTTCTGCTACCACATCCTTGAGCAAAGTGCTTTTAAATTTTGTAAGGATGTGCAAAGCCCCCAGCCAGCGCCTTTGCGTTCAAGTATTTGGAATTGAAACTCATACGCAGTTATGGGGTGGCACTTCACTCTATTCTTTGTGACATATGTTGTAAAGAAAGACCTGATAGATTAAAAGCCCTGGTTTAAATTGATTGGCCATAATTTCGACAATTTTTGATCGATTCAAACTGAAACCTTGACGCTGCACTCCTTTAATATATATTACTTCACTGTGTTAAATTTGAAAACGACTCAACCCCGGAAACTTTACGTTTTGGTGCGTACAAAATATAGCACCCCAAATGTTAACGGACGGACTGACTAACCGATAGCAATAGCCCTCAGCCAAAATTTGGCTGGGGGCTAAAAGTACTTTTTAGTGAGTCTAAAAACAAGCCAAATTTCAGCATTTTTCAGGATTCCAATTTTCAAAATGGTTCTTCTACCGGATTTTTAATAAGATTGCTTTCAAATTTCATAGAAGTGGTCAATGGATTGGCATCGCCTGCAAAATGCTATTAAAAAAACTTTCATTATCCAGCTTTCCAATTCGTCCTACCACAGTTAAGTCGAATTGCTTTCGTGTTTTGTTTGAATCTTCCCAGTTCCGCTGTTGAGAAATTTCACTTTTTTGAAAAAGATTTTTTATAGCGGGGTAAATAGATTTCGGCTGGTCATAAAGCCCCTGGACGGTCTTGTTTTACAACATACGAGGGAAATATGCAATAATTTTTAAAGTCCATGACCTCATGAATCATTATCCTAAGCTTAAGTCGTTGCCATAATAAACTGCAGTGGAAGGTTTGTGAGGTTTATGAAAACGGCCGAAATCTGCAAATCTGAACATTTGTGGTTTTGAGGGTGCTTTCACAGGATGGCGGCATACTTTTTCTTGTAACTCAGGTTTTTAAGCGCTGAAAATCATATGACACCAGTTACGCCTTTACGCGCAGTCCATTATGTGACAGCAATCACGCCTTTACGTTTTGTCAGTCATGTGACAGCAATCACCTCCTTATCTTCTGTCAGTCATGTGACAGCAGTCACGCCTTCACGTTCTGTCATTCATGTAGCAATAATCACGCCTTCACGTTCTATCATTCATGTGACAGTAATCACGCCTTCACGTTCTGTCAGCCATGTGACAGCAATCACGCCTTCACGTTCTGTCAGTCATTAGCCAGTCAGTCGTGTGACAGCAATCACGCCTATTCGCTGTATCAGTCGTGTGACAGCAGTCACGCCTTTACGTTCTGCCAGTCATGTGACAATAATCGTGATTGCTGTCACATAACTGGCATTCATGTGACAATTATCACGCCTTTACGTTCTATCATTCATGTGACAGTAATCACGCCTTTACGTTCTGTAAGCCATGTGACAGCAGTCACACCTGTATGTTCTGCCAGTCACGAGACAGCAGTCACACCTTTACGTTCTGTCAGCCATGTAACTAATCACGCCTTTACGTTCTGTCGAGGATGTAACTGCAATCACGCCCTCACGTTATGTCAGTCATGTGACAGCAATCACGCCCCTACCATCTGCCAGTTATGTGACAGCAATCACGCGTTCGCGTTCTGTCAATCATGTGACAGCAATCACGCCTATGCGCTCTGTCAGTCATGTGGCAGCAATCACGCATATACGCTCTGTCAGCCTTTTGACAGCAATAACGCCCTTACGTTCTGCCAGTGATGTGACAGCAATCACGCACTTACCTTCTGTCAGTCATGTGACAGCAATCACGCCTTTACGTTCTGTCAGGCATGTGACAGCAATCACGCCCTTACGTTCTGCCAGTTATGTGACAGCATTCACGCTCTTACCTTCTGTCAGTCATGTGGCAGCAATCACGCCTATACGCTCTGTCAGTCATTAGACAGCAATCACGTCTTTACGTTCTGTCATTCATGCGACAACATTCACGCCCTTAGCTGCTGTCAGTCATGTGACAGCAGTCACACCTGTATGTTCTGCCAGTCACGAGATAGCAGTCACGCCATTACGTTCTGTCAGGCATGTGACAGCAATCACGCCCTTACCTTCTTTCAGTCATGTGACAGCAATCACGCCTATACGCTGTCAATCATGTGACAGCAATCACGCCTATACGCTCTGTCAGTCATGTGACAGCAATCGCGCCTATACGCTGTATCAGTCGTGTGACAGCAGTCACGCCTTTACGTTCTGCCAGTCAGGTGACAGCAATCACGGCTTTACTTTCTGTCATTCATGTGACAACAATCACGACTTCACGCTCTATAAGTCATGTGACAGCAGTCACACTTTTCCATTCTGCCAGTCACGAGACAGCAGTCACGCCTTTACGTTCTGCCAGTCATGTGACACTAATCACGCCCTTATCCTCTGTCAGTCATGCGACAGTAATCACGCCTTTACGTTTTGTAAGCCATGTGACAGCAGTTACACCTGTATGTTCTGCCAGCCACGAGACAGCAGTCGCGCCTTTACGTTCTGTCAGTCATATAACTAGACAGGCCCTTACGTTCTGTTAGGCATGTGCCAGTAATCACGCCTTCACCCTCGGTCATTCATGTGACAGCAATCACGCCTTCACGTTCTGTCAGTCATGTGACAGCAATCACGCTTTCACGTTCTGTCAGTCATGTGACATCAATCAAGCCTTCACGTTCTGTCAGTCATGTGACAGCAGTCACGCCCATACGTTCTGTCAGTCATGTGCCAGTAATCACGCCTTCACCCTCGGTCATTCATGTGACAGCAATCACGCCTTCACCCTCGGTCATTCATGTGACAGCAATCACGCCTTCACGTTCTGTCAGTCATGTGACAGCAATCGCACTTTCACGTTCTGCCAGTCATGTGACAGCAGTCTTGCCTTCATGTTCTGTCACTCATGCGACAGCAGTCACGCCTTTACGTTCTATCACTCACCTGGGAGCAATCACGCGTTTACGTTCTGTCAGGCATGTGACAGCAGTCACCCCCTTGCGTTCTGTCAGTCATGTTACAGCGATCACGCTCTTACCTTCTGTCACTCATGTGACAATAGTCACGCCCTTACGTTCTATCAGTCACATGACAGCAATCATGTGTTTACGTTCTGTCAGGCATGTGACAGCAGTGACGCCCTTACGGTCTGTCAGTCATGGGACAGTTATTACGCCCTTACGTTTTGTCAGTCATGTGACAGCAATCATGCCCTTACGTTCTGCCAGTCATGTGACAGCAGTCACCCCCTTACGTTCTGTCAGTCATGTGACAGCAATCACTCCTTTAACTTCTGTAAGTCACGTGAAAGCACTCACACCTTAACCTTTTGTCAGGGATGTAACAACAATCACGCCTTTACGTTCTGTCAGCCATGCGACAACAATCACTCCCTTACGTTTTGTCAGTCATGTGACAGCAATCACGCCCTTACGTTCTGCCAGTCATGTGACAGCAGTCACCCCCTTACGTTCTGTCAGTCATGTGACAGCAATCACTCCTTTACCTTCTGTAAGTCACGTGACAGCACTCACACCTTAACCTTCTGTCAGGGATGTAACAACAATCACGCCTTTACGTTCTGTCAGCCATGCGACAACAATCACTCCCTTACGTTTTGTCAGTCATGTGACAGCAGTAACGCCTATATGTTCTGTCAGTCATGTGACAGCAGTCATGGCTTTACTTTCTGCCAGTCACGTCACACCAATCATGACTTCACGTTCTATCAATCACGTGAATGCAGTGACGCCTTTACGTTCCGTCAGTCATCTGACAGCAATCACGCTCTTACGTTCTGTCAGTCATATGACAGCAGTTACGTCTTTACATGCTGTCAGTCATGTGAGAGTAATCACGCTTTTACATTCTGTCAGCCATGTGGCAGCAATCACGCCTTTGCGTTTTGCCATTCATGTGACAGCAATCATTCCTTCACGTTCTGTCACGCATGTGACAGCAGTCATACCTTCACTTTCTGTCAGTCATGTGATAGCAATTACGCCTTCACGTTCTGTCAGTCATGTGACAGCAGTCACGCCTTCGCGTTCTGCCAGTCATGTGAACGCTTTCACGTTCAATCAGTTGTGTTACAGCAGTCCTTCCTTTAAGTTCTGCCGGTCATGTGAGAGCAATCACACCTTCACGTTCAATCAGTCATGTGACAGCAGTCATACTTTCAGGTTCTGTCAGTCATGGGACATCAGTCACGCCCTAACATTCTGTCAGTCATGTCATAGCATTCACGCCTTCACGTTCTGTCAGTCATGTGACAGCAATTACGCGTTCGCGTTCTGTCAGTCGTATGGCAGCAATCACGCCTTTACGTTCCGACAGTCATGTGACAGCAGTCACGTCTTTGTGTTCTGTCAGACATGTGACAGCAGTCAGGCCTTCACGTTCTGTCAGTCATGCGACAGCAATCACGCGTTCGCGTTCTGTCAGTCATGTGACAGCAGTCACGTCTTTACGTTCCGACAGTCATGTGACAGCAATCACGTCTTTGTGTTCTGTCAGACATGTGACAGCAGTCAGGCCTTCACGTTCTATCAGTCATGTGACAGCAATCCCGCCTCTGAGTGCAAGAAATTTTATGTCCCGGATGACGTCTGTGCTCTGTTGCGATCATGTGATTGCCACAAAGCCATTCCATGTATCGCAAGAGTCTGAATTGTTTGTTTGTTAAGAGCCAGCGGTTAGCAAGAATAATGCTTTTGCATGTATTGTAAGCGCCCCGCATCGTGCCGCTTCCCTTCAATTATGCTTTCGCTCACAGGTGCCGTGTGGTCGCGCGAGGAAGCCATTGCCAAGCTGTCGTGACATCAGCATCAATGCCTAGAAAACGGGTAAGGTTTTCTGACATTTTATTTTTCATAAACTTGGGGGGTTGGGGTGTCATTATTATGGTAGCGTCCAGCTCATGGCGGGAGATCTAAAAAAACGGCTAGTTCGTAACCCAATTGGTCACTTAGTCAAAATAATACGAGGATCACTTAACTGCCCGAAACAAAGTTCAACTTGCCTTTGAAGGTGCAATTAATGACACAAGTGGTTGTTGGACAGCACATTTACACAAATGCACAATATGTGAACATGAAATGATTCTAAAAGCATCTCGGTGACAATTAAAAATAGTAAACGAATCACAGCCAGTCATGTACGAATTTCAAGTATCGAGTTATAACAGCGAACGTTGGTTTATTAATACATTGGAAATATGACACTGAAATGGTTTAGAAAACATGCATCGGACCTCTTACATAAATAACTAAATTCCGAGGCATCTTTTACGCTCAACGGCCTGCTTTTATGCTTGTGCTCACCCATGCCCTTTGCCCCTCCGCCACTGAACGTTAAATTGACGCACAACTTCGATTGAAAATTCAAAAGCGACACATTTCATCTTTCAAGTAGTCGCGTGTAGTGCGCTGACTCAAAGCGTCTCAAGAGTCTTCCTGATCCACCAAAGATATCTTCTAACATTTATCACGAATTTATCTTCTTGTTGCCTCATTGATGCCTAATCGTGCCCAGAGTCTCTTTCCAGACGCTTCACTGAGTCTAGGAGATGCCCAAAGTATCTTTCTAGTCAGCTCATTGTGTCTTCTTGTGCCTGAAATGTCTATCTAGTCAGCTCTTTGCATCTTCTCGTGCCTAAAGTGTCTACTCAATGAACTCATTGTATCTTCTCGTGCCTGAAGAGTCAGCTCATAACTTATCGTATCCAGACCAGCTTATAGTGCATTCTGAAACTAGATCTCTCAAATGGTTAAATTTCGTGAAGGAAATCCCGGTATTTTTATGGACAACAAGAAGATGCGATATTTAGATCAGGCGACCAAGTCTAGGGACATGTGTTGAGGCATCTTTGGTGGTCTTGTTACATCAGAGGGACACCTGTTGAGGTGTCTGTGGTTGTCTAATCACAGCAGAGGGGCATCTCTTGCGGCAACTGTCGTTGACATTTACGTTTATTCGCAAATGGACTGTGGAAAAAGGGCTACTTTCATACAGAAGCAAATTTTTTCAGTAATAAAAGAAGCTCACAAAGTAGCAGCACATCGGAAACGGACCAGTCATGAGTAGCCCCATAGGTGATCCTATTTCCCAGGTCCCACTTTATATTAACCTGTGTGCAAAACGTTAATTCGTCTTCGGTATTGATTGGATTGCTTTCAAATTTGTCACACAATTTCGGGTTTTCTAGCTTGTCTAAAATTACTTTCAGTCGGGTCATTTTTTTCGCAAAATAAAAAAAGAAGTGACCGGTTAGCTCTGAAAAAAATTCGAGTAAAAAAGAAATCAGGAGATTTTACTGTGTTTTACTGTGCTTTTGACTTGCTTGTTATTACACAATTGACACTATGAATAGAAAATATGGAAGGGCACTTTGGTCTTGGAAGGCATTTTGAGTCTGAGCATAGTCTGAGCGTAGGGTGGCGACGATGAACGAGTCGATGTGGTAGGGTGGTCAAGTTTAACGAGTTGATGTGGTAGAGTGGCAACATTGAACGAGTCGATGTGGTAAGAGTGGCGACGATGAACGAGTCGATGAGGTAGGGTTGTGACAAAGAACGACTCAATGTACTAAGGTGGTCAAGATGAACGAGTTGATGTGGTAAGAGTGGCAACGATGACAAGTCAAAGTAGTAAGAGTGGCGACGCTGAACGAGTTGATGTAGTAAGACTGGCGGCGGCGATTGTGAAGATTAATAAAAAATCTAGATGTGGAGTAGTAGATAAATGGGATTCCGAAAACAGGAAGTGACGTCATAATAACGTATAGAATGTTTTCGGATTCCGATCAGATTCCGAAAAAAGTGACGTCATAATGGCGTCATAATGACGTCACAGGGATGACAGACGGACAGACGGACACCACTAAGCCTATAAGCTCCCTTTTTTCCGCACACACGCATATACCAACAGTATGATTGAGTTAGCGTTCATTTCGTAAGCCTCATAGGTATTTGAATCCAGATGGCAACTTTTTTTCTCTCTGTCTCTTCTCTCTCCACACACATACACACACGTATACCAACACCATGACACGATTAGCGCTTATTTCGTATTAGTGGATGGCCCTTACAAGGGCCGGAGAGTTTTAATTTTATTCCTACTGCTGCCGGCTCCGGTTTAGAAGAACGTCACAAGGTCCTGAACGGGTCTTCCACACTCGGTCATTTGTTGAGCGTTAAACAGAAAATGGTCCGTCCTGATACCGCAGGTGAAGCATCTGATGCTGTAGTGGTGGCGTAGAGCGGGATGTTTCGTCCCTATAGCAGCACAATAGAGACACATCTGATGCCCACAGTCTGCTTCCAGCACCTTGTCAGGGTTTATCATACATCCGCAGCCGATGCAGATGTTGACATCCTGCTGGAGAAAGAATCTGCCCCAAGCTCGATACTCTTCCTCTTCTAATCGGGAGGGAATCGCCTCCCCAAGCATGGTGGTACGGAAGTACGGTCGTAGAGGCCGTCTTCAATGTCTCGCAAGCGCTTCCCCAGCGTGACCCTTCGGTCAGAAAAGACCGGTAGGCAAAGCACCGTGGCGTGGGCCGGATCCGGCAGCAGCTGGAAAAAGTAAAAGCGTAAAGGCTGATTCAGTGGCGGAGTCACTGGCAGGTTCACTTCCTGTATTTCTCTCAGGTTGATTGCGAGGTAGCACTCCAACTTGTTGAAAGTTGAAAGCGGTTGTGAAGCTGAACTGATATGGCTAGCAATTATATACCAACCCCCATCCCCTCCCCTTCCCCCAGGGTACTCGTGAGGACCCCCCTGGGTTCTCGTGAGAACCACCCCAGGACATGTAAGATGTGGGACCCCCCTCCCTCCCATCAGGAATATATACCATGTGAGGACCCCCTGGGTCACCCATAAATAGTATAAAAAGGACAGTTCGTCGCTCACTCGACAATTACATTGCCAAGACATTATGGAAACGTCTCTGAAAGCACCTTCAGCTAGCAGCATGGAAATTGATGGTCTGTTTGGCAACGAAAGAACTGCTTGTACAGATACAGTTTTAACATCGGAGGAGCATGCTGCGTTCCTAAGTACAATGGCAGAGGCTGAAAAAGTCCTGGAGGAAGTATTAGAGGTTCCGTCAGACGTGTCTACAGTGCAGCAAAGAAAGCCTGAGGAAGCGTTAGGTGCTCCGTCAGACGCGTCTACAGTGCAGCAAGAAACGCCAAATCCTGAGGGACCTGACTACCCGTTCTGGGTTGCAAATGCACTTGTAAATGGTAGCGCCAAACCACTCAGCACAAAGTTAAAAGCGCATCTAGAGCATCTTGAGGAAGAAGTGGCCATGTCAAGCGATGCCGACAATGACGATGACGACAACAACGACCATGACGACAGCGACAACGATGATGGTGACGATGACAAGCATCTCAAATCGAAATTTGAATTGAGCAAGACCATTCCTGTTACTGAGGAAGACGTCACGCTGTTGAAACGAAACTTTTAAGCAGTGCTTCCTCTGATCGATTGTAACATTTTATGGTGTTTATGTGAAGAAGGCTTTTCCGACCAACACACGTACATGTACCTAACGGAAGAAATGAATACCGTCATTCAGCTTATCTACATGCTAGAAGGAAACATACAGCATCTTCCCGCGTCAGAGCCACAGTTCTCCGAAGCCATGACCCTACGTTTCGTTCAACTTATTAGATGCCTTCATGAGGAACTTTTTAAGACTTTGTGTTTACCGGCGCCAAAGTGTGTTGATGAGGATCGCGATTCCAAATGTGCAAAGGTCATGCTACATGGTTTCAGATACCTTGAAGAACGTATTACGGTGTATGATATGATGGCCTACCTCTATGAAAAAGGACATTTCACCATGCCAATGCACTTTGAATGGATAATAGGTAGCCGCAAACGAGGAGACTTTTTAGTAATCGTCATGAGACAATCTCTAACAGACGGTTTGCCAACAGCCTTTCTTGATGGTTTCAACGAGAAGACTCCGCGATTTTGCAAACATCTCATGAAAACATACATGTAATGCCCATATTAAAGGAGTGAGGTACGAAGTGAAGTCATCATTCAATGCGCAGCCATGGAGAAGACAGTCAGCTTTAAAATTAGTGCAAACTTAAACTTTACTGTGGAGCATGGACTATTTGGGTTATTTCGATTATGACGATCATGGATTAAATGTGGATATTCTAAATCCACTTCCAAAATGAATACAATATCGTCATCTTCAGCTACATCCATGAAGTCGATGGATTCTGGCTCGCTCACCCACATAAATCCTCTCTTTGTGACATAGCCCAGTCATACAAGTTGTTTGCGTCGAGGTACATCAGGTAGTTGTTTGGTATCTCAGAATTGTAATCTGCTACGTAGGGGTTATTTGCTTTCGCATACATTTGCTTGATAACAGATATTCCTCCACGTATGCCTTGCTCAACCATTTGGTACATGTCAATGTCATTGATCAATTCCAGCTTCACCTTTGTCGCTTTTAACATAGCATCCCACGACAGTCCTGGCGCTGTATAGTAGTGGGCAGGATCCAATTCATACATATTGAGACACACTTGACGAAATTTTTCAAACACATCAGCTTGCAGTAGCACTTCTGATTTTAGGTACAGGTCGTGGTATTCACCGAATGTGGTACAGTTGAATGTATCCCACACCTTCTGCGCATGAGCATTCCTCATCGTTAATGTCCCCTTCGCTAAGCTGACTATAAAACTTGTCCTTTGATGGTAGCTGCGTTTCAGCAAACTTGGATGGTTCGTCCACTGTAGAGAGGTACTCATAAACTGAAAGCTGTCTTTAAATTTCAGATTACTCATGGTGAATGCAATATATTTCTCAATGGTGTTTGGAATGACTGTAATCGTTTCATTTTTAAATTTTCCAATTTCTTCCAAGATCAGATGACTGTCATAACCTCGCAAATTGTGGAAAAACACAGGAATGATAAAAGAATCTTTATCCCCCTGCTGATCCTTTCTAAGTCGAAATTGTAAGTTGCATTCATTATGCGCTGCTCCGCGATATTTGCCATTGATGTGGTCATGATCTCTCACACGATCTGCTCCTAGAGGCTCATGACAAATGCAGCAATCAACAGCGTTCTTGAAATTCTCTTTGTCTTCACGAGTCATCACTATATCCTTTGGCTGCTCTAAGCCACGCACAATACGATCACGCTCATTCACCATATGGTCTAAAAAGACTTTTACGGCATTATCTCCTCGATATAGAACTGGTGCACGTGTGTTGTACTGACTAACAACCACATAGGCGAAGCTGTTTGGATGATGATGTTGATACTTATCTCCTTCATACTTTTGCGTGAAACATTCAAAGTCGGCATAAATCACAAAAGGTGCTCGCTGTTTTTTTGGTTACATTCTTAAACTTGATGAAAGGTTCCTTGGGAAATGACAAACGTTGTGCTCCATGCTTGTCACACAGTTCACGATGTTTATCTAAAAGATCTTGTCGCACAAACCCGTGAAGACAGTTGAAACAATAAAAAGTTGCTCCATGATGCTTTTTGATCGATTAGATATAAGTCTGCTGAAATTCTTAATGAGGCAGTAATGCCTTTTCTTGTCATTGCTAATCAGAAGTAAGTTGATTTCTCTAGCACTGACGTTTCGACTAAGTTGTATCGGAACAACTACATCTTGTTCATATCCAAACACGTTAATGGATACATCAAACTTTGGATTGTTAGTAATTGATGTCGGAAATGCCATACCCTCTACCTTTAATTTTGTCTCAAATGGCTTGTATAGATTCACGCGATTTGGGTTGTTTGTTGAAGGGTGAAGGTAAGCTAATACTGACCATAAGAAACACTTGTTGTCATCTTTCTTAATGCTTATCACACCCTCTGTTTTCTTCAATTTCTTCAGCAGTGGGATAAAACTGTTCGCTTCCATAGGCACCAACGTAGCTGTATGTTCTTCAGTTTACAGTATGTTATCCAATACCCAGCCGGAGCCTTGTTGCTCATGTTCGTCAAACTTAGTAAATAATTCTTTATAGTCTTCCGGCAAGTCCTGCTCAATATCCGCTGGATTGTATGCTGTACATGTTGCATTGCTGATAAATCCTTTATCCACTTGTTCTGTCATAACACCTTCTGCATTCGCCGTCAGTTTCTTGAAGCGTGCATGCACTACAATATACCATTTCATTCCATAGTTTAAGGTCTCCATTAAATGTTTCTTAATACGTTTCTCTTGCTGTCGCATTTCAAGAAGTAAATCCGATCCATCCTCAGACTCAAACCATTTTTTCTGCGCGTTTTTACCTAGACTAACCCTTCTACCTCTCCCTACTTGTCCTGTCTTTTGTTTCTGTGAAACATGTTCTTCATGAGGCACATTTTCTGTCTTCATACATGTATGTGCCTCAAACGCATCCATAGATAGAAATTCCACATTGCATTTCATACAGAGGAATGGACCGTATGTTCAAATGTCATCTTGATCCATCTTTCGTCTCTTTACTCCTTTCCCATGCTCTTCACGAGCATGTTTCACTATAGTTTTCATCTCAGTTTTACTACATGTATGTGCCTCAAACGCACCCATAGATAGAAATTCCACATTGCATTTCATACAGAGGACTGGACCGTATGTCCAAATGTCATCTTGTTCCATCTTTCGTCTCTTTACTCCTTTCCCATGATCTTCACGTTTCATCTTAGCTGGTTTACATGTATGTACTACAAACAATTCCAGCGATAGAAATGTCACATTGCAACCATGGCAGAAGACTGATGTGTCTGAAATAGATGCCATTGTTGTTGTTACGTCAACTGCTAGAACTGAAATGCTGAAATGTAATCTCAGACATCCCCTTTTATACACACAGACATACATAGAATTTGCGTTTATTTCATAAGAGAGGATGGCCCTTAGAAGGGCCGAAAGTTTTTAGCAAGTTGACTCTTCACCAAAAAGTCGGGTTTCCGCAACTGCACTGATATCTGTAAAACTGCTCCATCGTGAAAGGTCTTCTTGAGCACCTGAAAGGGTGAAAATTATAATAAGTGATGTCTCTAGTTGTGTGGTTGTCCTGGATATTCTATCCACACCCAGCACTTGAAGCATTCTGTAGTCAGCGTCACTTCCCGGCCGTTCCGCATCAGTGTGTATGTGCGAGTTGAAGTCATCTTGCTGGTTGTTTTGAAAGTGTGGCGTTTAACCCCCTAGTTATACACTATTTATAGCGCCTTGCTTCACATGGAGGACCCAGGGGGTTCTCACATGGAATATGTATGAGGACCCAGGAGGGAGGGGGAGGGGGTCCTCACATGGTACATGTTCTAGGTATATGATATAGATAGAGTTACCCAGGGAGGGGGGATGGTTCGCTAGCCTCGTTTTCAGGCAGCCTCGTTTCAGACAGCTCTAACTCAATTCAATCACTTTGCGTTTGTCTCTTGTCGTGTCAAGATGGAGTTCCGCGATCAGTTTTTTACTGCTGAGAGAAAGCAAAAGTTTTTGCTTTCGGATAAGGATGTGGGCCTGTTTGAGGAGATATACATAGAGTATGAGTTGTTTAAGCTGGAGATGTGGAGGAAACGTATGGCGGCTAACATTAAATAGCACAATCGTTTCGGCAGGGCGGAGGAGGAGAGTTATAAATGTTTGAGGGAACGCTCGCCGGAAAAGTTGCCAGATCCGTCACCCTGCAAGCAGACAGTGCTCAACACCCCTCGGAAGCTGGACATCAGATCGCCAGTGAAGCCAGATGTGTCCATACGGAGAGTGCCCGCAGAGTCTCAACTGACGAGGCGGAGACGTGTTGTCTCTGCTACAGTGACAAGGCCTGACACTCCGCCAGTCCTAGCACTGTCTCCTGCTGCCAGCCCGGACGAACTCACAGCCGCCGTCGCCAGCATCACGGATACCAGCCACGCCAGCCAGCTGCAGCCGCCTTCCGACTCGTCGTGCGTTTCCTGAACTCGGTAGACAATGCACGTTTCTGTGACTTCTGCGACTTTCTTATACCGCAGGGGATCACTAGACAAGCGCACGAAGCGAGTTACCCAGACGCTATGAAGTCCGAGCCTCATACGTGTAGCGTTATGGGGAAGGATTTCGTCTCAACTAGGGCGGGGTTAGCGGCACCCAGGAGGAAGTACGGCTGCAAGAGAGACAGCGGCATGGAAGTGAACAACATTTCCTCGGCTGCTCTTTTCAGAGCGGCCACCCACTAATACGAAATAAGCGCAATTCGTGTCATGGCGTTGGTATGTGTCTATGCATGAGAGTGTGGGAAATGGTTAAAAATGAGTGCCTATAGGTTTGGGGTGTCCGTCCGTCTGTCCGTCATCGCTTTATACCCCTTTGATTTTGAGGGGAGCCCATAGGTAGGCTCGAACTACTAACCATGTGGCTATGAGTCCTCTGTTTAAAAAAAATTGGGGGTGTGTGTCTGTCATGACTTTATACCCCTTTGAATTTGAGGGGGGCTCATAGGTGAGCTCGAACCACCAACCATGTAGCTATGAGTCTTCTATTTTAAAGAGTAAGCTAATAGCACTGCTAGTGAATGATGTGCATAACCCCCAGGGTGGGTCCTCACAGAGTATATGTCCTGGGTATATGGTATAGATAGAGTGACCCAGGGGGGTTCTCATATGGTATATATCTGGGGACCCGGGGGGAGGTCCTCACATGGTTTATGTCCTAGGTATATGGTATAGATAGAGTGACCCAGGGGGGTCCCACATGGAGAACCTAGGGTGGGTACTCACATAGAGAACCCAGGGTGGGTACTCACATGGAGAACCCAGGGTGGGTTCTTCATGTCGTCAGCCAGGGGTGAAAAGCGGGTGATTGGCTTTCACTCAAATTGCCTTAGCTAAACGACTGCGCAACAAAACTCACCGCCATGGAATTCCAAACTATTACAAATGAGTCTTCCGGCCATCCCTTTAAAAAAATCCCTGTAACGTCATTATGACGTCATTATGATGTCATTGTTTTTGGATTCTCATGGGAGTCCGAAAACATCCTATATGCCATTATGACGTCACTTCCTGTTTTCGGAACCCCATTTATCTACTACTATGTGGTCTTAAAACAAGAAGAACAGTAAACCAGAAAAAATGTACACTCAAAATCAAGAAAAAGAAAAAGAAATTAATTAAATTTAAAACTCCGATAAACAACGTTTTCCTGTGAGTATGTAATGAAGCGTAGACATTTGTAAGTCTAGTCGTCTGCTGCTTGTAAACATTATGAAACGTTTGGTGCTTTGTTGCTTTTGAACTTGGGCTTTTCAAGCATACTCCTAACAAACCAGCCTACAACAGTGCCTGCCACAAAACATACCACGCAACGCTTTTTTTTAAATATTGTGCCAGAATCTGAGCACAGTAAAACTGTATATTAAGGACACTTAAGTGACTGAGCGTTTTTGTCCCTAATAGCGAGTGTCCCTAATATACTGGTTGGGGTTTGATTTATGATAAAACAAAGAATATGACCACTAACGATAAAGCTTTTTTATTCCATCTTTTCTCACGCCTAGTCAAACAATAAGGTGAATAAAAATATAAAATAATGGAAAAACAAATATGTTAGTCCATCAACAGTGAATTCTACAGTTCATACCTTTGTAAACACGTTCTTGATTTTTGTCTGGTGACTTTTTTTCTCCATAGAGCTGTTTCTGAGTGATAAGATCCCTTGCTTTGTAATCAATTCTGTCAAAGCGGACATGTCGGATAAGCATGAGAACTGGACAAATTGATCAGTTGCGCGTCTTGCACCCGCTATTCCAATGCTGTGTGGTCCAATGCTGTGTGGTACGACTGTTTCACACTGGTCTTCGACGCCCGAAACTGCATCTGTGTCACCTTGGGCGTTCGCTCCTCGATCAAGGCTTTTCCCAGTGCTCTTCAAGTTGCTCGGTCGCAGGTGCGCCCGCATCAATGTCCACATAGTCCTGGGCATTCATAACTTTTATACGCGTGAAGAGTGACTGGGGCATCGGCTGTACTTCTGCAGCACTTTGGGGAAGGATTTCGTCTCAACTAGGGCGGGGTTAGCGGCACCCAGGAGGAAGTACGGCTGCAAGAGAGACAGCGATATGGAAGTGAACAACATTTCCTCGGCTGCTCTTTTCAGAGCGGCCACCCACTAATACGAAATAAGCGCAATTCGTGTCATGGCGTTGGTATGTGTCTATGCATGAGAGTGTGGGAAATGGTTAAAAATGAGTGCCTATAGGTTTGGGGTGTCCGTCCGTCTGTCCGTCATCGCTTTATACCCCTTTGATTTTGAGGGGAGCCCATAGGTAGGCTCGAACTACTAACCATGTGGCTATGAGTCCTCTGTTTAAAAAAAATTGGGGGTGTGTGTCAGTCATGACTTTATACCCCTTTGAATTTGAGGGGGGCTCATAGGTGAGCTCGAACCACCAACCATGTAGCTATGAGTCCTCTATTTTAAAGAGTAAGTTAATAGCACTGCTAGTGAATGATGTGCATAACCCCCAGGGTGGATCCTCACAGAGTATATGTCCTGGGTATATGGTATAGATAGAGTGACCCAGGGGGGTTCTCACATGGTATATATCTGGGGACCCGGGGGGAGGTCCTCACATGGTTTATGTCCTAGGTATATGGTATAGATAGGGTGACCCAGGGGGGTCCCACATGGAGAACCTAGGGTGGGTACTCACATAGAGAACCCAGGGTGGGTACTCACATGGAGAACCCAGGGTGGGTTCTTCATGTCGCCAGCCAGGGGTGAAAAGCGGGTGATTGGCTTTCACTCAAATTGCCTTAGCTAAACGACTGCGCAACAAAACTCACCGCCATGGAATTCCAAACTATTACAAATGAGTCTTCCGGCCATCCCTTTAAAAAAATCCCTGTAACGTCATTATGACGTCATTATGATGTCATTGTTTTTGGATTCTCATGGGAGTCCGAAAACATCCTATATGCCATTATGACGTCACTTCCTGTTTTCGGAACCCCATTTATCTACTACTATGTGGTCTTAAAACAAGAAGAACAGTAAACCAGAAAAAATGTACACTCAAAATCAAGAAAAAGAAAAAGAAATTAATTAAATTTAAAACTCCGATAAACAACGTTTTCCTGTGAGTATGTAATGAAGCGTAGACATTTGTAAGTCTAGTCGTCTGCTGCTTGTAAACATTATGAAACGTTTGGTGCTTTGTTGCTTTTGAACTTGGGCTTTTCAAGCATACTCCTAACAAACCAGCCTACAACAGTGCCTGCCACAACACATACCACGCAACGCTTTTTTTTAAATATTGTGCCAGAATCTGAGCACAGTAAAACTGTATATTAAGGACACTTAAGTGACTGAGCGTTTTTGTCCCTAATAGCGAGTGTCCCTAATATACTGGTTGGGGTTTGATTTATGATAAAACAAAGAATATGACCACTAACGATAAAGCTTTTTTATTCCATCTTTTCTCACGCCTAGTCAAACAATAAGGTGAATAAAAATATAAAATAATGGAAAAACAAATATGTTAGTCCATCAACAGTGAATTCTACAGTTCATACCTTTGTAAACACGTTCTTGATTTTTGTCTGGTGACTTTTTTTCTCCATAGAGCTGTTTCTGAGTGATAAGATCCCTTGCTTTGTAATCAATTCTGTCAAAGCGGACATGTCGGATAAGCATGAGAACTGGACAAATTGATCAGTTGCGCGTCTTGCACCCGCTATTCCAATGCTGTGTGGTCCAATGCTGTGTGGTACGACTGTTTCACACTGGTCTTCGACGCCCGAAACTGCATCTGTGTCACCTTGGGCGTTCGCTCCTCGATCAAGGCTTTTCCCAGTGCTCTTCAAGTTGCTCGGTCGCAGGTGCGCCCGCATCAATGTCCACATAGTCCTGGGCATTCATAACTTTTATACGCGTGAAGAGTGACTGGGGCATCGGCTGTACTTCTGCAGCACTTTGGGGAAGGATTTCGTCTCAACTAGGGCGGGGTTAGCGGCACCCAGGAGGAAGTACGGCTGCAAGAGAGACAGCGATATGGAAGTGAACAACATTTCCTCGGCTGCTCTTTTCAGAGCGGCCACCCACTAATACGAAATAAGCGCAATTCGTGTCATGGCGTTGGTATGTGTCTATGCATGAGAGTGTGGGAAATGGTTAAAATGAGTGCCTATAGGTTTGGGGTGTCCGTCCGTCTGTCCGTCATCGCTTTATACCCCTTTGATTTTGAGGGGAGCCCATAGGTAGGCTCGAACTACTAACCATGTGGCTATGAGTCCTCTGTTTAAAAAAAATTGGGGGTGTGTGTCAGTCATGACTTTATACCCCTTTGAATTTGAGGGGGGCTCATAGGTGAGCTCGAACCACCAACCATGTAGCTATGAGTCCTCTATTTTAAAGAGTAAGCTAATAGCACTGCTAGTGAATGATGTGCATAACCCCCAGGGTGGATCCTCACAGAGTATATGTCCTGGGTATATGGTATAGATAGAGTGACCCAGGGGGGTTCTCACATGGTATATATCTGGGGACCCGGGGGGAGGTCCTCACATGGTTTATGTCCTAGGTATATGGTATAGATAGAGTGACCCAGGGGGGTCCCACATGGAGAACCTAGGGTGGGTACTCACATAGAGAACCCAGGGTGGGTACTCACATGGAGAACCCAGGGTGGGTTCTTCATGTCGCCAGCCAGGGGTGAAAAGCGGGTGATTGGCTTTCACTCAAATTGCCTTAGCTAAACGACTGCGCAACAAAACTCACCGCCATGGAATTCCAAACTATTACAAATGAGTCTTCCGGCCATCCCTTTAAAAAAATCCCTGTAACGTCATTATGACGTCATTATGATGTCATTGTTTTTGGATTCTCATGGGAGTCCGAAAACATCCTATATGCCATTATGACGTCACTTCCTGTTTTCGGAACCCCATTTATCTACTACTATGTGGTCTTAAAACAAGAAGAACAGTAAACCAGAAAAAATGTACACTCAAAATCAAGAAAAAGAAAAAGAAATTAATTAAATTTAAAACTCCGATAAACAACGTTTTCCTGTGAGTATGTAATGAAGCGTAGACATTTGTAAGTCTAGTCGTCTGCTGCTTGTAAACATTATGAAACGTTTGGTGCTTTGTTGCTTTTGAACTTGGGCTTTTCAAGCATACTAGTAGGGAGAAAACGGGGGTTTGAAAACAGGAAGTGACGTCATAGTGACGTCACGTGGTGTTTTCAAACCCCCACGGGGGTTCTAAAACAGTGACGTCATATTGACGTCATATTAAGGTCATATTGACGTCATATGGTTATCATATGGTTACCATATGGTTACCATATGGATGTCATAATGACGTCACGTGGTGTTTTAGAAGCCCCATGGGGTTTCTAAAACAGTGACGTCATTATGACGTGATCTAGACGTGTTATGGAGGTGATATGGAGGTGATATAGAGGTGATTTGGAGGTGATATGAACGTCATATGAACGTCATATGAACTTCATATGAACGTCATATGAACGTCATATGAACGTCATAATGACATAATATGGAGAGTGGGCGGCCATTCAAACAACCATTCAAACGGGCGGCGATTCAAACAACCATTCAAACGGGCAACCATTCAAACGACCAGTCAAACGGGCAGCCAGACAAAATGACACCCGGACAAAATGGTGCCCGGACAAAATGACACCCGAGCACTTGAGCACCCGAGCACTCGAGCACTCGAGCACTCGAGCACTTGAGCACTCGAGCACTCGAACACTCGAGCACTTGAGCACTCGAGCACTTGAGCACTCGAGCACTCGAGCACTCGAGCACTTGAGCACTCGAGCACTTGAGCACTCGAGCACTTGAGCACTTGAGCACTCGAGCACTCGAGCACTGGAGCACTCGAGCACTTGAGCACTCGAGCACTCGAGCACTCGAGCACTTGAGCACTCGAGCACTTGAGCACTCGAGCACTTGAGCACCCGAGCACCCGGACAGCAAAGGGTTCATAGAGACATGGTTAGAGCTGGCCTGCTGTGTATTTTGACCCATCAATGACGTCACACAGAGCGACTCAAGCTTGCAACCAACTGATGGATAGGCAATCCGGGGCCAGCCGTACAGTAGGTCGACAGGCCCCCCGGGGCCTGCCACCACCAGCTTGGCAAGCCCCCCGGGGCCTGCCAAACATCAGGTTGGTAGCCCCCCCCCCCCGGCTCACCAACCCATGAGCCCCCCCCCCCGGCCCAGCACTCTTTCAGCATACACTGTATCTATATGGGTGAGCTAGTCGACAGACCCCCCCCGGCTCACCGGCCCATGAGCCCCCCCCCCCGGCTCACTGGCCCATGAGCCCTTTTCTCGCTCTCTAACCAAGCCATTGCAGCAGCACTCTTTACCCTTAAGGAAGAGAGGTGTCTCCATGCATTGTGGCCATATACAAGCAACAATCCTTTCTTTAAAGCTTTCTCACTATTCTAACACCTATGACAACCAAACCAACGGACACCCAGACACACGGACACCCAGACACGGACACCCAGACACACGAACACCCATACAGTCCTTTTTTTTGTTTTTTTTTAGTTTTCATCCCTCTTCACCCACATCAAACCAAACCACGGAAACAAGTGTTTTTTAGGGCTTTTACCGTTCTCCAAGCACACACACCATCACTAATGGATTGCCGTGGCAGCAATTAAAAATGAGCACTCTTTTTCCTTAAGGAAGAGAGGTGTCTCCATGCATTGCAACCATATACAAGCAACAATCCTTTCTTTAAAGCTTTCTCACTCTTTTAACACCTATGACAACCAAACCAACGGACACCCAGACACACGGACACCCAGACACGGACACCCAGACACACGGACACCCAGACAGTCCTTTTTTTTTTTGTTCTTTTTAGTTTTTATCCCTCTTCACCCACATCAAACCAAACCACGGAAACAAGTGTTTTTAGGGCTTTTACCGTTCTTCCAGCACACACACGCTCACTAATGGATTGCCGTAGCAGCAATTGGAAGTGACCTAAATAAGAGACGTCATTTCTAACCCAGAGCTCTTCTTTTAACACACACACCGCGGCGGCTACGTCAGCAAACACAGCCTCTCTTTCACTCTCGAGCGGTGCCCATCTTTTTAGTTATCCATTCTTTATCTTTTGCTCTGTCAATCCACGACAGTCAGACAAACAAACAATGATTTTTTCCCTCATTTTTTCTTTTGCTCTATCTCTCTCTCTACACATATAAGACCTATGGGAGACGGGGCAAACGGACAATCTTTTTTTTTTTGCTTTCTCAGTCGTTTCTTGCCGTAGAAGCAATTAAAACTAGGCAGCCATTGCTGTCTTAATGAAACTATTTTTAACCCAGAACTCTCTGCGCATGCACACGCACACAAGGGTGGCTAGGCAGTCTTTTTGTTGTTTCGATTTTCTCGCTCTCTCTCATTACATATACCAACCACACACGACTCATTTAGCGTTTTCCTTTCTTTAACCATTCTTTTTTTACCCAGTCTCTCTCTTTCACTTTTAAACGAGGGTCGTATCCACGGCGGTTACGTCAGCAAACGCAGCCTCTCTTTCATTCTTTCTCAAACGGTGCCCATCTTTTTTATCCACATTTTTTCTTTTGCTCTGTCAATCCACGACAGTCAGGCAAACAAACAATGATTTTTTTCCCTCATTTTTTCTTTTGCTCTATCTCTCTCTCTACACATATAAGACCTATGGGAGACGGGGTAAACGAGCAAGCATTTTTTTTCTTGCTTTCTCGCTAATAGCTTGCCGTAGAAGCAATTAAAACCGAACAAGCATTGAGATGGGAGCTCTCTCTCCATACACTCTTTTCTTTATTCACCTTTCTCATTCTCCAAACACACATAACACCACAGCAGACGGTCAGACGGACAGATTTAGCGTTTCATTTCTCAAGCCAGGGTATTTTTAACCCAGACAGCAAATTCTTTTTGCTTTCTCAGACAGGCAGACGGACAGATTTAGCGTTTCATTTCTCATGCCAGGGTATTTTTAACCCAGACAGCAATTTGTTTAGCTTTTTCAGACGGTCAGACGAACAGATGGAGCTATAAATCAATGATTTATAGTCCTCTTTTTTTTTTTAGCATTTCCCACACTCTCATTCATACTAAGATTGTCTGATGAAGCGTTTCATTTCGTAATAATGGGAGGGCCGCTAAAAAGCAGCCCTGGAGGGATTTCCGTAGTCTGGTCCTGGTCACTGCCTCTTGTCATCAGTTCTCCTGCCGCTGTCACTGCCTCCCGCCATCGGTTCTCCTGTCGCCGCCACTGGCGCCGCCGCTGACGCCACCGCTGGCACCGCTGCCGCCACCAACCTCGCCACAGCCACACTTCCGCTTATGTGCCGCAACCGCGACCCTGCTCGAGGTGAATCCTTTGCCCTGGACACTACAAAAATAATATTCGGACTTCAAAGCCTCCGGGCATTGCTGCTCATGCAATCTCATTGAATATTCTACCGGAAAGCCAAAATGGCAGAATTTACAATAATTAACATTATCCAAAGTGCCCAAGATTTGCATGACCTCCTGGAAATCTGACTCTTTTCTAGAGACATTCTCCAGTTTCACCTGAGCAGGTTCGTTGTTGCGGTCAGTGTTTGAAGGTGACTGTATGAAGCTGACTGTATCCGAAATACTGGCGACAGCGATTGTAAGCTCATCGTCAGGAGCTGGTGGCGGACTGTCCGGTCTTGTAACGGTTGCGCTTGGTGCCGCCAGCACCTTCCGGACAGTCACATCAGCTTCCTTTTGATTCACTTTCAACGGGGTCGTCATCGTTGACGCAGCGACTTTGACAGGAGTTGCTCTGGCAGGAGGAGTCTCTGTCATCGTTGCTGCGATCACTCTGGCTGGAGGAGTCTCTGTCATCGTTGCCGCGGTCACTCTGGTCACTCTGGTCACTTTGGCCACTTCCTGGCAGGGCGACGGGTCCCTGGGCGGCGAACGATGGCGTAGTCGCTTATGGCTCTCCTCCGCCGCCCTGCCAAACAGGTTGAACCGTTCCTCCGGTCTGTTCGCAAGGAAATTTCTCCACTTTCGAAACAGAAAAGTTTGATATTCAATGTAAATCTCCTCCCAGAAGTTGATATCCTTCGGTGATAGGAAGTAGCGGCCCCGAAGCTCGTCCGAAAAAAACTCGTCCTTATACAACATGGTTGAATTTCGATGTGCTCGCTTCCGAAACAGAAAAATTTGATATTCTATAAATATCTCCTCCCAGAAGTTGACATCCCTCGCTGATAGAAAGTAGCGACCTCGAAGCTCATCAGAAAAAAACTCGTCCTTGTACTGCATGATTAAATTTCGATGTGTTCGCTTCAAAGGTTCAAAGCAGACTGACTGCACACAGACTGCAAAGCAAACTGATCGACCCCCCCCCCCCCGCCCAGCTACCTAGTGAGCCCCCCCCCTGCCCAGCTACCTAGTGAGCCCCCCCCCCGGCCCAGCTACCTAGTGAGCCCCCCCCCCTCCCGGCTACTTTTTACGCCGCTGGCTCACGGCTCACCGTCAGTAGTATAAAAAGGTCGGGTCGACACCACTCTAATCATTGTATTGCCAAACCATCATGGAGACGTCTCGAAACGCAACAACGGCTAGCAACATGGAAATTGATAGCCTGTTCAGCAATGAAACAATGGCTTTTACAGATGCAGTTTTAACTGCAGAGGAGACTGCTGCCTTCCTAAGTACACTAAAAGAAGCTGAAAAAGCCTTGGAGGAAGCATTAGGGGCTCCGTCAGCCGTGTCTACAGTACAGCAAACTAGGCCTGAAGAAGTACAGCCAGTACAGCAAGCAATGCCCGATCCCGAGGGATCTGACTACCCGTTCTGGGTTGCCAATGCGCTTGTAAATGGTAGCGCCAAGCCACTTAGTACAAAGTTACAGGCTCATCTAGAGCATCTTGAGGAGGAAGAAGTGGTCATGTCAAGCGATGACGACGGTGACGACGACGATGACGACAATGGCGACAATGACGACAATGACGACAATGACGACAGCGACGACGATGAAAAGCAGCTCAAATCTAAATTCGAATTGAGCAAAAGTATTCCTGTTACTGAAGAAGACGTCACGCTGTTGAAACGGAACTTTCAAGCAGTGATTCCTCTGATAGATTGTAACATTTTATGGTGCTTATGTGAAGAAGGCTTTTTCGACCAACACACATACATATACCTAACGGAAGAAGTGAACACTGTCATTCAGCTTATCTACATGCTAGAAGGAAACATAGAGCATGTTCCCGCGTCAGAGCCACAGTTCTCCGAAGCCATGACCAGACGTTTCGTTCAACTTATTAGAAGTCTTCATGAGGAACTTTTTAAGACATTATGTCTACCGGCGCCAAAGTGTGTTGATGAGGATCGCGATTCCAAATATGCAAAGGTCATGCTACATGGCTTCAAGTACCTTGAAGAACGTATTAAGGTGTACGAGATGATGGCCTACCTCTATGAAAAAGGATATTTCACCATGTCAATGCTCTTCCAATGGATAATTGGAAGTCGCAAACGAGGAGATTTTTTAGTGATCGTCATGAGACAATCTCTAACAGACGGTTTACCAACAGCCTTTCTGGATGGTTTCAACGAGATCACTCCGCGATTTAGCAAACATCTCATGAAAACATACATGTAATGTCCATATAAAAGGAGTGAGGTGTCAAGTGCAGTCATCATTCGACGCGCAGCCATGGAGAAGACAAGCAGCTTTAAAATTAATGCAAACTTAACAATTACTGTGGAGCATGGACAATTTGGATTATTTCTTCGAATCAAACGTGGAGAGAGATGGCTTGCTTTATCACCATCCTTGTGGAAGATTGTGTGTCTGAACTTACCAAGATTACGTGACATTGGCTTCAAACTGTACTTAACGCAAACGAAATGGCTTGAAGTCATTTCATACTTGGACATGCGCTATGTGAGTTTTGTGCAAACATTCTTGCTTGAAGGGAAAGAATATACGCGTTACATCAACATGAATGATGGTGAATGGGAGACATTGCTTCAGGAGATGGATAACATTAACTCAACCTTATTGCCATGTACGGAATGTCATGGTAAGAAAACTCCTGTTAAGCTGCAAAAGGACAATCGGATGAAAGTGTCGAAGCTATCCAAGAAAAGACTGGCTGAAGTTCAATTGGAGAATATGGATGTGCAAAATCAACTTGGACTTACCTGTGAATATTGTGGTGCTTACGGATATGCTGAGGATTATGATTGTCACTGCCACAAGTACAATTGCAAGTTGTGTGAACCAGACAACTTCTGCAACAAGTGTGGCTCACTAACTGTTTCTGCGGAGTAAGACTGAGAGTCATTTGTTTGCCAACCGTCACAGTGTGCAGACGTGTTATATGGATATGTGAAAGATGGATGTAGAAACGTGTTTCAAGGACAAGTATGTGGACTACATGATAAGTGAACTGGCGCGTTTTGGATCTATTCAACAACAACTGCAACACTTTGACATTTATTGGGAACTTGCGCATTCCACGTTAAGTGTACCAAACTTACGTGAGGATTTCATCAAAGAGTGTATGTTTTCAAACATTGACGGAGCTGAGGAGTTTGATGTGGAAGCAGCATATCACTTCGCTCGATTTGATCCAAGACTGTTTGATGAAGTGAGAGAGTGGTTAATCTACATTGCAGTATAATGACAGACATTACATTGAGACAATATATTGTGCAAAAGACATATTGTGAAGAAATGTTATTAGCTGTAAAAAAGTTTGCATGTTTAGTATGTCCTGCTTGTCAAAATGAAGAGTGTTCAGAACATACCTGTCATTCTGCATGTGTCTATACATATTGGAATGAAGCTAAATATTACATTCATTTAGATAAAGTGTTAGATAATGCAAATCAACGCTGTGAAAAATATGGTGTAGATGCTATCACATTTGATGAATTAAGTTGTTGGTTAATGTTCATTGAAGATCAATGGACTCCAATTATTCACACCATTGTATCAATACTTGATTTGTAAGATATGTTGATTGAGCTTTTATAAAATTTAAGATATGTTAATAAAATTTAAGATGTGTTGATAAAATGCAAGATATGTTGATAAAATAAAATGCAAGATATGTTAACAAGTGTTGATCATTTAGTGTTAACATGTCGACGTGGAAAGACTACTTAACCAATATTTACTTTAAACCTGGTCAACCCGGGGCATTTGCTGGTCCTTACAAACTATATCACATATTAAAAAAACATGATCAACCAGTCACTCATTCACAAGTGAAGAAATGGTTACAGGATCAAGATGCCTTCAGTTTACTACAACCTGTAAAATACAGGTTTAAAAGGCAACGTGTCATTACACGTGGAATTGATGACATGTGGGATATTGATTTAGCTGACATGGGAAACATAGCTTCCTATAATGATGACACCCACTTTTTATTAGTTGTCATTGATGTGTTTTCCAAATATTTGTGGGTGCAGCCAATGCCTAATAAATCACATACCAGCGTCATAGAAGCCTTTCAAAAGATTTTTCATGAAACACAACGAAGGCCACGAACTCTAAGGTCAGATAAAGGAACTGAATTTAAAAACAGATGGGTAAAAGCATTTTTGAAGAAGGAGGGAATACATGCCTATACGACAAAGAATGAAACCAAAGCCAACTTTGCTGAGAGAGTCATTCGTACTCTAAAGGGAATGATGTATCGATATTTCCTTCATAATCAAACGTATCGATATATGGACATCCTTCCAGACTTAGTGTATAATTATAACCATAGACCTCATGACTCCCTCCCTAATAAGTATGCTCCTGCAGATATTCGTAAAGACATAGAATCGAAAGTGTGGAAGTATATGTATGTAGACAAATTGAAATTAAAACCAAAGAAGAAGAAAAAACCCTACAAATTTAAAATTGGTGATCAGGTTCGCATTTCTCACATGAAATATGTATTTCAACGGGATTATCATATAAAGTGGACGCAAGAAGTGTTCATTATCACACATCGTTGTAAGAAGCAAGGAATACACTTGTATCGTGTGAAAGACTTTTTGGATGAAGATATTGACGGACATTTTTATGAAGAAGAACTGCAGAAAGTGACAAAAGATATTGAATCAGTCTACAGAATTGAAAAGGTCTTGAAAACACGAAAAAGACGAGGTGTTAAAGAATTATTTGTGAAGTGGTTAGGTTGGCCAAAGAAGTTTAACAGTTGGGTGAAAGAAACAGATATTCGAAAATGAAGCATCCATTCACGTGTTTGGTCTCTGGACCTACAGGCAGTGGTAAAACTTCTCTAGTTAGAGAAATTCTAGAACAAAAGTTAATTAAACCCTCTCCAAAAACCATTTTATGGCTCTATGCAGCAGATCAGCCTTTGTATAAGGGAATGAAAGGTGTGGAATTTTACCAAGGCATTCCAGATAACATTGAAGAGCGTTTTAACCCGAAAAAACCAAACTTACTCATCATTGATGACTTAATGACCAAATGTCATAGTGATGAACGCATGACACGTCTATTTAGTGTTGGCAGCAGTCATCAAAATCTAAGCATTATTTTTATTGTGCATAATTTGTTTCATCATGGTAGAGAAATGCGTAATATTAGTTTGAATACACATTACATCATTCTGTTTAAAAATCCTAGAGACAGTCAACAAATAAGTACATTAGCGCGACAAATGTATCCTGGAAAATCTCAATTTCTCATAGAAGCCTATCAAGATGCTACCAGCAAACCTCACGGCTATTTATTCATTGATTTGAAGCCGAAGACAAATGATCAACTACGTATTCGTACAGGCATTTTACCAAAAGATACACATTACGTATATGTTGATAAGGTGGTGTATGGACAAGAACCAAGTCACTTAACCATTCGCAGCCAAGATGTCTAAACGTATTCAAGCGAATCAACCTTATATTTGTTTGAATATATTGCGAGGACATTTACCCTTAAGCTCAAAAAGGTATAAGTTATTCAAGCGTGAACGTCATACCCTACGTACACTGGCAAATAAGAAGATATCACTTCGAAGAAAAAAGAAGTTGGTTAATCAGAAAGGAGGATTTATTGGAGCTATTGCTAAATTTGCATTACCCTTGTTAGCTCAGTTGCTGTTAAAATGAAACATACTTTGAAAATGGTTCTCATTCCTGAATATGAATATAAAATGTTGTTAGAAAAGAAGGGAAAAGATGTTGAAATCAAAACGAAAGTGAATAAACTTTTACGTGGGAAACGAACTCGCGAAAAAGCAATAGAAATGTCTCAAGTGCTTGGACGTCATTTACGAACAATTCAATCACAACAACAACAACGACAAAAGTCTGTTACAGCATCTAATGCAGAAAAATCAGAAAAGTCTCAACAGTTTCTAAACCATTTTCAACCCATTTATCATGTAAAACTAACACAACTTCTGGCAGAACTTAAGAAATATGGTACGAGATGGACAGATAAAAATGAACTTGTTTTAAAAACAGGTACTGTCATTACAAATTCTAACATTATTGATTTGTTGAAAGAAGCGTTGGTTGCTACAAAAAGAAAAGAACGACGAGAACCACCGCGTGGTTGGAAGCAGTTTATTGAGGAAATTGTAGACGCTAATATTCCAAAAACTGTTTTTGGCAAAAAGACAACTCGTGAAGATATTACAAAAGAGCAACAACAACGTCAACAAAGATTGTTTCCAGAAGGATGGGAAACTTTTTAACATGGATTAAAGAGCTATGGTGTTGTTGTTGTAAAGAAAATGGAAATAAAAATACTATTCCTGTAAAAATTAGGTGCGTTAGTGCTTGTTGTCAGGGAGAAGTAGTAGATACCAATTTAGATCATGTAGATAGCAATTTAGACAATAATGTAGACAGCAATGTAGAAAGTGAGGATGAAGAGTGTCAAACATGAAGTAATGTATATACACATCTAGTCTATCTACATCACATAAACGATTTAGCTGCCATGGAGTCAACAAGTTTTTACATTACTTTACCCAGCAATGCTAGTATGAACTATTATCCCAACAACAAGACTTCGAATTATCAAATTCGTATGCCTCGAACCATCTATCTGAACGGAAAATATGAAGTGGCATTAGCTGAAATTCAATATCCACATACATGGACAACCATGAGACATGGAATGGACTATTCTATTCAGTATCGACAACAACCACTGAATGATATTGTTCTTGACACAATCAATATTCCTTATGGTTACTACAGATCCATACAAGAAATATGTCATGCAGTTAATGAAGAAGCAACTAATTCTATGAAAGATGACCTTAAAGAAGGTATTCGGATAAAGTATGATAAAATTAGACGACGCGTTTTTCTATATCTAAAATACGGCTTTGAAGTGTCATTCTCCACTGGATTAGCTGAGATTTTAGGATTTATCCCAAATCAATGGTATACTGAAACGTGTACAGCTGAATATAAAGCTGATGTGAAACAGGGGTTTTATACACTTTATGTGTACTGTAGTATTTGCGAGCCACAAGTTGTTGGTGATTATTATGTTCCTTTGCTACGTTCTGTTGCAATACAAGGACATGATGGAGACATTATCATGAAAACTTATGGAGAACCTCATTATGTTCCTGTAAACACATCCAAATTTGACGTGATAGAAATGAATATTAAGGATGACACAGACTATAATGTTCCATTTCAAACTGGGAAGGTGATCTGTAAACTTCATTTTCGACCAAAAGCATTATGAAAGCATACACACACAATCCATCTATATATCGCAACCATTTTCTTCGTCAAGTGGGTGGAGAATTACCAGGATTTAAAGGAGCGCGAATACAATATGGAGATGGTATTGGTTCAATACTGGGATCATTGGCTCGAAAAGCTATTCCACTGCTTAAGACAGGGGCTAAAATCGTTGCACCACATCTTAAAAGGGCTGCAAAAGATATCGCGAAAGATGTTACAGGTCGAGTAGCACAACGTATGTTTGGTGGTGGGTTACGAGGACAAAAGAGACCGAAACGAGCAAAACGTGTCAGAAGGCGAAAGGCAGCTAAACGGATAACATCAAAAAAACATAAGAAAGATATTTTTTAATCATGTCTTTAATTCATAATCATTCTTGTGAATGTAGCCTTTCTCCATTAGAATGGTTTCACATACCACCAAGGCAAACTGCTGTAGAAAAAAGTTATAATGTAGACTATCAACCAATGACTACCATTAGAGAGGGTGCTCCAATAGAATTCTACATTCCTGCGAGTACAGAAGAATATCTAGATTTAAAGAACAGTAAACTCCATATTGTATGTCGCATTGTCAAGGCTGATGGAACACTGTGTGGTGTAGATGATAACGTGTCATGTATCAATGATTTGTTTAATGGGCTATGGTCTAATATTGAATTATTTCTAAATGATCGTTTGATATCACATAGTAACAATACCCATGGTTATACTAGCATCATATCTCATCTCATTCATGACTCGGAAGAAAGTCTCCATTCTGAGCGATCTATGCGTCTCATCTTTAAAGATACTGCCGGATCAATGAATACTTATGAGGTGAAAAGACCTAATCATGAAAGATATGTATCAGGTTTTCATGTAAATATTGAAGGTGGTGATATAGCTGAAACAGGAAATAATGGTTTACATAATCGCTATTTGTATACACGTCTAAGCCGTGAGTTTGCGCTTACAGGTGGTTTAAGGGTAGATTTGTTTGAGCAGGATCGTTATCTTCCCAATGGTGTTAGTATGAAATTACGTTTACATAGACAAAAAGATGGATATGTATTAATGGCTGCAAATAATGGTTTTAAAGTAGAAGTGAGAGAAGCGTTTTTAACCATTCGCAAAGTGAGGGTTAGTCCAGGTATTCAGTTGGGACATGCAGATGCATTGATGAAAAGTCCTGCTAAGTTTATTGTTAATAGAAAAGAATGTAAAGTTTTAGCTATTCCAACTGGATTTCAATCTTTTGTGAAAGATAGCATCTTTTTAGGCCAATTACCAAAACGTATTGTCATTGGAATGGTTCATAATGAATCCTTTGCTGGAACAGTATTGAGAAATCCATACAATTTTGAACATTTTAATCTTAACTTTATGCAGCTTTACTCTGATGGTGAACCAGTCCTATCCAAACCTCTCAAGCTTGATATAAATCAAGGCAAATATCTTGATGCTTTTGAAACTCTTTACAAATCTTTTGACAGATTGGATGGCGAGAAAAGTTCCATTATAAAACGGGAAGATTGGCCTAGAGGTTATTCGTTGTTTTCTTTTGACTTAACACCTGATTATGATGGTGCTGATCATTATGCCCTTATCAAACATGGGAATTTGAGACTAGAAATGAATTTTGCTGGTGCCTTGCAAAATACAGTCAATGTTATAGTGTATGCTGAATTTGATAACATTGTTGAAATAAGTGCAAATCGTAGCATTCAATTCGACTACCAGTCATGAACACGAAGCAGATAGAAGCCATCCTATCCCATGATGCCACGACAAAAGACTTGTTTCAAGGTGTGTTTGCCATGGACCAGTTACCATCTTTACAACCCGGTGCCTATGTCATCAACACAGACGATCATGATGAGCCAGGAGAGCATTGGGTGGCAGTATATTATGACGAAGACCCTGCAGAATATTTTGACTCTTATGGACTTTTACCTATAGACAGTCGTTTGAATAAGTTTTTAAAGTTTAATTTCATTTATAATTCAGTTCCATTACAAACACCGATATCCTCTACATGTGGATTTTATTGTGTGTATTATATAATTCAAAGAGCTCGAGGACATAGTCCTTTTGAAATCATTGATGTATTAAGAAGAAGTGATGGTGATTTTGTTGTAAAGGATTTTGTATATAGACATTATAAACCATTATTTTATTGATGTTGTATTAGTTAAGTTGCATTAGTTAAGTTGTTGGTAATTGTGAATTGTATTATGAATATTGTAAATAAACAAGACAGTTTTATACAACATTCTTTTTTTTTTATTGTGTTATACATTATTTACATTTCACAATTATTTCACATTAAGCTTTTATTTTACAAATACATTCAATACATCAATAAACACATGCCATTCATACCAATCTAAATTAATATATGTATCATAGACATTACATCCACGTTTGTAAATGTTATGAAAACTAGCATAACACTGTCCATTACCAAACTTTATTATTTTAACATCTTTATGTTCAGACAGTTTCAGTTCATATCCATGATCATTCATGTCAATGTTCATCACCATAACACACATGGGATGTGTCAGTTCAATGGACTTGGTGCCTCGCATGAGTTGCACTCCTTCCTCTTTGAATTCAAGCGTCAGGTTCTTTCCAATCCAATGCTTGTAACAGAGCATGCCATTCCACTGTGTTGAGGGTGATGTAGTCGTAGCATTTTGTAAGCTCGTCATATTGGCGAAATCGTACAAACACGTCTAAATAGTTCTCAGTCACACGCACTTCTAAATCCTCTGAGAGTTTCAGGAGAAAGCCAGGTATCCTCAGCTTCTCTAGATGGTCTTTCAACACAGATTGTTCGTCAGTTGATAGAATGATATACTTTCCAAAATGTTTTAGCACGATGTCATCATATACGTTTCTCAGATATGAGAATCCATGCGTAATGGGTTCATATTCCGATAAAAAGTCTTCCATCTCGTTCAACAGTCAGATGAACTATGAGCTGTCTCCTTGTCTGCAAAGACGTTTTTATGCTCGCAAGATGGTGAAGAGTGGATGTTGTATCACTTCTAGGAATCGTAAGACTGCGCGCCAGTTCTTGATATCAAAGATGATCAAATCTGTATATGGTGTATCTGGCACAACTCCCTTATAATCCTCTGGATAATCCTGTAAAAGATTTCTACAGATTTCTACACGTATGTTAGAATCATATTCAGCCACCGTCACTTCCACTTTATTTTCAAGTCTACGTTTAAACCCATGTTCAAGTGGTATGTTTTTAAAGTCTTTCCACACTTCAGGTTTAAACCGATGATAACTTCTCTGAGAATCTAGTATCACTTCATTCCTATCATTTACAGTAAGGTAAGCACCACCGTTCAGCATGAGTGCATTCATGTTTTTACCTTGTTATGAGCCACCTTCTTGTCTGCGAAGCCTTTTATCCACTTCTTTCACCTGCTTCTTCAACATTTTCCATTCAGGTATTGTCAGCAAGATACCCTTTTTCGTTGGACGGTTTTTTCCAGTCCCCTCATCTCTCAGGTACTTGCGAATATTTACCACTCCTTCATTGCTTTGTTTCATAATCTTGATATACTTTCCATTTCCTAGAGAAAGCATTCCATCCCACGACTGTGGTGTTGGTGCTGTCTCCACTTTCAATTTCTTGATGGTAGTGGTAGGATTTTTCACTTTTAAGTCTTTAACTGCATCTGCAAGAGTATCCATATCAGTTGTAGATCTCTTACGACTTTCACGTTCCATGTTAACGCTTCAATGTTCACACCTCAAATAACTCTTCCGTTGGAGGACCTCCCCCTTTTATACCACAGCCTTGTAATGTCCATGCGCTAAAGTGGAATAGCCATCATTCAGCACATATCGCTTGTCGTCATATGGGGAGAGGGCTACTTTCCTCAACTTCTCCGAGTAAAGCTGGTGACTATGACTTCGGATAATGTGTCCTGTAGCCATCGTTTGAGTTTTCTTGAACAAACTGTCTCTATACTGCACATGTTTAATGCGTCTTTGACAAGCTCGAGTGATGCCTTTAGCTGTATGTTTTTCTTTCCCACCGCACAATAAACTGTACATTTTCGGTCTGAGTCCAACAAACTCTTCAATGGGGACGCCGGCCGTCTCATCCTTCATTTTCCCAAGCACTTTTTTGTTCACGTTGGAATGTAGGAAATGATCCGGCGGATAGTCACTTGTGTCGAACAGGTCAGCATCCTGCTGCATATCCTTGTAGATATCTTCCGTTTCTATGTCGTAACATAGTCTGTCGGTGTCGCTGAACAATAACTTGGCATTGGGATACTTGACCATGATGTAGTTGTAATGAAAGTTGAACATAAGCACTTTGCTGAGGTCGAGAATGGTGAAACCAACTTGAATGGGTTTATCCAGAAGCAAATCCACTTTGCGTAAATGTACCGCGGTCAAATCTTCGTTGAAAATTTTGAATTTGTGGAAAGAAGGTTTGGCTACAAGTTTCTTGAACCGCTTTTCCTTGTGAACAAGTTCAACATTGATTCGCTTTCTCACATTTTCCATGGTTTTGCCAAACACCGAGTTGTTCATCAGTTTGAAGAAGTCTTTCTCAAATGGGTTCTTGGCCAATTTTCTCTTTTCCGTGTTCAAGGCAATGTATTTTGCCAACCATTTGCTCTGTTCAAACATGATGGCGCGATGTACTTTAGTGACTTTCAACCCCAGTGAGACGTACTGTTGCAAATTCCTGTAATGAAGTACATATTTCTTCTTGTCAGACAAGTTAGGAATAAGCTTTTCACTGGATTTCTCTTTCATGTTTAGATCTTTCCGCAGCTTCTGACTGTACTCTGACAATTCTTCAACTTTGACACATTTCCGTTCTGGAGCCACTGGGTAGTGATTATGATGATCATGGATTGAATTTGGATATTCTAAATCCACTTCCAAAATGAATCCAATGTCATCATCTTCATCCACATCCATGAAGTCGAGGGATTCTGGCTCGCTCACCCACATAAATCCTCTTTGTGGCATGCTTTGTGACATGGCCCAGCCATACAAGTTGTTTGCGTCGAGGTACATCAGGTAGTTGTTTGGTATCTCAGAATTGTATTCTGCTACGTAGGGATTATTCGCTTTCGCATACTTGTGTGTGATCACAGATATTCCTCCACGTATGCCTTGCTCAACCATTTGGTACATGTCAATGTCATTGATCAATTCCAACTTCACCTTTGTCGCTTTCAACATTGCATCCCACGACAGTCCTGGTGCTGTATAGTAATGAGCAGGATCCAATTCATACGTGTTGAGGCATACTTGACGAAAGTTTTCAAACACGTCAGCTAGTAATAACACATCTGATTTCAGGTACAGGTCGTGGTATTCACCAAATGTTGTACAGTTGAATGTATCCCACACCTTCTGTGCATGCGCATAATCCTCATCGCTAATGTCCTCTTCGCTAAGCTGACTATAAAACTTATCCTTTGATGGTAGCTGTGTTTCAGCAAACTTGGATGGTTTGTCCACGTAATCATAGGGGTACACACCCTTTCTCAGCAGCAAATCTTGTTGATCACTATCGTGAATGTGAGAGGTCATGTTGTAGAAGTTATCTTTCCCTTCTGCTGCAAGGTTGGATACCAACTTCTGTAGAGAGGTACTCATGAACTGAAAGCTGTCTGTAAATTTCAGATTGCTCAGGGTGAATGCAATATATTTCTCAATGGTGTTGGGAATGACTGTAATCGTTTCACCTTTGAATTTTCCAATTTCCTCCATGATAAGGTGACTGTCATAGCCTCGCAAATTGTGGAAAAATACGGGAATGATAAAAGAATCTTGATCCCCTTGCTGATCTTTTCTAAGTCGGAATTGTAAGTTGCATTCATTGTGTGCTGCTCCACGATATTTGCCATTGATGTGGTCATGATCTCTCACACGATCTGCTCCTAGAGGTTCATGACAAATGTAGCAATCAGTGGCGTTCTTGAAATTCTCTTTGTCTTCACGAGTCATCACCATTTCCTTTGGTTGCTCTAAACCACGTACAATACGATCGCGTTCATTCACCATATGGTCTAAAAAGACCTTTACGACATTGTCTCCTCGATACACAACTGGTGCACGTGTGTTGTACTGGCTCACAACCACATAGGCAAAGCTGTTTGGACGATGATGTTGATACTTGTCTCCTTCTTCATGCTTTTGCGTGAAACATTCAAAGTCAGCATAAATCACAAACGGTGCTCGCTGTTGTTTAGCCACATTCTTGAACTTGATGAATGGTTCCTTGGGAAATGATAAACGTTGTGCTCCATTCTTGTCACACACTTCACGATGCTTATCTAAAAGCTCTTGTCGCATAAACCCGTGAAGACAGTTGAAGCAATAAAAATGTGCACACTTATGCTTTGATCGATAAGCCATAAGTCTGCTAAAACTCTTGATGAGGCAGTAATGCCTTGTCTTGTCATTGCTAATCAGAAGTAAGTTGATTTCTCTGACACTGACGTTTCGACTAAGTTGTATTGGAACAACTACATCTTGTTCGTATCCAAACACGTTGATGGCTACATCGTTCTCCTTTTCAAACTTTGGAATGTCAGTAATTGGTGTCGGAAATGTCATACCCTCTACCTTTAATTCCTTCTCAAATGGTTTGTAATGATTCACGCGATTTGGGTTGTCGTCATGAGGGTGAAGGTAAGCCAATACTGACCATAAGAAACACTTGTTATCATCATTCTTAATGTTTATCACACCCATTGTTTTCTTCACTTTCTTCGGCAGTGGAATAAAACTGCTCGCTTCTAGAGGAACCAACGTAGCTGTATGTACTTCAATGTACAGTATGTTATCCAATACCCAGCCAGAGCCTTGTCGCTCATGTTCGTCAAACTTGGTAAATAATTCTTTATAGGCTTCTGGTAGGTCCTGCTCAATATCTGCTGGATTGTATGCTGTATATGTTGGACTGCTGATAAATGCATTATCCACTTGTTCTACCATAACACCTTCAGCATTTGCTGTTAGTTTCTTGAAACGTGCATGCACGACAATGTACCATTTCATTCCATGGTTTAAGGTCTCCAACAAATGTGCCTTGATACGGTTCTCTTGCTGTCGCATTTCAAGCAGTAAATCTGATCCATCCTCAGATTCAAACCGTTTTTCCTGCGCGTTTTCACCAAGACTAACCCTTCTACCTCTCCCTACTTGTCCTGTCTTTTGTTTCTTTGAAACATGTTCTTGAGACACATTTTCCATCTCAGCTGGTTTACATGCATGTGCCTCAAAAGTATCCATAGATGGAAACTCTTCATTGCATTCCGCACACTGGACTGGACCGTATGGCCAAATGTCATCTTCTTCCATCTTTTCTCTCTTTGCTCCTTTCCCTTCATGTTTCGCTAAAGTTTTCATCTCAGCTTTACATGTATGTGCTTCAAAAGTATCCATAGATGGAAATTCCACATTACATTCCGCACACTGAACTGGACCGTATGGCCAAATGTCATCTTCTTCCATCTTTTGTCTCTTTGCTCCTTTCCCTTCATGTTTCACTAAAGTTTTCATCTCAGCTTTGCATGTATGTGCTTCAAAAGTATCCATAGATGGAAATTCTACATTACATTCCGCACACTGAACTGGACCGTATGGCCAAATGTCATCTTCTTCCATTTTTTGTCTCTTTGCTCCTTTCCCATGCTCTTCACGTTCCATCTTAGCTAGTTGTTGTTACGTCAACTGCTGAAACTAAAATGCTGAAATGTAATCTCAAACATCCCCTTTTATACACATTCATACATAGACAGAATTTGCGTTTTCATTTCATAACAGAGGATGGCCCTTAAAAGGGCCGAAAGATGTTAGTAATTTGACGCTTCACCAGCAAGTCGGATTGCCACAGTCGCACTGGTATCTGTAAAACTGTTCCATGGAGAACGGTCGTCGCGAGCACTTGAACGGATGACGGTTATAGTAGCCAAAGTTTTTTAGTGTCGCTCCACACCACCAGCAGTCCGTGCATTCCTCTTGTCCATACAATCTTGCAGTAAACTTGTACCAGAGCAGTCCACCACAAGTTTTGCAGCAGTAATGTCGTGGTGCATTGTGGTGCACCGGGCAGTTGTGTGGTTGACCTGGATATTCTATCCAGACCCAACACTTATAACATTCTGTCGTTAGCGTCACTGCCTTGCCGTTTCGCATCACTGTGATTTTACGATTTGTTGACATCTTGCTGCTTGTGTTGGATAATGAAGCTGTAACCCACCTTTATATACTACTAGCGAACATCCTCGCATTATATGCTGATGGGGGGGGGGGGGTCCTGAGTTTAGGTCGGTTAGGGGGGGGGTCCTGAGTTTTGCTCGACTAGGGGGGGGGGTCCCGAGTTTTGCTTGACTAGGGGGGGGGGTCCCGAGTTTTGCTTGACTAGGGGGGGGGGGTCCGATCCAGACTTCAGGTGGTATATAAGCCATGCTCATTTCAGTTTGGGCTCACACTCGCTTCCGTCAACATGGAGTGCTTCTTCGGGTTACAGGATGCTTGCACCATTGCTGAAGTTAGAGAACTTCACCTGCCTGTCACACAGCCACACACACCGCCAGAAAGAGTCTATTTCTTCCAGCTGCTGCCAGACCCGGTTCATGGATCCGTCCTGTGCGTGCCCGTCCTGTACAACCGTCAAGTCACGATTGGAAAGAGGCTCAGAGATATAGAGGCTGGTCACTATGAAGAAGCGTTCTTTAGAACGATGATGCTAGGGGAGTCAATACCTTCGCGGATGGAAGAAGAAGAGTACCCGGCCTGGGGGACATTCTTCCTCCAGCAAGACTTGGATATTTGCCCAGGATGTGGGTGTATGATCTCCCCAGACCGGGTGCTGTCTGAGTGCAACCATCAAATGTGTCTGGTCTGCGCGGCGCAGTGGACTGAACTGCTGGCGCTAAATGACCGCTACTCTGTGAGGTGCTTTACCTGCGGCATGCGAGGGGACCACTTTTTGTTCAACGGGCAACAGCTCACACATTGCAGTAGGCCAGTGCAGGACATTGTGACATTCTTTTAAACCGGGACCGGCAGCAGCAGGAGAAAAACTAACATCTCCTGGCTCTTTTAAGAGCCCACCACTGATACTGAAATAAGCGCTAATCGTGTCATGGTGTTAGTATGTATGTGTATGCATGAGAGTGTGGGAAATGCTTAAAAAAAAAAAAAAAAAAAAAAAAAAAAAAAAAAAAGGTCACCCGTTTGAATGGTTGTTTGAATGGCCGCCCGTTTGAATGGCCGCCCACTCTCCATATTATGCCATTATGACGTTCATATGACGTTCATATGACGTTCATATGAAGTTCATATGACGTTCATATGACGTTCATATCACCTCCATATCACCTCTATATCACCTCCATATCACCTCCATAACACGTCTAGATCACGTCATAATGACGTCACTGTTTTAGAAACCCCATGGGGCTTCTAAAACACCACGTGACGTCATTATGACATCCATATGGTAACCATATGGTAACCATATGGTAACCATATGATAACCATATGATAACCATATGACGTCAATATGACCTTAATATGACGTCAATATGACGTCACTGTTTTAGAACCCCCGTGGGGGTTTGAAAACACCACGTGACGTCACTATGACGTCACTTCCTGTTTTCAAACCCCCGTTTTCTCCCTACTCATACTCCTAACAAACCAGCCTACAACAGTGCCTGCCACAAAACATACCACGCAACGCTTTTTTTTAAATATTGTGCCAGAATCTGAGCACAGTAAAACTGTATATTAAGGACACTTAAGTGACTGAGCGTTTTTGTCCCTAATAGCGAGTGTCCCTAATATACTGGTTGGGGTTTGATTTATGATAAAACAAAGAATATGACCACTAACGATAAAGCTTTTTTATTCCATCTTTTCTCACGCCTAGTCAAACAATAAGGTGAATATAAAATAATGGAAAAACAAATATGTTAGTCCATCAACAGTGAATTCTACAGTTCATACCTTTGTAAACACGTTCTTGATTTTTGTCTGGTGACTTTTTTTCTCCATAGAGCTGTTTCTGAGTGATAAGATCCCTTGCTTTGTAATCAATTCTGTCAAAGCGGACATGTCGGATAAGCATGAGAACTGGACAAATTGATCAGTTGCGCGTCTTGCACCCGCTATTCCAATGCTGTGTGGTCCAATGCTGTGTGGTACGACTGTTTCACACTGGTCTTCGACGCCCGAAACTGCATCTGTGTCACCTTGGGCGTTCGCTCCTCGATCAAGGCTTTTCCCAGTGCTCTTCAAGTTGCTCGGTCGCAGGTGCGCCCGCATCAATGTCCACATAGTCCTGGGCATTCATAACTTTTATACGCGTGAAGAGTGACTGGGGCATCGGCTGTACTTCTGCAGCACTTTCATCAGTGTCACTGTCAGAAACTCTTGACTTGAAACCACACTTTGCAAAGCACTTTGATACGGTCTCAGGATTGACATCTCGCACGCACAGTAACTTGAGGATCATCAAACAGTGCTAGGGTGTGCCGTAAGAACGTTTTTTGTAGAAAACCTTGACGTTCTGAATGACCCCTTGGTCTTAAGGTTGGAGATGCGATGTGGTGTTGACCGGAAAAATGACCAGTTGTTGTTGCTCATCTGCAATCCCTTTGGATGTGAGGGAGCACTGTCCAAAAACAACAGAATGTGGCATTTTTGTTTCATCATTTTCGTGTTGAACTCATTCAACCAATCTATGAAGAGCTCCGAAGTCATCCAGGCTTTCTTGTTGTGCTTCCAGACCACTGGCAAGGTGTCAATGGTAATGTTGCGAAACGTGTGGGGCCTGGCAGAGCGCCCAATAACAAGAGGTTTTTCTATCTCCCCCTCCATGTTAGCACAGAGAACAACAGTCAGACGATCTTTGGTCTTCTTTCCACCTTTGCATTCGTCTCCCTTGACGTTGAGTGATTTATCCGGAACTTCCCTAAAGAATAGTACAGTTTCATCCATATTGTGCGCATTCTTTGGTTCATAACCCTCAATAACTGTAGACACTTTTGCCTTCCAGTCACCAATAGTTTTTTCATCCACACTCGCCCCTTCACCAGAATCACTTTGAAACCGAATAGCATAACGCCTTCTGAAGTTTTGAAGTCATCCATTTGAAGCTTTAAAATCATCTAATCGAAGTTTTTTGGCAAAATCAAGAGCTTTCTCTTGGAGCAATGGACCAGAAATTGACACATTTTCACTGCGCACCCTAATGAACCAGGAATAAACGATAGAATTAAGTTCATCACTTTTCGACAGAATGCATACTCTTTTCACATCGAGGTTATCAGCATCATTGATCTGATTCAAATAAACGTCCTTCTTGTCCAAAATGTTTACAATTTGTGTTTTGCTCACACCAAACCAGCTACTTTGCCTTGTCCTTAAATGGTCTTGATAATTTTCACTTTTCCTGCAAGTGGCAATTCGTTTCTTTTCCTTTTTGCCCCTCCTATGTTTTGATTGCAATTGCTTTTTGAATGCATAAATATCCAAGAACGCGTCTTTTATACATATTGTTAAGCCCAGAGATGACATTTTGAACTTGGTGTATCATAATTTCAAAGAACAAGTTTTGCTATGTAGACTTAACAAAACTTTCATTAACTGTGCCCCTCTTATTCCTCTTGTCTAAACACACTCTAAAAACCCCTTTTGTGTAGCCTGATACGAGGTACTCTGGAATGTGTAAGCACTCACCCCAAACAATGCTCTGAAGCAGCTTATGTCCATTATTAACTTCGAGAGAGACAAAACAGCTCTCCCTAATATACAGGTTAATTACAATGTAAAACTCGACTTACGGGCGAAAAAACTGTCCCTAGTCCTTAATGGCGAGGCGTCCTTATTATACAGGTGTTTTTAGTACAGAAGTCAATGTGATTTCAAAAGATACTGACGTGGACTGTCCCTAATTCTCAGGTGTCCCCAATACACAGGTTTGTCCTTAAGGCAGGTTTTACTGTACTTATTGAATGCTGGCCTGGCGCAGCAAGTTATCAAAGTCATGACTGCATGGCTGCATGTCAGTTAACGAAATGAATATTGTGCTAATCGTATGTTTTTAGCCCAGCTTGCGTTACATGTAAGCTGGGGTATTCCTATCGGTTTGCGGGTGGCGTCCGTTAGTTTGTTAGTAAGTTAGTTGTTTATTTAGTAAACTTTGGTTCAAAATGCATCTCCTCTTACAATTTTGATCCGATGTCATTGGCGAATTTTTAAAGAAAAAATTTTAAAACGTTTCTCCTCCTACATTTTTTATCTGATTTCATTTATTTTTAGTATGAGGCACCCCTAAAGGGTCGCGCATACGGCTTGTCGTTTTTTAGTCCATCGAGTGATTTTTGAATTTTTGGCGAATTTTTAAAGAAAAATTTTTAAACTGTATCTTCTCCTTCATTTTTTACCCGATTTCATTTATTTTTGGTGTGAGGCACGTAAAGAGTCGTGCATACGGCTTGTGCTTTTTTAGTCGATCGAACAATTTTTGTATTTTTGGGGAATTTTTGAAACAAAAATTTCGAACATTATTCAAAATGCATCTACTCCAACAATTTTGATTCGATGCCATTTATTTTTGGTGTGACTCATCCCTAAGCGTTATGTATACGGTTGCGCTTTTTAAGTCGATCGGGTGATTTTTTAATTTTTGAAGAAAAATTTCTAAAATGTATCTCCTCCTACATTTTCGATCCGATATCATTTATTTGTGATATGAGGCACCACTAAAGTCTCGTGCATACGTTTGTGCTTTTTCGATTTTTGTAATTTTAGTGAGTTTTTGAAGAAAAAACTTCAAGATGCATTTGCCCCTACAGTTTCTTTTCTTTTTTTTTTTTGGTATGAGACATTCCTAAGGGGTCGAGTATACGCCTTGCGCTTTTTTAGTCGATCGACAAATTTTTGTATTTTTAGGAAATTTTTGAAGAAAAACTTTTCCTCCTACAGTTTTTATCCTATTTCATTTATTTTTGGTATGAGGCATCCTTATGTGGGTCGGGCATACGGCTTGTGCTATTTGACTCGACTTTGAAATTTTTGATTGTTGGGGAGATTTTTGATGTAAATACCTCAAAATGCATCTTCTCCTACACTTTTGATCAGATATAATTTATTTTAGGGCTGAGGCGTGCCTAGGGTGTCGTGAATACGGCCTGTGCTTTTTGAGTCGATCAGGATATTTTTGAGGAATTTTTGAAGAAAAATTCAAAATGTATTTCCTCCTACAATTTTAATCAGATTTCATTTATTTTTTATATGAGCCGTCTCTAGGGGATCATGCATACTGCTTGTGCTTTTTGAGTGAATTGGAAAACTTTTGATTTTTTTCGTAATTTTTGAAGAAAAAAAATAAATGAATCTCCTCCTACAGCGCATAAACGCAAGTTAAATGACCTTGCGCAGTAGTCAGATTTAACAACCGCGCATCGATGCAAGATAACTATTTAACAACCGCGCATCGAAGGAAGATAACTAAACATGCAAACTGATCCAAAATAAGCACCGCGCATCAACGCAAGTTTAATAAACATACGCGCTGGTTCGCAAAAAGAATCACGCATCGACGCAAGTTGAATAGATATGCGCAGTGGTCCACTATTCAAAATAAGAACTGCGCATCAGCACAACTTAAATAAAAATGCGCACTGGTCCAGAATAAGAACCGCGCATCAACTCAAGTTAAAGAAATATGCGCATTGGCCTGAAATAAGAATCGCGCATCGACGCACGTTAAATAAACATGCGCAGTGGTTGGAAATGCGAACCACGCGCCAGCACAAGTTCAATAAACGTTTGCACTGGTCCAAAATAAGCACCGTGCATCAACGCAAGTTAAGTATGGGCACTGATCCGAAAAAAGAATCGCGCATCCACTTAACCCAAAGAAACATGCGCATTGGTCAGAAATGAGAACCGAGCATTAACAAGCATTAAAACAAGTTAAAAAAAAACATGCGCACTGGTTCTAAATGCGAAAAGCACATCGACACAAGCTAAATAAGCAAACACACTGGACCAAAATTAGCACCGTCCATCAACGCAAATTAAATAAACATGCACACCGGTTCGAAATGCGAACTGCGCATTAACGCAACTTGAATACACATGGCTATTCAAAATAAGAACTGCGCATCAGCACAACTTAAATAAAAATGCGCACTGGTCCAGAATAAGAACCGCGCATCAACTCAAGTTAAAGAAATATGCGCATTGGCCTGAAATAAGAATCGCGCATCGACGCACGTTAAATAAACATGCGCAGTGGTTGGAAATGCGAACCACGCGCCAACACAGGTTAAATAAACATTTGCACTGGTCCAAAATAAGCACCGCGCATCAACGCTAGTTAAATAAACATGCGGACTGGTCCGAAATGCGAATCGCACACCAACGCAAGTTAAATAAACACGCGCAATGGTCTGAAATTCGAACTGCTCAACAACGCAAGTTGAATAAACATGCGCACTGTTGTCCGAAATGCGAACCGCGCATCAATGCAACTTGTGCACTTGCCCAAAATAAGTGCCGCTATCAACGCAAGTTAAATAAACATGCGCAATTATCTGAAATAAGAACCGCGCATCGACGCAAGTTACATAAACAAGCGCACTTTTCCGAAATAAGAACCACACATCAACACAAGGTAAATAAACATGCGCAGTATTCCAAAATGCGAAAAGCGCATCAACGCAAGTTAAAACAAGAACAGTATTTCGCTTGCGAAATGTTATACACGTGACAAAAATTAAAACGCGAAAATACTTCCTTCAATGGGTTATTTCTTGAATAATATAAAGTATTTTACAACATGCATACAGTGTGTTATACAACTATGTACAGAGCTTATGGCACAGCATGTATGCGGCTTATAATAGTCTAAAAATCGGACACTGTGAAGAAAAAAACTACATAGGTTGATACCTTAATACCAGCTAAATATATTAGCAAACAACACAGCTTGAAAACGTCCTATAAGCCGAGTAGTGTTTGGTTTTTGTTGACTTAAGGTTTGATTGACTGATCACGCATACACTGTGTCATCTGTTTACGCAGTGAGAGCTCGCACAAAGCTAAGCAACTGTGTGGTATTCTGTGCTATACGTTAAATGCTCCAATTTACTTGCAAAAATACACTCTTTTCACATGGCGTTTTAACAAAGAAAACGAAATCGAAGACGAAAATAAAAAGTGACGTGCACACTCTCAGATCAAGCTCTTCATAAGTCCCAAGTTTCATGGTCCTAGGGCCCATAGTGTCAGAGTAGAAGACACAAAAATCGGAAAACTGTCAAGAAGAAAAAAAGGACGAACGGCTGCTCGCACAAATTCATGTAACTGTTGCAAGCCAAAGACTTGTCAGGTGTTAATAAACATGTGCACTGTTCCAAAATGAGAGCCGCGCATCAACGCAAATTAAATAAACATGCGCACTTGTCTGAATAAGAACCGCGTATCGAGGCAAGTTACATAAATATGCGCACTGGTCCGAAATGTGAGCGTTGTTCGAAGATATCTATGGCAGACTATGCAGTCTATCAGACCATTTTTCTGGGAAACAAATCTTTGTATGCATTTATCGGTCTATGTTCTGGTCCGGTGCTAAATTAATTACTGAGCTAGCTCTTCGCCATCTCATCTTTTGAAGCCCCAGTTTTCAGGGAAATTCCCTTGCTCATGCACGCTGGAAGTGGCCTTATTGCTTTTCGTAAGCTGGGACTTTGTCCTTGGACAAACTTGTTTAATAAATATATTTAATCGCTAACCGAGTAATCGCTGATTTTGCGACACTTTATTCTTCAGAAAATCGATGAGAAGAAATGGAAGGACTAGAAGGAGAAGGGATAACCATCGTCCCCTGTGTAATCGGCGGCTATAGCTGTAGCTACGCAGAAAACGTGACGCTGTCGTGGAACAACGATGTATTCCGGAAAGACGAAGAGTGCATCGTTCATTGGTGGAGCGCTCGAGACCTTATATCAATCACAGCATTCATCCTCCTTGCCATTCTATTAGTTATTTTTAATATATTAGTAATTGGAGGTAACTTATTAGTCATCATATCAGTATTTACGTGCCGCAAGCTGCGGACAGTGACAAACACTTACATAGTGTCCCTGGCGTTCGCTGACCTGCTGCTTGGCGTCTTCGTGTTACCCTTCAGCGGTACTAAAGAGGTTCTCCGCTTTTGGCCGTTCGGTACCATTTGGTGCGGGATCTGGCTGGCAGTGGATGTCTGGTTGTGCACTGCGTCCATATTGAATCTATGTGTGATCAGTTTCGATCGATATTTGGCTATATCACGTCCGTTTCGATACCAAACCATAATGTGCCACTGGAAGGCGAAAGCGTTGGTGGGAACTGTGTGGGTCGTGGCCTTCATCGTCTGCGCACCGCCACTTATTGACTGGAATGAAAGTGATGAATCTGGGGATGGAAATATCAGGCAGCTACCGACTACGGAAACCATGCCCTCGCTCATACTTCTTCAGGAAAAAACGACATCTATGACGTCACAACAAATGGGCTATCGCTCTACAGGTTATAGGCTCACGGGTGAGCAAGGTGAACCAGACACAACTAAAGAACCGATCACAACTGAAAACTGTGAGGATAGCTGCACACTGAATTCAAAACGAGGCTATGTGATATACTCAGCATTGGGCTCGTTCTGGATCCCCGTCTGGATCATGGCATTTTTCTATTGGCGCATATACAGCATTGCGGCGCGCACTACGCGGGGCGTGAGACGCGGCGTGTTGCGCACACGTTCTGGGGGATCGTCGACCACGCCAGAAAACACGGTCACGTTACGTATTCATCGCGGTGGCAGCTGCCAGCGCCACGCCTCTCTCCGCTCCACCTACAGCAGCAGATCAGAGAGCCAATCAGAAAGCCTCATACAGAACTCTCCATCCATGGGCTTCCGTAAAGGCAGCGCCGCTTCTATGCGCAGTTTGAAGCGAGAGAACAGCATGCGTAATGATAGTTTATACAAACAAATACGATCGAACAGTACCGCAGACTGTGGTACTGCCTCTTCGTCAAATGGCAGCCGTGCGAGTATTAAAGTACCTAGAGTGAAAGTAACGTTTTCTAACACTGACAACAACAATGGTAGTAGCAAAATGCAGTCCAAACCAAACCCCAACCAAACTGCGTCATCTCCAAACGGGTTGTTGGCTCACAGTATTATAGAAGAAGAAGAAACCAGCTTCACAGATATCAACCAATCAAGTAACGGTATCCGACAACATAATGGAAGTACGAACAGTCGATCAAGCCACCGGTTCAATATTGTGAACAGATTGAAAACTTACAACCGAGAAAAGAAAGCTGCCAAAACTGTGGGAATCATCGTCGGTTGTTTCGTGTTTTGTTGGGCACCATTTTTCACGGTGTATTTGTTGTTGGCTTTCTGTGAGCAGTGCACGCCTGATGTAGTATTTACAGTATTCTTCTGGCTCGGTTACTGTAACAGTGCTATCAATCCATGTGTTTATGCTTTGTTTTCTAAAGACTTCCGCTTCGCTTTCAAGAAGCTGCTGTGTTGCCGCTGTGAGAGGAAGCGGCCGACGCTCCGCGAGAGTCGCCAGTCGCGTTTCCGCTCCTTTATCAACAGTTTTAAAATACAAATCTCCTCGCGCAGCAGTGACGATACACCGATGGAGTGTGTGAGTGCCTGACATCGAGCAATCCGTGCCTGACTTATGACTTGAGTCTCCTTTGAATATGCTAGCCCGACTAGCTTGCACACTGTTTCTCCTTTGCATAAATGTTAACATGACTAGCTTGCACATTCATTCTCCTTTGACTATTCTAGTCTGACTAGCTTGCGCATTGACTCTCCTTTGCATATGCTAGTCTGACTAGCTTGCGCACTTAGTCTCCCTTGCATATGCTAACCTGACCAGCTTGCGCATTGACAATCCTTTGCATGTCCCATCATGGCTGTTAGCGTACTAGTAGCCCTGCGCCCAGCTGGCCCACTGCCCCTATGGCCCAGTTGTCTCCTGCGACTGTGCGTTCAGTGAATTACATTTTCTTTAATCAAGAATTTCATACTTTTCTCAGGCCTTTATCCCTCGGGGCCACATGTATGAACTGTGTTACCATGTGTGTCGAAACAAACGTGGAGAATGGAGGGGGGAGGGGTTAATTTTGAGGGCAGACACGGTCCGCGCGGAGTGCCAATTTCTTTGAAAGGGAAGGGGTCACTTTTCACTAAGAAGTCCCGAGTTTATAATAAATTTTTTTAACTTTACTCCGCGTTTAGTTAAAAAGGGATTATATTTCAAAATTAGCACTCAGCGTTTAGGAGCCGTTTTAAAAGTCATGAGCAGGCATGGCAACCATTTGGGGCATAAGTTTTGTATTTTTCATTCAAAGGCCCTTTGATTGTATTTCTGATTCATTTTGATTGCAGGGCAATTGATCTAATTGAAATTATAAGTAAATGATCCTTTCACTTGAGAATCATTGCATTTCAGTTGCAATGCGCTGCGAAGATACAATCACAACTGTGATATTCTCTTACGTATTTGTAATTCCTCTGTGTGAACCCATTTTATAACCAAAGACGGCAGATGTATTATTTTCTGCACATTTTTGCTCTGGGGAACAACGTCAGAACACAAATATTGGCAAAAAACTGAAATTTTGACATGGATGGAAAGACTAAAATAAAGAGAACTAGACATACGATTTTCTTAATGCGTTTTGAAATAAGACTTGTTTTAATGAAATAGATGTGACACTAATGATTTTATGTGTTTTGAAATATCAAGTGTTTTTATTTTTGAATAAAGGTGTTTTTATTCATAAATTATTATAAACTCGTAATCCAACTGCGAGTGCCAAATCAAAGTCCAGGTCGGGATGCACAATGGCAGAATAGCTGGGCCGTAGGACAGCTCTGGATGCACAGTGACAGAATAGCTGGGCCGTAGGACAGCTCGGGATGCACAGTGACAGAATAGCTGGGCCGTAGGACAGCTCTGGATGCACAGTGACAGAATAGCTGGGCCGTAGGACAGCTCTGGATGTACAATGGCAGAATAGCTGGGCCGTAGGACAGCTCGGGATGCACAGTGACAGAATAGCTGGGCCGTAGGACAGCTCTGGATGCACAGTGACAGAATAGCTGGGCCGTAGGACAGCTCTGGATGTACAATGGCAGAATAGCTGGGCCGTAGGACAGCTCGGGATGCACAGTGACAGAATAGCTGGGCCGCTGGACAGCTCTGGATGCACAGTGACAGAATAGCTGGGCCGTAGGACAGCTCTGGATGCACAGTGACAGAATAGCTGGGCCGTAGGACAGCTCTGGATGTACAATGGCAGAATAGCTGGGCCGTAGGACAGCTCGGGATGCACAGTGACAGAATAGCTGGGCCGTAGGACAGCTCTGGATGCACAGTGACAGAATAGCTGGGCCGTAGGACAGCTCTGGATGTACAATGGCAGAATAGCTGGGCTGTAGGACAGGTGGGATGCACAATGAACCTCGCAGGAGTCAGGACCACTGGGAATTCATAGCTGACTTGTTCAGTGATTCCACTTTTTAGTACGTAAGGATGGCTCGGTTGCACGATGAGTTCCCTTTTCCACCCCGGATTCTCTTGGTATAAAGGAAAGGAAATAAAGAGGGATAGTGAATAAGGTGATATCCAGACATTTGAACCGGAGACATTTGGACCAGAAATATTTCGGTCAAAATGGAAAGTGCGAAATTTGGGGCACTTGAAAAATTGCTGAAATCGTTGTTGGTTAATGCTATGATATTCGTTACTTTGTGTAACTGTGTAATTTTGGTTTAAATTGGGTTCAATCTGTCCTTTTATATACAATAAAACCTGGCTAATCTGACCCCATGTAACGCCCCCCTCGATGTTCAGTCCATAAACTTTCACAGGTGCAAAATTTTGATTGAATTGTATGAAAATTTTTCTCAGCAGATCCTTCAACAAGATTTCAAAGAAGATGTTTATTTTTTCTTCTCATTTTCAATTTTGATTGATAATAGTATCCAGTTCATTTCTTCAGCACTTTGAATGAAACAACACTGGCAGACACGTGTACATATAATCCAATCGGGATTTGACAAGGGATTGGTCCGTTCGGAAACAGAAGCAGTCATATCTGCTGCTGCACTCGCGTAATGACAATTGAGTCTAAAAATTCTGTCTGATGTCCGGTATAGGGAGTTGTCCTAATTATCCAGGTTCTTGCCATATAGAAACTAATAGAAAATTCAAGGGACTGAAATATTTTGTCCGAATTAAGGAGTTGTGCAGATACAGATCTGGCTGATAATTGCAATTGGCAAAATGAACAATTTTGAAGGCGACAGGTGTTTTCTAGCCACAATTAATTAATAGGCAAAGGGCCACTCCAGCACGCACGACACTTACAGACATATAATTCGTTGAGGGGATTTCTGGACAAGTTGTGCGATTCAATGGGGTGGGGCGGGGGGGGGGGGTAGGATTGCTGATCTTCCTTAGTGTGCGACAGTGACTGACACATAATGGTATCGAGAGGATTTCTTTTTAGAGCTCTCTAAAAGGTGATTCTGTTACTCCGAGTTGTTTTGATTTGGTTAAACAACGGTAATATAAAGATATAATTTTTCGAAACTCACTGTTTATTGATTGAAGCAATAAAAAAAGAATTAAAAGAGTGTTTAGGAATCATCTGGCCGAAATGTCTCAGGCTCAAGTGTCATTGATTCAAGTAAGACACGCCTATGGCAGGTTGAAAAGCCCAGCAGGAAAAGAAATTGTGTTATCTGTCAGCAAACTCTTCTTATTATTTTTAAGGTTTTTGATTTGCCATTTAACTATCTTTAAGTGGGGTGTTTTCAATAGAGCTCAAACTAGGTTATAACCCAACCACGGAAAGTAGCGCGGAGTAGATCCCTCTCAATTAATCTCGTAAAAGGAGCCATTTCGTTCTCATTATATCTGAACTGTTGTCGCATATACCGAAACCAAAATACAGAGGATCATGTCTGCCTAATCTACAGAAACCTTTTCAATGGCATACTGTGCCAGGAACTGTCCTTCGTAACGGAATAGCCTTTTCCTTGGTTCTTGACAACAAGTATGGTCTTCAAAAATGGCCCATTGTTGTAATTGCAATTATCATTAATTGCCTGGCAACCATGACGTCTGGTCTTTGGCCCCCAAAATATTGACAGTTCCCCGCATTTATGGTAGCAAATGGCACGAAAAATGGCAGCGAGTGGTACCAGCTTCCTAACCCTTTCCCGGATTATATGCTTGCTAGAAATTTCCAACCAACGGTTTTTTTCGTGAATTCTAAGAGGTTCGAATAGTTCCGGCTTAGATATCGGCCTATCAGAATGGTTGGTAGCCTAGTACCAAGCCACTTTTATATGGGACTAACACAGGAGTAGGGGTGACCTACGTTACGAGCCAAGCCGGGAAATTTTTCCTAAGAACTCAGCTTTTACCGGTCTTCTTTTAAAGAAGCGTCAAGTTCCGTGCGGACATGAGAAGACAGAAATAAAACAGCAATAATGTTATTTCATGTGTTTGATGCGCCCAAGAAATTCCAAATAAAACAGAGTAGGTGTACAGCTCTCGCACCCGGAAGGACGGACGGATACAAAGAGAAGAGGCACTAAGGACCAAGCGCTTCTCACCCGTTGACCACTTCTTGATACCATCCCCTCCATCCACCCTTGAGATGGTAGCTCAACCTTGTAACAAGGATCGAGACTTGATACGCACCAAATAATCTCAGTTTATTGGATTTGTTCACCAACATGATGGTGGGGTCGAAATTCACGCGATAAACCTGTTACCAAGCATTCTAGAACTCTGTGTACTTGGTCACTTAAAAAGAATTACAGAAAAGAAATCCTTATGGGGTGAAAGAAAAAATTAGGAACCCACACAATGTTTACAATAACTTAGCTAGTTCTAAAAGACTCTTGATATAACGAGGGGCCAAGCTAAAGAATCATAATGTTCACATATTGATAAAGCACTCTGTTAAGTAACCAACAATATTAAGCACTCGTATAAGATAAATGTACTCATCTGTTGCATAACCATATGGAATGCCATTTTCACATTTATTAGGGAATTATTGATATCAAGAATTAATTTTTGATCTCAAAAATTGATTTCTCGATATCAAGAATTAATTTTTGATCTCAAAAAATCCATATTTTGATCTCAAGAATTACTTTTTGCCATCTGTATTTGTATTTTTGATATCTCTAAATGTATTCTTGATCTCAAAAAATATTTTTTGATATCAATAAATATTTAGAGATATCAAGAAATATTTATTGATATCAAAAATGATTTAATGATATCTAAAATTGATTTTTTGAGATCAAAAATTCAATTCTTGATAGCAAAAATGAAATATTTGAGAGGAAAATATCAATTCTGAGGTCAATAATTCATTTTCCTTTTACTGATATCAAGAATTTATTTCAGATATCATTATTTGAGAATGAGACATTTTTAATTTGTATTTTCAAATCTGCAAATGATTTTTGATCTCAAAAATTTATTTTTGATATCAAAATATCAGTCTTTTTTTTTTTTTTTTAAATTCAGAAGTACACATCTGTAAATTAATAATGGCTTGTCCTTGTATACAGAATCTTTCTTTAAATTTTTTACTGTACGAAAAAAGAAGCAATTCTTAAGATCAAAAAGTGTGTTGTTATTATTGATCTCAATAATTTAAGTTTTTAACTCCAAAATTAAACTGATGATTCGTTAAATTTTATGTCAATGTGTGTCTCCCTTAAGATTTTTTAAGTTTGTAAATTTGATTTTTTGATCTCAAAAATACATTTTTGCCATCTAAAATTTAATTAATGATAGAAAAATATACATTATTGAGATCTACATTGATTTCTTGATATCTTTAATTATATTTTGATATCAAGAATAAGCATTAAATGTTAAAAAGGTATTCCATATAACCAAGCATTTGTCGAGTAACTTAGGTATAAAACAGATTGAGGCACTGGTAGAAAGGATGTGTATACGCAGTGTACGCATATTCCCCCTTCTTTCCAAAGGAAGATGGAGTACCGGGCTCGTAAGGATGACGCACCAAGACTTGACCTGTGCCAACGACAGGCTGTGAGTACACAAATGAACCAACCGCTTGGTCACTGAGCCACAACTAGAGCAGATAGTGCCCCTATGCTGAGACTGATGGAGAGTAAAGAGATAGCTCATTCGTATCCACCAGTTCTCTTAGCGGTGACAGTAGTGTGAAAAGGAGAGTTTCACGCCACTTGAGAGTTTCACGCCACTTGAGAGTTTCACGCCACTTGATGACGTCATACTGTCTGGAAGTGACGTCATCATGTCTGGACCGGAAGTGTTGTCTGGAGCGGAAGTGCTGTCTGGAGCGGAAGTGTTGTCTGGAGCGGAAGTGTTGTCTGGAGCGGAAGTCATGATAAGCGTTAGGATAGGCGCGGCCATCCATGAGGTTATAATGACGTCATGATGACGTCATACTGTCTGGAGCGAAAGTCTGGAGCGAAAGTCTGGAGCGAAAGTTGCTTGAAAGTGTTGGCCGAGTCAATCATCATGAAGCCAACGAACTCCACCTGTCAATCAGTGTAACCATGGCAACAGACCCTAAAAAGGTCGACCACCCCCCCCCCTCGAAATTGTGATTTTTGCATATTTATCCGTTTCAGACGATTCTGAACATTTTTCATTTTTTGGGTCGACCGACCACCCCCCCCCCCTCGAAAATGTGATTTTTGCATATTTATCCGTTTCAGACGATTCTGAACATTTTTCATTTTTTGGGTCGACCACCCCCCCCCCACCCCCCCCCCCCCCCTAGGCGAGCAACATTCTGTCAAGTCAGCTTCAGTTCCATCAGAGGGGTATATAAGGGATGAGCATCCAGCAGTGACGGTCATTTCGGTGAGTGGAGCAAGGAAGCAATTGGATCACATCAGATCCAGGGATGACATCCAGTGACAACTATTTCGGTAAGTGTTTATTGAAACTTTATAAATAAAAAGTGAACTTTGTAAACAAACTTTGTAAACAAACTTTAGTTATTTGCATAATTGAAACTTTGTAAACAAACTTTGTAAACAAACTGTGTAAACAAACTTTAGTTATTAGCATAATTGAAACTTTGTAAACAAACTTTGTAAACAAACTTTGTAAACAAACTGTGTAAACAAACTTTAGTTATTTGCATAATTGAAACTTTGTAAACAAACTTTGTAAACAAACTTTATAAATAAAATTTGTAAACAAACTTTGTAAACAAACTTTATAAACAAAATTTGTAAACAAACTTTGTAAACAAACTTTGTAAACAAACTTTGTAAACAAACTTTATAAACAAACTTTATAAACAAAATTTGTAAGCAAACTTTGAAAACAAACTTGACTTATTTACATAATTGAAAATTTGTAAACAAACTTTGTAAACAAACTTTGTAAACAAACTTGGGTTATTTGCTTAATTGAAACTTTGTAAAACAATACCTTTCGTTATACTTGGTCGATTTATATGAAAATTTCACCATTTGATTCAGTTTTATGTAAAGTTTTGTTATAAAGTAGTCATAGGCTATTTGCGCAGCTGGCTGTATGCATTTTTACCGCCATTACAGTGCTTCTTCGCGGATGAATACCATTTGGCAGACCATTTAACTTCACCGTCAGTTAACTTCACCGCTAGATGTCTCTGCTGTATAACAGCTGTACAACTGTAAGTGAGATATTCATATACACAAGTAAAATTCTGCTGAGTCAGCAATTTTAACAATTTTTGAAACAAGTTACACACCATATTTTGATTACATGGAAGTAGTATAAAAGCATGAGTGAAACATGTCAACTAGTCAACTAGTGATACATTCTGCTGAGTTAACACACCATTGAAGTGGTATAAAAGGAAGAGTGAAACGTATAATTTTACTTCATTTCAGTTCTAGCAGTTGAAGAAACAACAACGATGGCAACAGTCTACTGTCATGATTGTGATGTGACATTTCCATCTCTGGAAGTGTTCGTGACACATACATGCAAACCAGCTAGGTTGAAACGTGCTCGTGAAGAGCTTGTTGAGCAGATTGAAGCCAAGAGACGAAAAACCTTACAAGATGATGTTGAAAGACCTGATCCAGTCCTCTGCGGTGAATGTATTAAAATATTCCCATCTTTGGATGCGTTTGAGACACATGCATGTGTTGAGATGGAAAATGTGTCTCATGAAGAACAAAGAAAGAAAGAGACAGGACAAGTAGGCAGAGGCAGAAGAGTGAGTCTTGGTGAAAACGCACAGGAAAGACGGTTTGAGCCTGAAGATGGATCGGATTTGCTACTCGAAATGCGACAACAAGAGAATAGAATCAAGAGACATTTGCTAGAAACGTTAAACCGTGGCATGAAATGGTACATTGTGGTACATGCACGCTTCAAGAAAATGACACCAAATGTTGAAGGCGTGATGGTAGAACAAGTGGATAATGCCTTCATCAGTAGTCCAACGTATGCAGCATACAATCCAACGGATATTGAGAAGGACTTGCCAGAAGCCTATAAAGAATTGTTTACCAGGTTTGATGAACATGAGCGACAAGGTTCTGGCTGGGTGTTGGATAACATATTATTCATTGAAGTACATACAGCTACGTCAGCGCCTCTGGAAGCAAGCAGTTTTATCCCACTACCGAAGAAAGTGAAGAATACATTAAGTGTATTAAACATTCAGAATAAAGACAACAAGTGCTTCTTATGGTCTGTACTGGCTCACCTTCACCCTCACCATTATCATCAACACCCATATCGTGTGAGTCATTACACACCATTTGAGAACGAATTGAAGGTGGAAGGCATGACATTTCCCACACCGATTACAGACATTCCAAAGTTTGAAAAGGAGAATGATGTTTCTATCAATGTGTTTGGATATGAACATGATGTCGTTGTTCCGATACAACTCAGTCGAAACACCAGCGCCAACAGCGCCAGAGAAATCAACTTGCTTTTGATTAGCAATGACAAGACAAGACATTACTGCCTCATCAAGAATTTCAGCAGACTGATGGCTTATCGATCAAAGCATAATGGTGTAGCTTTTTATTGTTTCAACTGTCTTCACGGGTTTAGGCGACAAGATCTGTTAGATGAGCATCGTGAAGTGTGTGGCAAGCATGGAGCACAACGTTTATCATTCCCCAAGGAACCCTTCATCAAGTTCAAGAATGTAGCCAAACAACAGCGAGCGCCGTTTGTCATTTATGCAGACTTTGAATGCTTCACGAAAAAGCATGAAGAAGGAGACAAGTATCAGCATCATCGTCCAAACAGCTTTGCCTATGTGGTTGTGAGCCAGTATGAGACACGCGCTCCAGTCGTGTATCGAGGAGACAATGCCGTGAAAGTCTTTTTAGACCATATGGTGAATGAGCGTGATCGTATTGTGCATGGTTTACAACAGAAAAAGAAAATGGTGATGACTCATGAAGATGAAAAGGATTATAAGAACGCCACAGATTGCTACATTTGTCATGAGCCTCTAGGAGCAGATCGTGTGAGAGATCATGACCATATCAATGGCAAATACCGTGGAGCTGCACATAGTCAATGCAATTTGCAATTTCGATTTCGAAAGGATAAGCAGGATGTTGAAGATTCTTTCATCATTCCTGTCTTTTTCCACAATTTACGAGGCTATGACAGTCATTTGATCATGGAAGAAATTGGAAAGTTCAAAAACGAAAGGATTACAGTCATTCCCAACACCGTTGAGAAATATATTGCATTCACCATGAGCAATCTGAAATTTACAGACAGTTATCAGTTCATGAGTACTTCTCTACAGAAGTTGGTCTCCAACCTGGCAGCAGAAGGGAAAGACAACTTTTATCACATGACGTCACACATTCACGATAGTGACCAACAAGAGTTACTGTTGAGAAAGGGAGTGTACCCCTACGATTACGTGGATGAGCCATCCAAGTTTGCTGAAACACAACTGCCGTCCAAGGACAAGTTTTACAGTCTGCTCAGTGAAGAAGACATTAGCGATGAGGATTATGCGCATGCGCAGAAGGTGTGGGAGACATTCCACTGTACTACATTTGGTGAATACCATGACTTGTACCTGAAATCAGATGTGTTGCTGCTGGCTGACGTGTTTGAAAACTTTCGTCACGTATGTCTCAACACGTATGAATTAGATCCTGCTCACTACTATACAGCGCCAGGACTGTCGTGGGATGCCATGTTGAAAGCGACAAAGGTGAAACTGGAATTGATCAACGACATTGACATGTACCAAATGGTTGAACAAGGTCTACGGGGAGGAATATCTGTCATCACACACAAGTATGCGAAAGCAAATAACCCCTACGTGCCAGATTACAATCCCACGAAACCAACCAACTACTTGACGTACCTGGATGCAAACAACTTGTATGGCTGGGCCATGTCGCAAAGCATGCCGGAAAGTGGATTTATGTGGGTGAGCGAGCCAGAATCCATTGACTTTATGGATGTGGATGAAGATGACGAGATTGGATACATTTTAGAAGTGGATTTGGAATACCCATATTCAATTCATGATCGTCATAATCACTACCCAGTGGCTCCAGAACGGAAATGTGTGAAAGTGGGAGAATTGTCAAAACATAGTCAGAAGCTGCGGAAAGATCTAAACATGAAATGTAAACCTAGTGAAAAGCTCATTCCCAACTTATGCGACAAGAAGAAATATGTGCTTCATTATAGAAATTTACAGCAATATGTCTCACTGGGATTGAAAGTCACGAAGGTGCATCGTGCCATCATGTTTGCACAGAGCAAATGGTTGGCAAAATACATCTCCTTGAACACAGAAAAAGAGAAAGTTGGCCAAGAACCCGTTTGAGAAAGACTTTTTCAAATTGATGAACAACTCGGTGTTTGGCAAAACCATGGAAAATGTAAGAAAGCGCATCAATGTGGAACTCGTTCACCAGGAAAAGCGGTTCAAGAAACTTGTGGCCAAACCGTCCTTCCACAAATTTAGAATTTTCAACGAAGATTTGACCGCGGTACATTTGCGCAAAGTGGATCTGCTTCTGGATAAACCCATTCAAGTTGGTTTCACCATTCTCGACCTCAGCAAGGTGCTCATGTTCCACTTTCATTACAACTACATCATGACCAAGTATCCCGACGCCAAGCTGTTGTTCAGCGACACCGACAGTCTATGTTATGACATAGAAACGGACGATATCTACAAAGACATGCAGGAAGATGCCGACTTGTTCGACACAAGTGACTATCCGCCAGATCATTTCCTGCATTCCAACGTGAACAAGAAAGTGCTTGGGAAAATGAAAGATGAGACGGCGGGCATTCCCATTGAAGAGTTTGTTGGACTTCGACCGAAAATGTATAGTATGATGTATGGTGGGAAAGAAAAACGTACGGCTAAAGGCATCACTCGCGCGTGTCAAAGACGGATGAAACATCAGCAGTATAGAGACAGTTTGTTCAACCAAACACAAACGATGACCACAGGACACATCATACGAAGTCATGACCACCAGATTTTCTCGGAGAAGTTGAGGAAAGTGGCTCTCTCTCCCTTTGATGACAAGCGATATGTGATGAGTGATGGCTATTCCACTTTGGCGCATGGACATTACAGTATATAAGGGGGAGACACTTCAACTTTAGAGTCAGTTGAGGTGTGAACACTGAAGCGTCAACATGAAAAGATCTGCAACAACGGATATGGATACTCTTGCTGATACAGTGAAAGACATGAATGTGAAACATCCTGATACTACCATCAAGAAATTAAAAGTGGAGATAGCACCAACACCACAGTCGTGGGATGGAATGCTTTCTCTAGGCAATGGAAAGTATATCAAGATTATGAAACAAAGTAATGAAGGTGTGGTGAACATTCGCAAATACCTCAGAGATGAGGGGACTGGAAAAAACCGTCCAACGAAAAAGGGAATTTTGCTGACAATACCTGAATGGAAAATGATGAAGAAGCAGGTGAAAGAAGTGGATAAAAGGCTTCGCAGACAAGACGACAAGTCATAACAAGGTAACAATCATGAATGCACTCATGTTGGACGATGGTGTCTACCTTAAAGTTAATGAGAGGAATGAAGTGATGATGGGTTCTCGGAGAATTTCTGCTTATCGGTTTAAACCTGAAGTGTGGAAAGACTTTAAAAACATACCGCTTGAACCTGGGTTTAAACGCAGACTTGAAAATAAACTGGAAGTGACGGTGGCTGAATATGATTCTAAGATACGTGTGACATTCTGTAGAAATCTTTTACAGGATTATCCAAAGGATTATAAGGGAGTTGTGCCAGATACACCCTATGCACAGTTGATCTTCTTTGATATCAAGAACTGGCGCGCAGTCCTACGATTCCTAGAAGCGATACAACATCCACTGTTCGACATCATCCGAGTATAAAATACATGAACGAGATGGAAGACTATGTGTTGGATTATGAACCCATAACATATGGATTCTCATACATGAGAAACTTATGTGATGATATTGTGCTACGACATTTTGGACAGTATCTCGTCCTATCGCTTGATGACCAATCCGTGTTGAAGGATCATCTAGACAAGTTGAGAATACCTGGCTTTCTCCTAGTAGTCTCAAATGAATTAGAAGTGCGTGTGACTGAGAACGGTCTAGACGTGTTTGTACAATTTCGCCAACATGACGAGCTTACAGAAAACTACGACATCATCACCCTCAGCACAGTGGAATGGAACGCGCTGTTGCAAGCATTGGATTGGAAAGAACCTGACGCTTGAATTCAAAGAGGAAGGAATACAACTTATGCGGGGTACCAAATCCATTGAGCTGACACAACATATATGGACATGGATACGTGTGATGGACATAAATGAAGAAGGATATGAACTGAAACTGTCTGAATATGAAACTGCTAAAGTGATAAAGTTTGGTGATGTGCGTTATGTAAGCTTTCATAGCATTTACAAACACGGATGTAATGTCTATGATACCTATATCAATTTAGATTCTAATGAATGGCATGCATTGATGAATGTATTGAAAAATGAATGTGATTGTAAATAGACTTTGTAAATAGTGTAAATAGACTTTGTAGTTAAGAATTTGTAAATAGTGTAAATAGACTTTGTAAATAAAAGTTTGTAAATAGTGTAAATAAAATTTTGTAAATAGTGTAAATAGACTTTGTAAATAAAAGTTTGTAAATAGTGTAAATAGAATTTGTAGTTAAGAATTTGTAAATAGTGTAAATAGCGTTTGTAGTTAAGAGTTTGTAAATAGTGTTTGTAAACTTTGTAAATAGAACACAATAAACAAGACAGTTGTTTGAAACTTGGTTTGTTTTATTTAACAACAACAACTTAACTAATATAACAACAACTTAACTAATATAACAACTTAACTACTACAATAACAACATTAATAAAACAACAACATTAATAAAAACAACAACATTAATAAAACAACAACATTAATAAAACAATGGTTTATAATGTCTATATACAAAATCCTTTACAATAAAATCGCCATCCTTTCTTTTTAATATATTCACAATATCAAACATACTCTGACCTCGAGCTCTATGTAATATATAATATACACAATAAAAACCACATGACGATGATATTGGCGTTTGTAATGAGATAGAATTATACATAAAGTCATTTCTTAAAAACATATCTAAACGATCATCGAGAGGGAACAGTCCATAAGAGTCAAAATATTCCACAGGGTCTTTATCATAATACACTGCCACCCAATGTTCTCCTGGTTCATCTTGATCGTCTGTGTTGATCACATAGGCGCCGCGTTGTAAAGATGGTAACTGGTCCATGGCAAACACGCCTTGAAACAAGTCTTTGGTCATGACATCATGAGTCAATATGGCATCAATCTGCTTCGTGTTCATGACTGGTAGTCGAATTGAATGCTGCGATTTGCACTGATCTCAATAATGTTGTCAAATTCAGCATAGACAATGACATTGATGGTAGGTTGCAAGGCCGTAGCAAAGTTCATTTCTAGCCGCAAATTCCCATGCTTGATCAGGGGGAAATGATCATCGCCATCATAATCCGGTGTTAAGTCAAACGAAAATAAAGCATAACCTCTAGGCCAATCTTCCCGTTTTATAATGGAACTTTTCTCACCATCCAACCGATCAAACGATTTGTAAAGCGTTTCAAAAGCGTTCAGGTATTTGTTCTGTGTAATGTCAAGCTTGAGAGGTTTGGATAGAACTGGTTCACCATCCGTGTACAGTTGCATATAGTCCAGATCAAAATGTTTGAAATCATATGGATTCCTCAATACTGATCCACCAAAAGCTTCATTATGAACCAGACCAATAACAATACGATTTGGTAATTGACCCAAAAAGATGTTATCTTTCACAAAAGACTGAAATCCTGCTGGAATAGCCAAGACTTTACATTCTTTTCTAGTGATGATGATCTTGGCAGGACTTTTCATCAATGCATCTGTATGTCCTAACTGAATACCTGGACTCACCCTCACTTTGCGAATGGTTAAAAATGCCTCTTTCACTTCTACCTTATAGGTATTATTTGCAGCCATCAATACATAGTCATCTTTTTGTCTATGGAAACGCAATTTCAAACTGATGCCATTCGGAAGATAACGATCCTGCTCAAACAAATCTATCCTTAAACCACCTGCGAGCATAACATCACGGCTAAGACGAGTATGCAAATAACGATGATGTAAACCATTGTTTCCTTGCTCAGCCAAGTCACCACCGTCAGCATTGACATGAAACCCGGATACATATTGTTCATGATTAGGTCTTTTCACCTCATGACTATTCATTGACCCAGCAGTATCCTTGTACATGAGACGCATAGAGCGCTCAGAATGTAGACTTTCTTCCGAATCATGGATGAGATGAGAGATAATGCTGGTATAAACATGAGTATTGTTGCTATGTGAACCCAAACGATCATTCAGAAACAATTCAATATTAGACCATAACCCATTAAACACATCATTGATGCAAGAGACATTATCATCTGCGCCACACGCTGTTCCATCAGCCTTTAGAATGCGACATACAATATGGAGTTTGCTGTTCTTTAAATCCAGATATTCTTCTGTACTCGCAGGAATGTAGAATTCTATTGGAGCGCCTTCTCTAATGCTTGTAAGTGGTTGATAGTCAACATTATAACTTTTCTCTACAGCAGTTTGCGTTGGTGGTACGTGAAACCATTCCAATGGAGAAAGACTACATTCACACGAATGATTATGAATGAGAGACATGATTTCAAAAGATATCTTTGCGATATTTTGATGTTATCCGTCTGGCTGTTTTTCGTCTTCTGGCACGTTTCGTTGGTTGCACACGCTTTTGTTCTCCAAACACACGTTCTGCTACTCGGCCCGTCACATCTTTCGCGACATTCTTTGCAGCCTTCTTAAGATGTGGCGCAACGATCTTAGCCCCAGCCTTAAGTAATGGAATAGCTTTGCGAGCCAATGATCCCAGTATGGAACCAATACCATCGCCATATTGGATTCGCGCTCCTTTGAATCCTGGTAATTCCCCGCCCACTTGACGAAGAAAATGGTTGCGATATGCAGACGGATCGTGTGTATAAGCTTTCATATTGCTTTTGGTCGAAAATGAAGTTTACAGATCACCTTTCCAGTTTGAAATGGAACATTATGGCCTGTGTCGTTCTTAATATTCATTTCTATCACGTCAAATTTGGACGTGTTTACAGGAACATAATGCGGTTCGCCATACGTTTTCATGATAATATCGCCATCATGGCCTTGTATGCCAACAGAACGTAGTAAGGGAACATAATAATCACCAACAACTTGTGGTTCACAAATGCTACAATACACATACAGTGTATAAAACCCCTGTTTCACATCCGCTTTATGGTCAGCTGTACATGTTTCAGTATACCATTGATCTGGGATAAATCCTAAAATCTCAGCTAATCCAGCGGAAAAGGACACTTCAAAGCCATAATTTAGAAATAGAAAAACACGTCGTCTAATCTTATCATACTTTATCCGAATAGCTTCTTTAAGTTCATCTTTCATAGAATTAGTCGCTTCTTCATTCACTGCCTGACATATTTCTTGTATGGATCTATAGTAGCCATAAGGAATATTAATAGTCTCAAGTGTCTCTGTCAGTGGTTGTTGTCGATACTGAATAGAATAGTCCATGTCATGTCTCATCGTTGTCCATGTATGTGGATATTGAATTTCAGCTAAAGCCACTTCATATTTTCCATTCAGATAGATGGTTCGAGGCATACGAATTTGATAATTCGAAGCCTTGTTGTTGGGATAATAGGTCATACTCGCATTGCTAGGCAAAGTGATGTAAAAGCTTGTCGACTCCATGATGGGAACTAAATGGTATAGGTGCGTTGACGTTGTCTATATACTTCACGATAGCGCGCGCCATTCGACCAAGTATGCCAAATCTCATCCTCATTCACATGGTCTTTTATTTCTCCTTCACAACACGCGCTTGTACATCTTATTTTTACAGGAATAGTTGTGTCTTGGCAACAACATAGCTCTTTCAGCCATGTTAAAAATTTTCCCATCCTTCAGGAAACTGTCTTTGTTGACGTTGTTTCATTTCTGTTGTAATGTCGTCACGAGTGGTCTTTTTTACTAAACATTGTTTTTGGAATATTCGCATCAACAATTTCCTGGATAAATGGATGCCAGCCATATGGTGGTATGGCTCGTTCTTTTCTTCTTGTCGCCACCAATGCTTCTTTCATCAAATCAACCATGTTGGAATTTGTGATAATATCGCCCGTTTTCAACACAAGTTCATTCTTATCTGACCATGTCGTACCATATTTCTTCAGTTCTGCTAAAAGTTGTGTTACTTTTCCATGATAGATAGGTTGAAAATGACTTAAAAATAACTTTTCTGGCTTTTCAGGTGGTGATGATGATGATGAGGGTTTTTGCTGCCTAGACTGACTTGTTCGTAAATGACGGCCAAGAAGTTGAGATATTTCTATAGCCTTTTCACGTGTTCATTTCCCACGTAAAAGTTTATTCACTTTCGTTTTGATTTCACCATCTTTTCCCTTCTTTTCTAGCAACATTTTATATTCATATTCAGGAATGAGGACCATTTTCATCGTATGTTTCATTTTAGCAGTAGTTTGGCTAACAAGGGCAATGCCAATCTAGCAATAACTCCAATGAATCCTCCTTTCTGATTAATCAACTTCTTTTTTCGTCGAAGGGATATCTTCTTATCTGCTAGAGTACGTAGCGTATGACGTTCACGTTTAAATTCCTTAAACCGTTTTGAGCTTAAGGGTAAATGTCCTTGCAATATATTCAAACAAATTTCAAACAAGCTTGTTAATTCCTCTTTTGTAGCTTGCTGTAGCAAGGATTTACGTCGTTTAGGCCCACTGCGTGCAAGCAAATGAAGAAACGGCTGGTTCGCTCGAATACGTTTAGACATCTTGACTGCGAATGGTCAAATGAGTTGGTTCTTGTTTTCATACACTGCTTTATCAATATAGACATAATGTGTATCTTTTGGTAAAATGCCTGTACGAATACGTAGTTGATCATTTGTCTTTGGTTTTAAATCAATGAATAAATAACCATGAGGTTTGCTAGTAGCATCTTGATAGGCTTCTATGAGAAATTGAGATCTTCCAGGATACATTTGCCGCGCCAATGTACTAATTTGTTGACTGTCTCTCGGATTTTTAAACAGAATGATATAATGTGTATTCAAACTAATATTTCGCATCTCTTTCCCATGATGGAATAAATTATGCACAATAAAAATAATGCTTAGATTTTGATGACTGCTGCTAACACTAAAGAGACGTGTCATACGCTCATCACTATGACATTTGGTCATTAAGTCATCAATGATAAGTAAGTTTGGTTTCTTCGGGTTAAAACGCTCTTCAATGTCATCTGGAATGCCTTGGTAAAATTCCACGCCTTTCATTCCCTTTTACAAAGGCTGATCTGCTGCATAGAGCCATAAAATGTTTTTCGGAGAGGGTTGAATCAACTTTTGTTCTAGAATTTCCTTCACCAGAGACGTTTTGCCACTGCCTGTAGGTCCAGAGACCAAACATGTAAATGGATGCTTCATTGTTGAATGTCTGTTTCTTTCACCCAACTGTTAAACTTGTTTGGCCAACCTAACCACTTGACAAATAATTCTTTCACACCTCCTCCTCGTCTTTTACGTGTTTTCAAGACTTTTTCAATTCTATAAATAGATTCAATATCTTTGGTCACTTTCTGCAGTTCTTCTTCATAGAAATGGCCATCAATATCTTCGTCTAAAAAGTCTTTCACACGATACAAATGTATTCCTTGCTTCTTACAACGATGTGTGACAATGAAGACTTCTTGCGTCCATTTGATGTGATAATCGCGTTGAAACACATATTTAATGTGGGAAATGCGAACATGATCGCCAATGTTAAATTTATACTTCTTCTTCTTCTTTGGTTTCAATTTCAGTTTGTCAACATACATATACTTCCACACTTTTGATTCATTGTCTTTACGAATCTCGGCTGGAGCATATTTATTAGGAAGAGAACCATGAGGTCTATGGTTGTAATTGTACACCAAGTCTGGAAGAATGTCTAAGTAACGGTAAGTTTGATTATGTAGAAAATACCGATACATCATTCCCTTCAGAGTACGAATGACTCTTTCAGCAAAGTTGGCTTTGGTTTCATTCTTTGTGGTATAAGCATGAATGCCTTCTTTCTTCAAAAATGCTTTTACCCATCTGTTTTTAAATTCTGTTCCTTTATCAGACCTTAGAGTTCGCGGTCTTCGTCGTGTGTCATGAAAAATCTTTTGGAAAGCTTGTATGACGCTGGTATGTGATTTATTAGGTATTGGCTGTACCCAGACATATTTGGAAAACACATCAATGACAATGAGTAAAAAGCGTATGTCATCATTATAGGGAGCTATGTTTCCCATATCAGCCAAGTCAATATCCCACATGTCATCAATGCCACGTGTAATGACACGTTGTCTTTTGAACCTGTATTTTACAGGTTGGAGTAAACTGAAAGCATCTTGATCCTGTAGCCATTTCTTCACTTGTGAATGTGTGACTGGTTGATTATGTTTTCGTAAGATGTGATACAGTTTGTAAGGACCAGCAAATGCTCCAGGCTGTCCAGGTTTGAAGTAAATATTGGTCAAGTAGTCTTTCCACGTCGACATGGTCACACCGAATGAAAACCACCTTCTCAACAGAACAGCTTTTATTTTTATAACTCAACCAACATCACTTAACTAACATAGTAACTTAACTAACATGTATTTATAACTAACATGTATTTACAAATCAAGTATGGATACAATGGTATGAATCACTGGAGACCATTGGTCTTCAATGAACATTAACCAATGACTGAGTTCATCCAATGTAATAGCATCTACACCATATTTCTCACAACGTTGATTTGCATTATCTAACACTTTATCTAAATGAATGTAATATTTAGCTTCATTCCAATATGTATAGACACATGCAGCATGACAAGTATGTTCTTGACACTCTTCATGTTGACAAGCAGGACAGGCTAAATAGGCAAACTTTTTTACAGCGGATAACATTTCTTCACAATAAGCTTTTTGCACAATATATTGTCTCAGTGTCATGTCCGCCATTATGCAGTCTGTCAGGTTTAGCAAGTTATGCTGCTCCGGCAATGTAGCACAAGTCTGTCAAGTTCAGCAAGTTTTTTCTAGTTGCTGTTCACTTAACACACTTCTCCATGTTCACACGTCTGCACATCAAGTCTCACACAACAAGATTCTCCATGTTGACTTTGTTTCTGTTGTTTTATTCTGACATGTCGGTTTCTTCCTGTAATAAAATATCTTTTAATATAGTTGTTGCCTCTTCTATCATGTTCTTTCTTTGTTTACGTTGAAAACACTCACATAAAACTAAATTTGCTAGTAAGAAAAACATTGTTATCAATTCACTATGTTGTCATAAACATGTTTTAAAAGGTTTTTATATCTTTAAAGTTACCTGATAAAGCTGCTCGGTTTCCTCTTCTTCTTTACAACAATCTCTCAAATGATCCACTACGGTGAAATATACTTCAACATCAGTACGAGCAGAATAAAGTGCAGAATCAAAGTCAAAGTCAGGATCTTCTTCTATTCCAATTTTATGACATTCTCCAAGAAATCTTGAATGCAGTTCAATCACATCAAGACTATGATGTACAACATCCCAAAAAGCATCCAAATGATAAAGTTGATAGTCTGGAGTGCCACAGCAAGCAAGTTTAGCAATCATCAAGTCAATATAAGCATTTTTAAAACATGCGTCCATCTTGTTTCAGTGTCTTGTGGGCTTTTACTTTGCTTCACTGACTTTAAGTACTCCACACTTGCCGCAGAAGTTGTTTGGTTCACACAACTTGCAATTATACATGTGGCAATGGCAATGATAATCTTCCACATATCCACAAGCACCGCAATAGTCACAGGTAAGTCCAAGTTGATTTTGCACGTTCATGTTCTCCAACTGAACTTCAGTCAGCCTTTTCTTGGATAGCTTTGACACCTTCATCCGACCATCCTTTTGCAGCTTGATGATTGTTTTCTTGTCATGACATTCCTCACATGGTGATAGGGCTGAGTTGATGTTGTCCATCTCCTGAAGCAGTGTCTCCCATTCACCATCATTCATGTTGATGTGATGTGTGTATTCTTTCCCTTCAAACCGTGACGTGCGCACAAAACTCACATAACGCATATCCAAGTATGAAATGACTTCAAGCCACTTCGTTTGCGTTAAGTACAGTTTGAAGCCAATGTCGCGTAAATTTTTCAAGCTCTGGCACACAATCTTCCACAAAGATGGTGAATAAGCACACCATCTCTCTCCACGTGTGATGCGTAGAAATGGCCCATATTCTCCATACTCCACAGTAATGGTTAAGTTAGCACTAATTTTAAAGCTGCTGCTGCGCTGCGCTGCTGCGCTACGCTGCGCTGCGTTGCTTGTCTTGTTCTCCATGGCTGCAACAATGTATTAATGATCCACTCCCTCCAACTGTCTGCTGAGAAATGACTTCACTCTGCTGAGTTCACTCCCTTTTATACCCAACTGGTTGCTGAGTCAAGCTTTTCAAACTTCTTGCAAACGTTTGAATTCACTTCAACTCGTCCATGGTTGAACCGAACAAGGTCTGATACATTCGTCGTCAATGAAACATCATCATCATAAAGTAAAATGATTCTTGCAGCTACAACTAACATGAGCTCAACTGCCCAAATTGTATTCGCGTTGATAAATGCTGAATCAATGTCATAAGTTGATATGATAAATGTTAAATCAATGTTATAAGTTGATAGTATATGTAGATCTTCACAGTCACGTAGAAACGAGTCGATGAAATCACTTGGAATAGTCTTTCCGACAGCTTCCCAATGCAGATGTAAATTCTTCACTTGCTGCATCCAATCCCATTCAAAAGTAGGAAGCTTTGAAAACACATAGTTAGTATAATTCACTTTGAAGACGTCGTCCATAGTCATACATCTGTCAAGAAGTAATGCTGACATTGTGAAGTCTTTTCTCGTCACACAATGTATTACTAGTTGACTAGTTGACATGTTTCACTCATGCTTTTATACTATTTCCATGTAATCAAAATATGGTGTGTAACTTTGTTCAAAAATTGCTGACTCAGCAGAATTTTACTTGTGTATATGAATGTCTCACTTACAGTTGTACTGCTTAGTTCAGAATCGTCTGAAACGGATAAATATACAAAAATCACAATTTCGAGGGGGGGTGGTCGACCTTTTTAGGGTCTGTTGCCATGGTTACACTGATTGACAGGTGGAGTTCGTTGGCTTCATGATGATTGACTCGGCCAACACTTTCAAGCAACTTTCGCTCCAGACTTTCGCTCCAGACTTTCGCTCCAGACAGTATGACGTCATCATGACGTCATTATAACCTCATGGATGGCCGCGCCTATCCTAACGCTTAACATGACTTCCGCTCCAGACAACACTTCCGCTCCAGACAACACTTCCGCTCCAGACAGCACTTCCGCTCCAGACAACACTTCCGGTCCAGACATGATGACGTCACTTCCAGACAGTATGACGTCATCAAGTGGCGTGAAACTCTCAAGTGGCGTGAAACTCTCAAGTGGCGTGAAACTCTCCTTTTCACACTACTGGTGACGCGTAGCTATCGACCGTCTTGGTTGTGGCCCTTCTTGCCAGAGTCGTTGCTGGAGCGATGAAAAATGCATACTTCTGCTTGCATTTGCCTTTATGCTTGGTCATCGGTTCGCTACAAACATATAAAGAATAGTTAGAGATCATTGCCTCGACTGTTACAAAAAGCCCATTGAGCATGAGCCCGAGAGTTCGCACTAAGAATAATCCCCGAGGTAGTATTTGATAAATGAGCTTGCAGATGACCAACAATCTGTTTTTAATATATCACATTACGCAGAGCCCAAATTGAGTTAGCAGCTTATCTTACTTGATGGGTGTGACGTTACGTAACTGCAAAAATTCTGCTTCTGACTGGGCTTTATTGTAAGCAGCTACGATTACGTTATTGATATATTTAGAAATGGTCCGTTTTCACAGATCTGTATTGCATTTACGCAAAAAGGAAATGATCAACGCTTTTTGTCCTTCTTTCCTTACAGTTGCAAGTAAGTAGTTGTAAAAGGAGAGTTCTGGAACAGGAAGTGACGTCATCAGTTACCATGGTGATACTCCCTCTAGGCGGCAGACGAACTAAAACAGCCCCTAGGCGGCAGACGGACTAACCTACCTCCCCCTAGGACATATTATGTACCGACCCCCCTAGGACATACAACGTACCGACCCCCCCCTTGGGACACACTATGTACCGACCCCCCCCCCTAGAACATACTATGTACCGAACTCCCCCCCCCCCTATGATCGTTATAATACTAACTTCAAGAGTGTATAACTTTAAAACTACTTGACCGATGTGCATGAAAATTCCAATGTTTGATTCAGTTTTATATCTAGTTTTAACATTAAGTAATCACAGGCTATTTGCGCATGTGGCTGTATGCATAATTGTAACATGCCGCCATTTTAGCTTCGTAAAAAGTGAAAAAGTGGGATAACTTTCGCTATGCTTGGTCAATTTGCATAAAAATTTCAATGTTTGATTCAGTTTTATATTTATTTTTAGCATTAAGTGATCACAGGCTATTTGCGCATGTGGCTGTATGCATAATTGTAACATGCCGCCATTTTAGCTTCGTAAAAAGTGAAAAAGTGGGATAACTTTCGCTATGCTTGGTCAATTTGCATAAAAATTTCAATGTTTGATTCAGTTTTATATTTATTTTTAGCATTAAGTGATCACAGGCTATTTGCGCATGTGGCTGTATGCATAATTGTGACACGCCACCATTTTAACTTTGTAAAAAGTGGGCAAAGTGGGATAACCTCCGTCATGGTTAACCGATTTGCATGAAAATTTCACTGTTTGATTCAGTTTTATATATAGTTTTAACATTAAGCAGTCATGGGGGCTATTTGCGCAGGTGGCTGTATGCATTATTGATTCACCTTAAAATTTTAACTTAAAAGTGAGATAACTTTCGTTATGGTTGACTGATTTGAATGAAAATTTCACCATTTAATTCATTTTGATGGCTTAGTTTTGGCATAGGGACTACTTTCACAGGTCACTGTAAGCACTTTGGTTGGAGCGCACACTCTCAAGACGGGGGGTTCGAATGGCGCGCCCCCATTCAAATATGTATTCGAATTATTTTTGGGGAAAAACATATTACGTCATAGTATTGTTCAACAAGATTTTTTTCAACAAGTTGCTTAACAATTGTGCAACAAGTTGTTGTACAACAATTGTTCAACAAGCTGTTGTTGAACAAGTTGAACATGTTCAACATGTTGTTTAACATTTTGTTTAACATTTCGTTCAACATGTTGTTCAACAACTTGTTGTTCAGTATGTTGTAGGTCAAGCAATTGATGCAACAATAGCAGCCAGTTTAGAAAAAAAAACAAGACATATGTTGAATAGTTTTATAAATACACTTAAATACACACAGCTTAAATCTATAACAATATTACAACATTTGTTGATTTACAAAGTCTTTATTATAAAGTTTAGTCAAATAAGTCTATTTTTCTTCATCTGTTTCACTCTTTTCCATCTCACTGTCCTCATCCATATCACTTGCTTCGTCGCTGCTTTCATCTTCCTCCTCTTTATCTAGAAGCTCTTCGAACAACGCATCATTTCTTCTTATAGCCGCCTTTAGTGCCTTTGAATACTCGTAATGTTTTTCATCAACAAAGTAATTAAAGTCTTCTAAAATGGTTTGATAATGTTCGTTTTGTTCTAGACGTTGGGTATATTTGAATAGTCTCATAAACAGTTGTTTAAGTCGACGCTTATAAATGGGTCGAAAGTCATCACTTACTATTTCACGCGATTCTTCAAGCCCTTGTTCTTCATATTCTGAAACCTTTTCTTGAAATTTGGTATCATATTCATCGTAGACTTCTTGAACCATATCATACCAAACAGAGTCTGTTTCTGACTCACTTTCAGAGTCTGTTTCTGACTCACTTTCAGAGCTGCTGTCATCATCACCCTCACCACAATGTTCCATATGTTTGAACAAAGCTTCTTGACTGTTGTATAACGCACCACATTCTGTACAAGCATGTGCATTCTTTTCAGTCATGTTGACTTTCCATAGAAGACTCATCTAAAGTTTCAGTGATAGGTGGTTTAACAGGGTTTTCCATATCTATCTCCAATTCTCCTTCTGAAGTGTGAGCATCTTTTAAGTGCCTTTTAAGACTTTGTGGCCAATTGTAAGATTTCAAACAAATGTTGCATTTATTCATCCTTTCCATTCAACATACACTTTTCAAATGATGAAAAAGCCTTTAAACATAGCCTTATGTACAACTTGTTGAACAACATGTTGAACATGTTCAACCTGTTGAACAACATGTTGAACAATATGTTAAACAACATGTTCAACAAGTTCAACATGTTCAGCATGTTGTTGAACATGTTGTCTACGCCTAGAGTTAGGGGTAGGATTATGCCGCTTAGGGGAATCTAACGTCATTATGACGTCATTCGAACAGGCGCGCGCTTTATCTAAAAAAACTGACTCAGAAACCCCATAATGATTCTGAGTCACCCTATGACGTCATTTTGACGTCGAAAGGTGAATCAGTTCGTAGGGTGACTCAGCCATAGGGTGACTCAGAACCATCATAATGGAACTGAGTCTCCTTTTGACGTCCTAATGACGTCATAGGGTGACTCAGAACCATCATGGGGTTTCTGAGTCAGTTTTTTGGGATAAAGTGCGCGCCTGTTCGAATGACGTCATAATGAAGTCATAATAATGACGTGATGACGTCATAATGACGTCATGATGACGTCATTATGACCTCATGATCACATCATAAAGACGTCATGACGTTAGACTCCTCTAAGCGGCATAACCCTACCCCTAACTCTAGGCGTAGACAACATGTTCAACAACATGTTGAACATGTTGAACTTGTTGAACATGTTGTTTAACATATTGTTCAAATAGCAAATGTTGTACAGTCTTCGCGATACTCGGTTCGTCACACAAGCGACTGAAACGGCTAGTTTGTGATACGCTGCCCTCGCAACCAGCGCAACACTCACTCAGATGGATTTGTTCTTCAACAAGCTGAACATGTTCAACATGGTGTTCAACAAGTTATATATAAAGCTATGTTTAAAGGCTTTTTCATCATTTGAAAAGTGTATGTTGAATGGAAAGGATGAATAAATGCAACATTTGTTTGAAATCTTCCAATTGGCCACAAAGTCTTAAAAGGCACTTAAAAGATGCTCACACTTCAGAAGAAGAATTGGAGATAGATATGGAAAACCCTGTTAAACCACCTATCACTGAAACTTTAGATGAGTCTTCTATGGAAATCAAAGCATCAATATGACTGAAAAGAACGCACATGCTTGTACAGAATGTGGTGTGTTATACAACAGTCAAGAAGCTTTGTTCAAACATATGGAACATTGTGGTGAGGGTGATGATGACAGCAGCTCTGAAAGTGAGTCAGAAACAGACTCTGAAAGTGAGTCAGAAACAGACTCTGTTCGGTATGATATGGTCCAAGAAGTCTACGATGAATATGATACCAAATTTCAAGAAAAGGTTTCAGAATATGAAGAACAAGGGCTTGAAGAATCGCGTGAAATAGTAAGTGATGACTTTCGACCCATTTATAAGCGTCGACTTAAACAACTGTTAATGAGACTATTCAAATATACCCAACGTCTAGAACAAAACAAACATTATCAAACCATTTTAGAAGACTTTAATTACTTTGTTGATGAAAAACATTACGAGTATTCAAAGGCACTAAAGGCAGCTATAAGAAGAAATGATGCGTTCTTCGAAGAGCTTCTAGATAAGGAGGAGGAAGATGAAAGCAGCGACGAAGAAAGTGATATGGATGGGGACAGTGAGATGGAAAAGAGTGAAGCAGATGAAGAAAAATAGACTTATTTGACTAAACTTCATAATAAAGACTTTGTAAATCAACAAATGTTGTAATATTGTTATAGATTTAAGCTGTGTGTATTTAAGTGTATTAATAAAACTATTCAACATATGTCTTGTTTTTTTCTAAACTGGCTGCTATTGTTGCATCAATTGCTTGACCTACAACATATTGAACAACAAATTGTTGAACAACATGTTGAACAAAATGTTAAACAACATGTTAAACAACATGTTGAACATGTTCAACTTGTTCAACAACAGCTTGTCGAACAATTGTTGTACAACAACTTGTCGCACAATTGTTAAGCAACTTGTTAAAAAAACTTGTTGAAAAATACTATGACGTAATATTTTTTCCCAAAAAATAATTCGAACACATGTTTGAATGGGGGTGCGCCATTCGAACATCCGTCTTGAGTGTGTGCGCTCCAACCAAAGTGCTTACAGCCATCTGTGCAAGTAGTCCCTATGTCAAAAACTAAGACATCAAAGTGAATGAAATGGTGAAATTTTCATTCAAATCGGTCAACCATAACGAAAGTTATCTCACTTTTAAGTGAAAATTTTAAGGTGAATCAAAAGTGCATACAGCCACCTGCGCAAATAGCCCCCATGACTACTTAATGTTAAAACTAGATATAAAACTGAATCAAACAGTGAAATTTTCATGCAAATCGGTAAACCATAGCGGAGGTTATCCCACTTTTTCCACTTTTTACAAAGTTAAAATGGTGGCATGTCACAATTATGCATACAGCCACCTGTGTAAATAGCCTGTGATTACTTAATGTTAAAACATTACATAAAACTGAATCAAACATTGGAATTTTCATGCAAATTGACCAACTATAGCGAAATTTATCTCACTTTTTCACTTTTCACAAAGTTAAATTAGCGGCATATTGCAATTATGCATACATCCATATGCGCAAATAGCCTGTTATCACTTAATGTTAAAACTAAATATAAAACTGAATCAAACAGTGAAATTTTCATGCAAATCGGTCGAGTAGTTTTAACGTTATACACTCTTGAAGTTAGCCACATCATAGGAGGTTCGCTACATAGTATGTCCGGGGGGGGGGGGGGTTCGGTACATAGTATGTTCTGGGTTGAGGTAGGTTAGTCCGTCTGCCGCTTAGGGGCTGTTTTATTCCGTCTTCCGCTTAGGGGCTGTTTTAGTCCGTCTGCCGCCTAGGGGGGTCCTTATCACCATGGTTACTGATGGCGTCATTTCCTGTTCCAGAACTCTCCTTTTGCAACTACTCAAGTTCTTATGTAGAGCTGGCACTACGTGGCAAGGTTATCTCAGCTGGGACTTGATTACGCACTTGCTACGAGAGGGAACGAAGTGCTTCGGGCGCCCGAGGGGTTACCAGGAGTAAATGTTTGGGTCTGAGTGCCAATATACGCTGGAGAGCTCTCAGTAAGATCGACTGAGGGGGAAGACATAGAGGACTTTCTCGGTCACTTGCAGGTTAGGGCTTCGATTGCCCAAGCCTGCGAATCTGGGCATGGGGAGACATACCTTAGTAGCTTGGTCGTTTACCCGCAGCCACCGGATGTTTCCACAGGCACAAAATATCGGGTCAATCGCGCGGAGGCAAAGCTGTACTAGGGGTGAGAAGTCACCCACTGTGTCGTTTTCTGCGTCTCCTCCTGACCCTGAACCTTGGTTATTCGACCTCGAATCATCTGGATGCGACAGACACGGTTCAGTTTGGGTGTCCAGGCCTGCCATGGGAGTGTAAATAGCCCTCTTCCTGTCTTTGGGGATCGACGCTAGAGAAGACGTGTGGGATGTTCCTCGTCACCGACGCGCTGTGTTATGGAGACTTGGCCTGATCGGATGACTCACTCGGATGACTCTGGTGAGTGTGATACTGTGGCGGTAGGTGTATGCTTGCGTCTCGGTTTGTCTTGTCTCGAGAGCAGAGTTTTCTGTAGTGCTAGGACCTGCTTCGGTATTTGGGCTTGCATGGCCAAGAATGAAGAAACATTCAGGGAATCTGACTACATCAGCGGCGAATCCAATGTCTCAGGAGGAAAAATGTCAGGATGTAGGAATACAAACACGGCTAGAAAAAATGTGCGGACAGCTTAGTCGTCATGTATTTCTTCAGACGGTCAGCGTCAAATTCCGTACTCCTTTCTGAGTAAACTGAGCAGGAAACTTGGCCGAGAATGAAAGAGCTGGCTTTCGGCATTTCAAGAGATAGGGACTGAACTTTGCCATGCACTCTAGACTCAGTGTTCTTAGTGTGAAGCTTCTCGAATGCGCCTTGTCTTGTGGAGTGCCTCACAGGTATGTAGTGCGCCGCATAGTCGTATGTCCCTATCTTTCCCGCATGTATTAGAAAGGAATCCGGGTCAAAATGGCGTGGTCCAAAATGGCCCGGTGCAAAATGGCCCAAAAAAATGCAAGGGGGGTCAAAATGACCCGAAAAGTGCCAGAGCCTTATATTTTACTCAGTGTTACTTGTTTGCCACGCTCTGTTATCTATTTCAATCAGTGCTACTCGATTTCCAATCAGTCTTATTCGGCCTTAAAACGAACATCCTTTCTATTGCATAATGTGTCAAAGCTGTCGTCGACTTAGGATGCCGTTAATCCTTTTGTATGCCCAAACTGCAAAAAACCTCAGACTCTTTAATACCCCAAGTAGTGATAAGATGTGGTAATCCGAATTACGTCCAAGCAGATATAAAAATGGATGTTTTGACCAATTCAAACACAATACAAAGATGGATATAAAGATATTTGACAGCAATAAAGGAGGTCAGAAAAATGGATGCAATGGATTCATGTATACGAAGTGGAAAGATTTAAGGTCTGGTCGAAAAACTTGGCGATGTTGTCGCCGCAGTAATAACTGCAAGGGTACGATGTCGACTTCGCCGCCGGGGGCCGAACCACTAGTAGATTACTTCGCACAAACGTACGTTATCGGAAGGTATCGCAGAGCCCAAGCTCCACGCGCAGATAATGAGCCGGTTCGTGTTTGGATGCATCGTATACCGCCGAGATTTCCATCAGCAATTTGGAATGTGCATGATGCCACATTGAATGACGAGCCCCGAACTAATAACCAGTGCAAAGGATTCAACAATCGCTTTTTCAATTTAGTTGGACACAACCATCCAACTATCTGGAAATTCGTCACTGTGATAAAGCGCGAAGACTGCGCTGTCCGAGCAGCAATCCAGCAGGGTTTGCACGGAGAACCCCCCAATAATCATATGGATTCTTTAACTTATGTGCACTCTATAAATGATTCTGTATTAATGAGATTTTGGACAGTGCCATTTTGCCCCCCTTATTCTTTTGGCGGGCCATTTTCAATCGGGCCATTCTGACCCCTCTTGCACTTTTTCGGGCCATTTTGACCGGGTCATTTTGGACCGGGCAATTTTGACCGGATACCATTAGAAAGCGAATGCCAGTTTATAGCTGACACAGGGCGTATGCACGAAACCTTTGATTTGCCGAGGTGCAGACTAGCTTCTGTCATGTCTGAAACGAAATAAAACGTAAGAATGTATAAGTAACTTGTTTTTAAAATTACAAGTACTTATTTCAGAACACTGAAGTCTATACTGAACCAAGCTGCTCGCTGTAGAAAGATATGTATTGGTGACTCCTAGCGCGTGACGCAGCACTGACCAAGACGCAACAGGGCTTGATCACGAATCAAGACCTGTGCGTATGCTTGTTAGTTGTCAGGTACCTGGCCAAGATACAAAAAACCTGGTTACAAACCATGGGCTGGTGCTTGATACTTGGTTGGTGGTGAGCACAGAGATGTAACTCAGCACCAAGACACCAAGCCAAGACTCACATACCCAGTGGGTAACTTGTACTGAGGCCTAACTCTGCAGTGGCGCGTGCTTAGCATCAGATACCGAACGTAACCAAGGTTTGGTATGCCCATTAGTACTCGAGTCGACAGAGCTCTGGAGTAATCGAGACAGTTTTTAATATAATCCCTTCTGTGTTCAGACTTAACCAAGTAACGTAGTTCAGCTCTGGAATTACTGGCGGTCTACTGGGAAGCATCAAGTTTCGCGGCTAGGCCACAAGTGACCAAGACGCAGTAAGTAGCTTGATATCAGGACAGACCTCAGCAATCTGAAATGGCCTGTGCTCCTTTAAGGGTCGGCAGCCACTACGCCCATACTAGTAAACGGTGGAGACCTACGAGTAACACTTATCGGGGAAAGCAAACCCCCGTGATGTAAACTCAGATTTACTAGCACAGAGCGTACGAAGCAAAATCTAACAGATTCGCCAGCCAGTTATACTGACATCAGTATCCCAGATAATACAACATATTGTCTAACGCATAAATGATAAAAGAGGACTCGAGCCACTTGAGAAAATTTTTGGTTCCCAAATTGCGTGCTTCTTAGAGCTAACGAGAAATCCGATATAAAATAGGGATATCCGAATTCGAAACTTTAACGATAGAAAAGTGGAGATAATCACATTCGGAATTTTTATGAAGTGAAAAGGGGTAATTTTCATTCATTATTCTGCATTTCTTACAAAATGTGGATTCTTTTACAACTGGTCCAATACGTTTCCAACAGATCGACATTCCTCAGTGTAAGTGTGTCCAGATTTCGTTCTATGGTTGGTCAAGTGCCTTTATTTAAGAAAGGGATGTTTTCAATATTGCTTACGGGATGTTTTAAAAAGTTTGGTATTTTTAAAAGTTAGGTATCTCCCTCCTCACCCCCCCCCCCCCGGGGAGTGGAATTTTTGCACATTTACCGGAGTTTACCTCTAAGTTTGATGTCTATGTAACAAATACGTGCCCATGGGATAAAAACACTCAAAAATGGCTTAGGTATGGCCACAATAGGTTATTTTTCATATCTGTTTATGGGGTTCATTGGAATCGCGCCGCACACCCTTCAGTCAGTTTTTGTAGAAAGTCTGCTTCTGATGATAGGCAATGACTGCATATATTTCGGAAATGTGACTGTCTCTTACTGTCAAAGCCTCAGCTTTACCAAATAATCTGATATTTTGTTGCGTAAAAGAGCTTTTACGAGTAACAGCGTAATTCTGGTCACCACTACGTCTTTTCTTACCACCAAGCTACAAGGGCCAGAAATTCCACTTCTACCCAACCAAATTAATCCAAACTTTGTCAAGAGATAAATGAGTCCCTTTTAACACAAATGTAGAAGTTATCACACATTCCAACTGATTCCCTCCAGGAAATTTGAAGTTCACTCGCAATGACGTGTGTTTGCTAATTCACGCCGAATGGGAATGTCCTCTTTGTAGTAGTGACATAATACAATGTATTTCCGCACTTCTGACTGGCTGGCGAAGGATTGGCTTGATGGAACTGTTCGAATGGCTACAGAAAATTGTTTTCTATTACGTGAAAAAAAAAACAAAAGAAAATCCATCTAAAGTGAATATAAGCGAATTTGAAGCTTTTGCGATGTAAAAAGACATTTCGAGATATGCTATCAAAACTGGCTGCATTTCTTATGGTCACATACACACAAGACATATACACATATACTCACGTTATAGATGTGTATTTAAAGGTGTTTTGTTTGTTTTTGCTCAACTGGAAAATAACATAATATTTTTCATTTCGAAAATATGGTGTTGTGAGTGGAAGAAGTATGTGTACTGATGCATTTTCGTCTGTTGCGCACAGGAACAGAGTGCAGTTCCGAATGAACCTGTCCCCCCTTTAAGGGAAACGCTGAGGACTGAAAGAAAATTAATAAAATTAATTTCTTTTAAACAAAATATCCGTGCGAACGGCATCTGGCTCTGAAATAAGTCCCCCTTCCCGGCTTTTTGTTTTTTTGTTTGTTTGTTTGTTTTGGCAAGAGCCTTTTACCCCCTTCCTCTTATTGAAAGTAAAAAGCGTGCCACAAGGATATTATCCTGCTTACGAAGAACCCAATCAAATGTCATTTCTATATGCCTACATTTTACAATGTTGGCATTGAAACTAAGAAAAAGACAAACAAAACTGTCGGGTATGCGCTGCTTAAGTCATATGTTTCCTCTGTTAGTGAATTTTGAATGCTATATATTTTGTTGTTACTATGTTGCCTATTAAAAGTGTTTCAACACAGCATCCCTTTGTACACCACATTAGACTGCAAGAAGTATGCGACCCCAATATTTTGACACTAAAACTGCTAGTCTGCCGATAGCTATAGTCTTGACAAGAATTTTATATCTCGAAAATGCCTAATACTCGGAGATATCCCGTATCTCTGTCTTGTGCCACATACCTTCGAACTATGCCTATTTTGTCTAATTTTTTCCAAGACTTGAGTCGCGTATTTTCAATCGGATAGACTACTCGTTTTCTAAACAATAATCAGCTCCAATTCTGTGGCTAAGTGACCTCATCGGAGTGGGTTATTATTTGCCCAAAAATCAAAACATGTCTATCTGTAATATAAGAAAATATAAACACTTGACTGAAAGACCAACAGAGCACAACTGTAATATTCCCCTGCCAAAACGTTTGTGCTTTGACCAGGATGTAAAGGATAACTGTCAGAGAAGGCAGAGAAGACCTCTTCACAAGGAGTTCTGAACAATTTTCAGAATGTTTTCTATATTTATATGCTCAGTTAGCGTTTAGAAACGACTTTTCTAGCAATTTCCAAAATGTCTCGCGTTCGCTAAGTATTCCTCTCATCACGTGGCTTTATTTATCCCGGAATATTTCCTAGTATGTCTTCAGTATGCAAGAGTTTATGTAACGACTATGCCACGAACTCTTAAATTTATCAAGTTCTACTGTGTGTATTGTAGATGTGCAGTGTATTTTGAATTAACCTAATGTTGACTTGGAAATGCTTTCTTAAAAGATAGAAAATTGCCTGTAACGTAAACGCTTGACCTCTTGACTTATTAATGCAGCATTTGATATTTTGCTCAATGTGTTATTATCAAGAACTATTGTCTTTGCATTCAGCAAATTGATCAACTGAAACTAATAAAAAACGGGCGAAATGTACGCTTAAGATCTCAAAGTCACCAACATGAACTCTTAGAAAATGTTGGTCTTGAATTGCTAGAAACAGACAGATTTTTAGCAAAACAGATTTTGAATTCAGCAGATTGGCGGAAAGTGGCAAACACAACCACATTAATTTTAAATCTTATTGATTTAATGGACAGCTTAATTTTATCTAAGCTATAAATTAAATATAACTATTTTACATTCAGGTTCAATATCTTTTCATCAGAGAAGCAGTGACAATTATACCGCCATGCAATGTTTTTTTGGAACAAGAGTGCTTTCGAGTGCTCTTGAAGCCACTTGTTACTGTAGTGGTGAGCACAGTGTTTAGGGCTTGAAAGTAACACAGGCTACTGTGCAGGATACTGAAGACCAATATAGCTGTACTCGTGTTGTTTTGGAGTGATACGGGCGCTTTGCGGTGTTATGTGTTACGTGATTTGAGGGCCTGTTAGTGGGGGTTAGAGCCTTTCAAAAATTATATTTTATTTCTCATTTCTAACACACAAAGCCTTTTTGAACAATAAATTGAAATCTCCAGAATCGTCCAGAAATAGAAAACTTAAAAAGTAACGCTATTGTGATGCTATAGGTAAAACAGTAGGTCCAAAAAATGTTGCCTGAAAACAGTATTCTCATGATGTATTTTGCTCCAAAGCTGCAAATGTAACCACTTTACAGATATTTCACCTTGAAATTTTCATTTCGTCATAAGACGCTGATAAGACGCTAATGAAGACGTAATAAGCCGTTTGGGCATAAAAGACAATAAGTAAGAGATACCTTGGTGACCTTGACCTCATCGACTATGGTGAAAGTAAAACCGGAAATTGACCAATATCGAAAACGCTTAGAGATAGAACGATTTTGAGCTTATTTTCGACCCTTTGAGAATAAAAGATGATATGTAAGAGATACCGCGGTGACCTTGACCTCCTCGGTCATGGTCAAAGTCAAAAGCCGGAAGTGGGCCATTATCTCGAAACAGTTAGAAATAGATGAATTCTGAGCTTATTTCCGACCCTTTTGGCCTAAAAGACCTCATGTAAGAGGTTAAGAGTTCATAATTGTATTTTGTGACCTCCAAGTATAATTTTCGCTACTCGGTAGCAAAAACGGTCTAGTTTTCATTGTTTCTACTTCTTTCTTTAGAATTGGAAATCTCCTTGGATTATTTCTGATTAGTTCGTTCCAAGGTTTCCGTCTTTTCAGCTTAAGCACTGAGCCTCTTTTTTAAATTCTAGTGTGTTTTAAGGTATTTCATGTCCACACCTAGCAATAATAGCAGTTCTTTTGACAGATGCTCAAGACTGGTTTCACTTGCAATAATTTTACTCTATTATCTCCGGGGTTATTATATCACCAAAGCCGTAGTTTCTGTCCTTGATCTTGTTTTTGTGTAGTTATTCTGAGTACCCGTATGGTTTAAAATATTGCCAAGAAACATTTTAGCCACTCTGGTAATTATCAAGTCATTGTGTACTCTTAATGACCACTGTATATTACATACGGTAGCATATGACCACATTAGAGCTGTAGTTTTCAATTTATCAGATCTCAAAGTTTGATTTTATCACATTTCCACTTCGAAAATCAAGTCCAAGAGATGTGCCTTATGCTTACCTTATGAGATGTACCTTATAAAAGTGTAATAAGCGCTTTATGTAATCTGTCTTAAAGCTCGAGCTCTACTTGCTGTGTATTTAGCACAAGTCATGCACACATTCCAATTTTTAATCTTATTGGTTAAACACACTTAATATTGATAAAGTTATAACATAAAGGTACCTGGGATTTCCGAAAAAGGCCCAGGGCTTCTATTTGGAAACTGGCCAATTTCAGGCGCTCATGTAGAAACCAAATAGAACAGTTTCCTCATTAGAGCCCTAGGTCTTCTATTTTTTAGATGGGAAGGTGGCTTTTATTGAAAAAAAAAGAAAATTTACCATCAATCTCATGCTCTGGAGTAAAGGTGGCAGTAGGGAGGGGGCTGTCTGTTCGCCTTGTGCAAAACACAGGATTAAGCAACGACGTAGAACATGTCTAGCCGGTGCCTCATATCAAAGAATTAAGTGCACCGCGTCTGCATTGCGAGTAAACACGAGTTCTAAAAAGACTTGCAGGAAAGAAGGGGGCTTTTATAAGGAAACGATTTTTCAGGTCTTTATTTTAACTCCAAATAGAAGCCCCAGGGCTTCCATTGGGAAACAGTTCCCTAATAAGCCCCTGAGCTTTTATATGGGGGGAGCTTCTTTTCGGAAACTCCCGGCAGCTATTTTATACTTCTGTTAAAGACCTTTCCACCAGACAGCCGGAGACAATTTAAGCAATTTAAATCAATATCGTGGTGCGGTTAGGAAGTATCAGGGGCACTGATCAGAAAATGGGAGTACCATGGTTCTGCGGATTTAGAGTTGGGGTTGGTATTGGGAACTTGACAGGCCATTCGTTTTAAATTAAAATTTAAAATTTAATTTTTTTGTATGTAGATAAAATCAGTTTCAAAACTTCAGCATCACAAAATGATGTCATAGTGACGTCGCTGTCAAGAACTAGGTCACAAAATAACTCAGCAGCCTCATAGTTATTATTCCGAAACAGCAAGTGCAACCGACATTTTAAGCTTTGAAAACATTGGGACATTATTAAGACTCTGATGATGATGCCATTTTATCGAGATCAACAAATTTATCGAGATAATCAAGATCCTATACTCAGCTTTAAGTGTGGCTTATTTTATTTTCCTGGTTGTAAGAAAAAATTGTAATGAAAAAATTGCAACGGAAATAAGTGTAGCGAACATAATTGAAAAGATCATAACAAAAATGGGAAAATGGTAGACGAAAAAATTGCAAACTGTTGAAAATGGAAAACAGGGCTTTGTTCTCAGTTCATTTTTTTTTTCAAACAAAAAACGGTTGCCACTTTTCCGTACCCAGGTGCAGTCGGGTCGGAGGTGAAAAACAACGTATATCTGTATACAAACTGAACTCTAGGACACAATGTGAGAAGCCAAGAGGGACATTTTTTTGGTAAGCAGAACAGGCGTTGTGGGATGAAACAAACGTCAGATTAAGGCGCCTAACTGGGACGCTCATGAGATTCTGAACCTTTTTCCCTATCAATTAATGAAGATAAACTTGATGAGATAGAAATACAACAGGGGATGAAAAGGAGTATACTGTGTTTTCCTTACCATTTATAAGCATCAGTACGATGCTCAATATTTAAGAAAACCAGGGCTGTATCGAGCAGACAATGTCATTTATGTATTTTAGAAAAATTGACGTATGAAAACATCAGATTACAGACATTTTAAGGAATGCCAAACCATTGGAAATAACACAATAAGAATACATGATTTTGAGGTTGCTGTCAGTTGTTTTATTTGTCATATTACATTAGAATCCGATCGAGTTCGAGACCGTGATCATGTAACCAGACTTTACTGCGGTGCTGCTCACAGCAACTGCAACTGCATGAAAAAAAGTCAGGATCAGAACAATCCCCTTGTCATACCAGCTGTATTTCACAACTTAGGGGTTACGCCAGCCATTTCATTATGGCGACGATTTGCTGCATGAGCAGTTTCAGGACAGTAAACTACGCATTTTTTAAACAGAATTGAAATGTACATATCATACCATTGCATATTTACTTCTCACTGAGTCTTGGGATACATGAGAGCAACTATACATAACCTGGTGAGGAACTTAGCAAGGAAAAGCAGAGAGAAATTCTAAATCATGCATCAACCATTGAAAACATTAATCAACAAGATTTGTTACTGAGAAAGATAGTACCCAGGTGACTTTGGGCACGTGCCTGATAAATTTAATGTATCAAGTCTTATTCCACAAAAAGTGTTTTACGGTATGATGAGAGAGAAAGCATCACGGATGAATACTATAACCATGCACAGAATGTAGGGGATACATTTAAATATAACATATTATAGGCTGTACCTAAACAGCACACCATGTTTTTGGCTGACGTGTTAAAAAATTGTGTGTTTAACCACTTATGATATGGTCTAGTACATTATTATGCAGCTTCCGACCTATTATTGAACGCTATGCTCCGACATTCAAATGTTGCACTATCTGTTATCACTGACAATGAACTTCACAAATGATAGAGCGAGGCATACATGGTGGAATCTCTATGGGAAGTCACAAGTACGTCATACAAATAATAAATTAAGCACTTATGACTCAATCCGACCAGATATCTGCGTTATGTATTTTGATGCAAATATTTATACATTTGGAAAATGAATCAGTCCCTCCCTGAAGGCATTGGTAGAAATCTTCATTCCATTGATCCCATAGCTATTCAAGAAGATGGGTTCACAGGTTTTATATTGGAAGCGGACTTAGAAGCGCCTTAGATCAACTTTATACTTTTCACAGTGACTGCCCAGTAGGTGCAGATGTGCTGAATAACTGTCTCCCTAAAATACGAGAAACTGGTCTGTACCCTGTATCCCCCAAACAGAGTTATGTTGTACAATACTGGAATTTGCATCAGCAATTGTCATTAAGTCTGAAATTTCTTCCAGTAAATGGCTAGAGCCGTACATTTTACTTAATACGAAAAAGCAAAAAGAAGCCACAAATGCGTCTGAGAAGGATATCATTGTGAAGACAATGGAAAACGCATGTCTGGAAACGCATTAAATTAGAATTGGTGAGTAAAGGAAAACGCCTAAAGAAAACCAACAGTCCACCGTTTTAATATTTATAACGAGCAATTACCTAGAGTTCATTCAAAATAGGCTGAATGCCTTTTGAATAAACCGATTTATGTAGGATTTAGCATCTTAGATCTCACCAAAAAGTTAATGGATGACTTTTATTATTTTTAAAAGCCAAGCAAAACTGTAGTCCAATTTTACAGATAGTATGTGTTATAGTATTGAAACAATTGACATGTATCAAGATATGTTGCAAGATACCTGTTACTTTGCTACGAGTGATTACTCTACAACCCATTTCCTTCATTCCACTGCAAACCTAAAGTATTAGAAAAGATGAAGGATGAAACTGCAAGACATCCTATGGAAGAGTTGGTAGGTCTACGGTCCTAAATGTACCGTTATCATACAATGGGATGAAAAGCAAACCTACAAAGGCATCGGTCGGGCACATATCAGAAAAATGATGCATGAAGACTACAAAACAACTACGTTTGGAATAACCAGGCCATAGCCATAAACAATATACAACGAAGTCATGAACGTGAAGTTAAAGCAAAACGAATGGTAATGGTATCACTGTCTTGTTTTGACGATAAGATGCATGTGTTGAATGATGGCATTACCACTTTGGCTACTGGGCATTGCACACATTGTATCCACAAACACAACTGACCACCCACATACAAAATGATAATAATTTCTGTCTTTCTAGCTATCCTTTTACTATTTCTTAGCGTCCCAATATAGCCTTAATAGCGGAGTGAGATGTTTAACTCAGCTCTTCTCCTTTACTAGTTCTGCCCTTTTGTTCACAGTGAAATATAGCCTTCATAGCTGAACAGGAAGTACTACTCTTCAAGGATAATGCCTCTTTGCTTATTTGTAACTTTTAATTGATTCCCTTAGCAATTATCTTGATTCTGTAAGTTGATGGAAAGCTTGCTGCTCTTTCCAATACATAATACATAGCCGTATGTACCTCCACATTGATCACTTTTTGCCACTCAAATTTTGTAATTTGTTGTGTAGTGTGGTAGGGCAGCTTCGGTGACTTGACATTGCACTGCTACTGTTCTGGTATATGTGTTCTTTGATTATATCATCATCTTTGATTTTGCCATACGTATTGTACATAGTTACATTCCATTTGATGTCAAAAAGGCACAAAATGATATTTATTATTTGATATTATAACGTGTTTATTGCTTATTCTTTCATGGGTTGTTACATATAATACATATTATGTTAGAAAATATGTGTGATATAACAATAATATTTAATGTATATTTGAATGTATTCTATTGTTTTGAAATAAAAGTCTACTTTGTAAACATTCTTTGGTGAACAACAAATGCTTAATAACAACACCTAACTAAAGTGAATCGCAATTATTTTTAACAGTGCTTAACTGACAAGATTTAACTAATGTAAGTCATAATTTAATTTTCATCATTTAATAAACGATGGATTAGTACATCAAGCTTTGAAGATGAAGTCGGTGTAATTGTTTCTATACCTTTCCAAAATGTTTTCTACACTTACACCTCGAGCCCGTTGTAAAATGTAATTCACGTAGTAAAATCCATATGCATTTGACAAAAGTTATTGTAATAGTACCCTATTCATTCCAAAGTTCTTTCTTAGAAATTGAACTAAGCGTTTATCTGAGGGTAAATCAAACTTTGCTTTATTCAAAGTGAATCGACTACCCATATTTTCAACAATGTTGTCAAACTCCGAATAAATTATAATATTCATCGAATGCCCCAGCAGCTCACCAAAATTCATTTTCAGCTTTAAATTTCTATGTTTCTAATATCACAGTGGCACTATAGCCTGCTGTTAAGTCAAAGGCCAAGTGTGAATAGTCTTCACGCTCAGTTATTCAGCTGTTGCCTCCATGCAGCCCAACAAACCCTCCGAACAATATTTCACAGCATTGATAATAGGCTTTTTCCGCCATATTCGGCTGGAGAGCTTTGGTAACTATGGACTCACCATCTGTGTAAAGTTGAATAAAGTTTATGTAATTATGTAGAAAATGGTAGGGATTTTGACCACCTATTCCAGAAAAAGCTGAACTTTCCACCATACCCATAACAACTTATTTAGGTAATGGTCCAAGAAATATGATGTCTGTTGTCAAACGTGCAAAACCCTGCCGGAACAACAGCAACTATTTTAAATTCCTTACGTGATAATTTAGCTGGTATTTTCGGTTGTGTTTGCTCGTATAGATTTGCTCGCACTTTTTTGCATGATCAAGAAGCATTCCATGAAGTCAACTCGATAGCTGTCAACAGGTGTCATCATCATCATCATCATCATCATCATCATCATCATCATCATCATCATCATCATAATTTTGTCTGTAAAAGCTGTTTTTGACTTACTGGCAGGTTTGCGGGCTTGCTTTTCCTTTTAATATTTGACAGAGCACCTACGAGTCGTGTTGCGGTTTCCTGAACTCCTTTTCCGGCAACATCTTTTGTCATGCGATTCTTTTTTGTCAAATGAAAACAGCAATTTCTGTACCAGATGCAAGTATTTCTGTAGCCAATGCAACCAGAAGGGATGAATTGCATTTCCTATTGAATTCGAGCTCCTCTAAACCAAGACAGTGCCCGACCCACTTGGTTCAGAAAATTACTTCATAAATATTTAGATTGTGAATATAGGGCTTCATAATGCTTTTTGTCTAAAATGAAGTTCACAGATACTTTACCTGTGTTAACTAGTACTTTTTCTCTGGGTCGTTCTTGATATTGATTTCAGTAGTGTAGAGCTCGTTAGTATTTATAAAAACATATTGAATGGCAAATGGACGTAATAAAGGAATATAATATTTTGTCTAGGACGTTACCCCCGAGAAAGTACTACCCGTAAGCCCATACCCCGAGACAATACCCCCCGTTCCGTTTAGACAATACCCCCCCCCCCCACCCACGTTACTGAAACAAAATTAAAAGAAAAATACAGCTGTATGTTATATTTTTATCCAAAACTTGACAATATACTGAACATAGACCAAACGACTACCGCTTTAAATTATAAATTACATCCATATATCGAGTCCGTTGCTCATTCACAGTCAAATGAAATGGCGGCAACCTCATAATCCACCATCACACTCTCAGGGTACATGGGTCAACTACTCCAGTGGGTACCAATAAATTATGTGACTCCGGAAAGCGTAACCAATAAAGTTTTTGACTGGCTTAAGACTAATTGCGACTACTCCAGTGTGGCGCATATGGAACGTATGCGTGAAATTAGCAGAGTAAATTTCAATTACGGCAAGTAAGCATGAAATCAATTGCATAAGTTCGTTATTGCAATTATCTGTCCATGTTTATCTCGATTGCACAACAGCGGCCGCATATACCTTTTAAAAGTAGGTCATAGAGAAATTTCTGTATCTTGAATAGCCTTTAACTATATAGATCACAGGAATACGGGCTAATGTTAAACTATCTAATTAACCAACATATTGCCAAAAAATTATTAAAAAAGTTGGGGGCGGGGGTATTGGCTCGGGGACATTGTTTTCGGGGAAAGGGAGGTACGGCCCTACTGGGGGTATTGTCTCGTGAGTACCGTCGGGGGGGGGGGGGGTAATGGCCAGGAGGGTATTGTCGCGGCTGGTACGGTCCGGAAGCCATAATAATTACTTGAGAATCACAAACACTACAGTACACATATAGGGTGTAAAATCCAGTGCAATGTCAGAATGGTCATCCCTGCTCCCGCGAGCCTTCATTAAACGTAATGAAGATAATTTAAGATATTCCCCATTCTGACTCACGAAGATGGACTTCCTTAATGTCCTGTGTGGTTGTACGTTTTGTAAAAATTGTTCATGGAATTATATACATATATATATATATATATATATATATATATATATATATATATATATATATATATATATATATATATATATATATATATATATATATATATATATATATATATATATATATATAATTATTGCTATTATTATTGTTATTATTATTATTATATTATTATGGTTGAAAAGAAAATGGACCGGCTGCTGGGTTTGTAAAATTATTAAGTTAAAAAGAAGGAAGAATGAAAAAGAGCTTTTAGAGGAGAAATTTATATTAAAAATTTCAAACGTTAAATATTGTTAAAAAATAAACTCTACTTGCATATATTTCCGCTATTTTTGTTACGAATTGCCAAAAATGTAATGTGTTTTCGGACTTGAAAGTAAAGAGAAAGTGGGTCACAATCAACTATAACCGTCCTCAAAATCGATACATGAGTGACGATATTTACATCACAAACTGAAAACGAAACGTCATCTAATTACAAATGTCATATAATTATGTCATATGTGCATTTGCTGCGTTGTTTTTTTCGCGATTTGAGTTGAAATAATTTACTTCGGTTGAACTGTCAAAAATAAGAAGAGGAACGTTCGAAAGGGAGAAAATACTTGTTTATGAGGCGGGCTTGTGAGGTTACCAATAATCTATGTCTTTCGCCAGTTTTCATGCAAGTTCGCCATCCCGGAAGACAACATTTATCCCGAAAATGACATTTTTTGTCACGCAAATTATCACCCGAGAGGTCGGCTAAATAAAACAACACTTCTTTAAATGGTAGGACTACCTAAACCAATTCATCTTCCGAATTTTGGTATACTTTTTCTTTTAATATTGGTTGTTTATGCAGTTATTTAATAAATTAATTCGCAAAATTCTCAGATTTCGGGATGACAAAATTATATGGCAGATTAAAGTTTTCCAAAAGTATTTTGCCCGAAAATATTTAATTTCCCAATAACTCAACACAAACACTACAGTTTGCTTTGTAATTCTCTGGAAACATGTCTAAAATTCTACCTTCCAAAGAGTAACTCCATTACACAGAAAACAAAAAAAGTAATCTTTGAAAAACCACCCAAACGTTGCGGGCGGTCGTAGTTTACTGGTAGGTCTTAAACCACATGAGTTTAAGACGTATAAATTAAAGTGTATTATCACTGATGACAGAAAAGAAGACATTTTTGAAGGTAAATATTTATTTTAAAGGGTAAATTGTTGGTAATTTTACACAGGTCGATCGGATGATTTTGTGTGCACTGATTTGAAATTAATAAAGATATAACTGATATAATGCCTTGCGAGGGGGAATTACGTCGGAAACAATTATTACACGTAGCAAATAAATACTTAGTATTTATTTTCTTAAGTGCAAATACAAAGAAAGCTAGTCAAATATCAAAACTCGCTGACCGCAATACTGATTACGCGTCACCCCACCTGAGCACACTGAGTGCAAAAATAGTGCGTGGTAACATTTTGAAGAACGACATAAAAATAGCAAAAGTATGCATAAAATATAAGTAATACATCCTTCTGAGTGCTTACGATATTGTTTTTTGAATGAAGTTTACTATTTTATTGCTCAATGTTCACAGCAAGTTTTATAACGTTTCAGCTTTTGGTGTGCTTGAGCATTTAAGACACATCACCTTTTAAAATGTTTAGGTAAATTCCAAACAACTGTTTAATACTTTGTTTGAGTAAAGCCTTACGTCACTGTGGTCCCCTGTACGCAAACTTCGTGTATAAGCCAGAAATGACGATTATACTATGGATATAGCGTTATTTACATAAACGAAAGATTTGTCTTGAAGCAAAATACCAGTGCGAATACGAAGATGCACTTCTGTTGTTGATTTTAAGTCAACGTAAGGTTTGGTTAAAAGCATCTTAAAAGGCTTTAATAAAAAAAATAAAAATTTTCTGGGTACACTTGATGAGCCCTTGTAGTAATTGTGCACTATAAATAGAATGCTTAAATTGTTTCCCCTGGTTGCCACTCTAGACAGTCAGATCATTCGTTCATTGCTATGTCATTAAGTCATCAATAAGCAACAGGCTGGTCATTTTAGGGTCAAACCGGTCTTCAGTGGGTTTGGTTATACCTTTATGAAACATGACGCACAGATTCTAAATTTATGATAAAAGAATTTAAGAGATAATGTTTTAAATCATTTTAAAATATTTTATTTATGGACATAAAAAGAAGTCTAGTTTCTCCGTATTACATTATTTATATTTTAAAGCATAAAAAGGAAGTGCTTGGTGAAACAATTGCTTTGGGAGAGAGACAATGCCAAGCAGGCACACTGACGGCGGAATAATAAATCTGCTCACACCAACGTAACAATGCCACTTGCTCAACTCTGATTCCATTCACGTTCCACTCACTTTTGCCACCTTCTTGTCACAAATGAAACAGCGTGTTTCGTACTTCTCGAACAGAAGAGAATGTGGAAGAAGAATGCTGCTCTGTATTTCCCATGCTTGCTTGTAGACAGATTGTCCTCTGGTGCCGGTTCCGCATTTTTATACTGTTTGCAACACGGTCCATTCTCTTCCAGATACAGTCCGCTGTGTTATGGCCCACTCTCTTGTGTCCTTAGTCTGATTGACTTCTGATGAATACTGCCATCAGAACTCTGTCTGAATCCTCTTCGATGTTGCCTGTCAATCATTGGGTTATTCTCTTCACGCGCCGAAAATTTTATTTTTTATATACTCTCCCCCTCTCATGCCACCCGTCCATCCACTGTCAAATCTGATTAGTCAGCATAACAACAGAACTATTGGTTGTTACTGACATCACATCAGTGTGATCTGACTTTCCTGAAATAAGTCAAAACGAAACTCTCCCCCCTTGCCATTTTCCTCGTTCGCGTAACAACATGGCGATTGCTTCTTAGTGATGTTGCGTCAGTGTGCTCTTGTTGTCTTGAAGTAAATAAAAATGTTCTTGAAGGTAAAGCAACTAACCCTCCCCTTTCTCATTTTGCGATGCGGTTTTTGTTAATTTTATATAAAACATTTTGTTTAAAAAAGCTCTTGGCAATCTAATAACATATAAGAAATATAAGAAACGGTATGTGTATGTGTGTGTCTATGTGTGTGTCTGTGTGTGTCTGTATGCATATGAAACTACACGTTTAAAACTTTTGTGAGTGTTACGGAAGGTGGCGGAAAAAATTCAAAAGTAAGTTTTTTCTACAAAACCAAAATCACAAGAACGGGACAGTGACAGAGATATCTCATTCATTTGTAAAAGTCTAACATGAGTTTGTCAACTTTTACGTAACGTTCTCTGTTTGCAATCTTTGGAAGGGATCGGGGATCTCTTATTTCATTCATCTATAGTGTAATATGATTTGTTCTTCGGTGTGACGTCAAAGTGCTCTGTGCTTTATGGAGGCAGTGGGGCTAGTATGGGAAGTGGGACCGGCGGAATAAAGCACATATGTAATTTTGTATTAATGGACAACCGGACGTGCAGATAACCACAATCGGAACCAGAAGCGGTTCATCCCAGCGTTTTTCTATCTTTTCTTGTTTTTCTTTGTGCAAAAAGATGCAAAATGCAGAATGCAAAACAAGCTTTTAATTGTAAGAGTAGAGGGGGAAGACAACTTCTGGACGGACCGTCCAGAAGTATTCTTTCTCATTGATTCGTCTGGACGTCCCATGAGATTTCTAGCTGGTCTAAAAATTCCAGGTGAACATTTTTCATTTTTGGACTCCTCTAGTCTGTTTTAGGAAGATTTCTGGCCGGTCTATTTTAGACCCCCCTACGGTACGGACCCCAACAGTCTATCTTAGGAAGGAGACTTCTGGTTTGTCTATTTTTAGTAACGAGACTTCTGCATGGTTTATTTTACACCATTTTTACTTTACCTTTTTTTTGCTTGAAGTTTTTTTATTGATAACTTCATGTATGACGTCATTGATCAAAATTTCACACGAGCATATCCTCTCTCATTCCATCGTTTATTATCAAGATAGTGAAGTGATAAATAAAAATGAATATCTCAAATGAAGAAGTGGAATATGAATGGCGTCATGCAATGCTGCCAAACTTTGATGAATTTGAGACATTTATGTAAAAAGCTACTTGCCGCGTCATCGATCCCTTCAACAATGCTGAACAGTATGTAGATCATACATGTGATGATACTCGTGCAGCACAAATGCAACACACGTATAAAAAGATTTACCTCCTGCAAAGAAACAAAAGAAGGAACATACAAAGAAAGGTGTAATACAAGCGGGTAAAGGTAGAAGAATAAGCCTTGGTGGATATGCACATCAAGAAGTGTTTGAACCTGAAAATGACTCTGACTTGCTACTGGAAATGCGACAGAAAGAAAATCGCATCACACGACATTTGAAAGAAAGATTAGACGTTTTAGCTCCATTCAAGAAAATAACAAAAAATGAAGAGGGAGTGTTTGTAGAACTTGCGGATAAGACTCATCTTGGCACTCAGACTTTTTGAGCATTCAAGAAATAGATATTGAAAACGATTTGCAAAATGCATTCAAGGATTTTTCAGCAAATTTGATGAGCATGAAGGATCTGGATGGGTGTTGGATAAGATTCTCCAGATTGAAGTTCATACAGCTACACAAGAACCCTTGCAAGATTCCAGCTACATTGAGATGCCAAAGAAGATAAAGAATACTAAGGTGTTATCAACATCAAGAACAGAGAGAGCAAGTGCACCCTATGGTCTGTATTGGCTCATCTACATCCGATGCAGGATCATGTAAATGAGCAATACAAGTATCAACCGTTTGAGCATGAGCTGAATGGAGAAGATATAACACCAATTCAGCAAATGCCCAAATTTGAGAAGATGAACAACATCGCTATCAGTCGCATAAGTCAACATGATGGTGACGATGAAATCAACTTACTGCTTATCAGTGACAATGAGAAAATACATTATTGTCTGATCAAGAACTTTAGTCGACCCATGAAGTATCGTACAAAACATGAGGGCAAAACGTTTTTACTGCCTAAAGTGCCTGCATGGATTTATGCGACAAGCGATTATCACTTCCAGAGGATACAATCATTCGATTTAAGGGCATTGCAAAACAACAAAAAGCACCCTTTGTCATTTATGCTGACTTTGAATGCTGTACAGAGAAATGTGACACACTGGACATGTATAAACATCACAAGGCCTACAGTTTTGCTTGTGTCGTAGTCAATATGAGAAGCGTGATCCTGCGCTTTACCGTGGAGGCAATGCTGACCAGAAATTTCTACAGTATATGTTCGATGAACGTGAACATATAGTGAATCGACTGAGCGACCTAAAATGGCCAAGCTACTCATTGTTACGTTTGTTAGGAGTTTATGGGAGTGGATCGTATGCGAGATCATGATCATATCAGTGGAAAACACCGTGGAGCAGCCCATAGTGAATGCATCCTACAGTTTCGCTTAAGAAAGGGTCAACCAGGAAAAGGGGATTTATTCATCATCCCTGCCCCATTCCACAACCTACGAGGATACGCCAATCATCTTCTTATAGAGAGCGTATAGGAAAATGAAAAAAACTTGAAACTGTCAGTCATTCTCAACACTGTTTTAAAAGTACATTGCGAATATCATGGACAATCAAAATTCAACGACTCCTACCAGTTCATGGGAGCATCCTTGCAAAACCTGATAGTCAAGTTAGCGGCTGAAGGCAAAGAGAAGTTTCAGAATATGACTGCTCATGTGCGTGGCAGTAAGCAGCAAGAGTTAATTTTGAGAAAAGAAGCATGTCCCTATGACTACGTTGATGAACCCTCCAATTTTGCAGAAACCAAGCTTCTACCACAAGAAGACTTTTACAGTTTATCGCCGGAAGGAATTAGTAATGAGGATTGTGCTCATGCACAATGGGTCAAGAATGTATTTCGCGGCAACAGCTTTAGATAGAATCATGACCTCTACCTGAAAACAGATGTGTTGTTGCTGGCAGATTTATTTAAAATTTTAGAAATATGTCTTAGCACATATGGCTTGGATCCTGCTTATCACTATACAGCATCAAGTTTGACATGGGATGATATGCTGAAACATATCAAGGTCCAATTGTAATTGATAGATGATATAGACATGTATCAAATGCTGCAGCAAGGTTTGCAAGGAGGTGTTTCATTCATTACACACAAATATGCAAAAGCCAACAACTCCTACATTCAAGACTATGGTGTGACCTAGTCAACAACTACATCATGTACTTGGGTGCGAACAGTCTGTATAGGTGGAGTAGGTCACAGAGTTTGTCAGAATCTCTGGACTACATGAAAGTGAGTGAGGCTACTGATACAAGATATATTTTAGAGGTAGATCTCGCATACGCGGATGAAATCAGTGATCAGCATAATGACCAGCCAGTGGGTGCTGAGAAGAAAACTGTTCGAATCAGCGAATTGTCCGAATACAGCCAGAACCTGAGAAAGCAGTTAGGATTGAAATGTAAACCTACGAAAAAGCTGATTCCCAGTCTCAGTGACAAGGAAAAATATGTCGAATATTATAAAAATTTGCACCAATACGTATCTCTTGGATTGAAAGTGACAAAGGTGCATCGAGATATCATACTCCAACTAAGTAAGTGGATAGCTAAATGCATAGATGTCTACACAGATAAGAGAAAAATTGCCAAAAAAGCATTTGACAAAGACTTTTACAAATTGATGAACAATGCCATATTTGGAAACACCATGGAAAATGTGAGAAAACGAACCAATGTAGAATTGATCCACAATGAAAAATGGTTCAAAAAGATGATGGCTTAGCCTACGTTTCACAAATTCCACATTTTCAATGAGGATTTGATATAGTGCACTGCCTCAAATTAGATCAAAATATAAACAAGTCCCTCAGATTGGATTTACTATTGTGGATCTCAGCAAAACCCTCATGTATGATTATCTCTACAATTACACAAGGAAGAAGTATGCAGAGGCAAAACTGCTGTTCAGTGACACAGACGGTTTGTGCTATGACATACCAACCAAAGATATTTACAAAGATATGCGACAGGATAGTCATTTTTTGACAGAAATGATTATCCAAAAGATCATTTCCTGCATTCGACTGTGAACAAGAAAGAAAATGAGAGATGAAACTGCAGGAGTACCCTTTGAGGAGTTTGTAGGACTTCGACCCCGAAGATGTACAGTTTGCTGTATGTTAAACAAGAGAAACGTGCTGTTAGAGGCGACTGACACATGCTCAATACAAAGACGGTTTATTTAGAGACGAGCAGTCACATGTCGTGGCAAACATCATTTGAAGCCATAAACAACCCATTTTTTAGAGAAGGTTGGGCAGGTTAGTCTATCACCATTTGATGACAAGTGATATGTGTTGTATGATGGTTACACCACGTTAGGTCATGGGTATTATACAGCTCATAGTGCACCCCATGAATGCATGGGTTAAAAGGCTTCCGCCCTCAGACATAGCAAGCATTTTGTATCAAACTGTTAAAGAGTGAGCATGTCTGCAGTGAATGAACAGCAATCGGCATCTACGGTAAGACCTACAGCAAAGTCTGAGTCTGAGACCACTGTAACAGCTAAAGCAACAGCCTCAAAAGTATTCACAGTTTAGAAAGATGAAAAGAGATGAAGTTCGCTTGCAACTACCATGCCACCGAGTAAAAACCGAAAAATGGAGCTTAAGGCGGAGCCAAAAGCAGAAATCTAAGCCAAACGAAGACTAAAGCCTAAAGCAGAGGGAGGATCTGAGCTTAATGCTGTTGCCACTGCAAAATCTATGAAGAAGATGAGTGTAGCTGATTTAATAATTATGATACCCTTCAATGGAGAAAAATCTATAAAACTGGTGAAATACCAACAACAAGTGGTATTTAACATTCGTGAATATATCACAGATCATGCTTCTTGGAGGTTTTATCCTACCAAATAGGGAATTTTGTTGTCATTAAAAGAATGGCAAATGTTGAAGAAGCAAGTGATGTCAGTGGATCACGTGCTTTAGCAGCCTGATGCGTATAATTGCTGCGACATTCAGCAAAAAAGTTGTCAGTTGTCATCATAAACTCAAACGTGCAACTATCTCTGAATCACTTGAATGAACTGACGATCTGTTATTGTGGCACTTTCATTATCCAATCTTCTGAATATCGAGTCGTGTTGAAGGATTATTTTGAATCTTTACCAATGCCAGGATTTCACCTACACGTGTCAGAACATCTTAGTATGAAAACCATTTAACGTGACGGTGAGCGCTGTATACAGTTTCAACAGTATGAGGAGCTTACCGAACGCTATAATTTCATCACGCTCAGTACAAAACATTGCAACCAAGTGTAAGATGCTTCGCAAGGACTTAAAACTTAGCTTTGAACCAAACAGACATGTACAATTGATACATTGTTCAAAAAGTATTGACTTTACTCCTAATATGTGAACTATGACAAAGACTATGAAAGGTTTAAATGAATTCACACTATCAAACCATGTCAATGTGAAAGTGATTGAGTTGGATCAATGTTATGTCAGTTTTCATAGCATTTACAAACGGGCTGATAATATTTATGGTACTTCTATCAATTAAAGTTGTTGAGGGTGAACTAATATGTTACATGTGCTAATATGGACAAATAAAACAAATATGATGTTTTTCAACTTTTTAATTTTTTCTCAAGCAAAATTTCACTGAAATAGATAAGAATATATGATATACATGGTTTACGTGTGAGCTAACACCTCTCCAGGGACTCTCCTTACAAATAAAAAGGGTTTACGGGCGAGAACAATGGTTTATAATGTCTACAGACGAAGTCTTTTAATATAAAATCACCATCGTTTTAATATATCTATGTCAAACACGCTATAATCTCGAGCTCTATGCAATATATAATACACACAATAAAAACCACAAGTATTGCAAAGGAGCTGTTGCAATGGTATCGAATTATACACGGACTCATTATTTAACAACTTTTCCAAACGATTGTTATTAGTGCAAGTCCATTAGTCAAAATATTCCACAACTTTGTCGAAGTACACGGCAACCCAATGTTCACCAGGTTCATCATGGTTGTCTGTGTTGATGAAATAGGTCCCTTGCTGTAATGCTGATAATTGATCCATAGGAAACACTCCTACTGTCATGTCATGACATTTGTCATGACATCATGCATCAAGATGGCAACTATCCGCTTCGTGTTCTTATTTCAATGATACGGTCAAATTCAGCATAGACTATGACATTGGCTGTATTTTGCAAAGCATTGGCAAAATTCATCTCTAGCCGCAGGTTTCCATGTTCGACAAGAGAGCAATGGTCACCATCATCCTAATCAGGTGTTAAGTCGAAACAAAATAAAGCATAGCCTTTAGGCCAATCTTCTCGTTTTATGATGTAGCTTTTCTCACCATTCAATTTATCAAAAGATTTGTAAAGAGTTTCAAAAGTGTTAAGATATTTTCCTTGAACAATGTTAAGCTTCAGAGGTTTGATAGGACTGGTTTACCATGAGTGTATGTTGTATGTAGTTAAGATTAAAATGTTCAAATTGTGTGAATTTCTTGTCATTGTTCCAGAAAATATTTCAATATGAACCATTCCAAAGACAAAACGTTTTAGGAATTGACCCAAAAAGATTTTTTACAAAGGATTCATAGGTATCATTTGCAGCAATTAATAAATATTTATCTTTTTGCTTATGCAAACGCATTTTCATGCTTATGGAATTGGGAAGATAATGATCCTGCTCAAAAAAGTCCACTCTTAAGGCAACCGTAAGCATACACTCAGGACTTAGAGGCGTATGCAAATAACGATTATGTAAACCATTATTTCTTGCTTCAGGTATATCGACACCCTCAGCATTTACATGAAAGCCTGTCATGTACTTTCCATGATTGGTTAATTTTACCGCATCAAAATTCATCGATCCAGCAGTATCCTTAGAGATGAGACGTGTTGAGCGTTCAGAATTGAGACTTTCTTCCGAATCATGAATGAGGTGAAAAATGATGCTAGTATAACCATGGAACTTGTAACTATGCGAAATCAATCGATTCATTCATTATTGGACCATAAGCCCATAAACAAATCATTCATGGATGTTATCGTGTACACCACAAAGTGTTCCATGAAGCTTTCCAAGGCTGCATACAACTACATACTACATGCTACATGACGTCTACTATTCTTTGAATCTAAATATTCTTCTGTACATACAGGAATATAAAACTCTATTGGAGCACCATCTGTAATGGTAGTGAGTGGTTGATGGTCTACGTCATAATTTTTTTATAGCAGTTTGTGATGGGGGTATGTGAAACCATTCCAATGGAGAAAGACTACATTCACAAGAATGATCATGGATGATTGACATTTTTTCTATTTCCAAAATATTTCTTTTATTATTGCTCCTTTTACTTTCTTTCGCCTGCCAACAACTTTCGTTGGTGTACTTCATTTATTAATAGCACCTACAACTTCTTGAGCTACACGACCAGTCACGTCTTTAACCACATTCTTTACAGCCTTTTAAGATGTGATGCAACAATTTTAGCTCCTGCCTTAATGAAGGAAATAGCCATACGAGCCAATGCCCCCAAGAAAGAATCAATATTTTTAAGTATATTTAAAGCAAACTGACCAATTCATCTTTTGTGACTGCACTACAACATGCTAATAAATGAAGAAATGGTTGATTGATTTAAATTCGTTTAGACCTCTTGACTTTCAATATCAAACTGTTGTATTTGTCCTTCATGCACTATTTTATTCACATAAACGTAATGTGTATCACTTGGTAGAATTCCTGAACGAATACGTAACTTATCTTCTGTCCTTGGTTTCAAATCAAGGGAGGAAAAGCCAAGAGGTTTCCTCGTAGCATCTTGATATGCTTCAATGAGAAACTGAGATTTTCCTGGATACATTTGAGGAGCCAGTGTACTAATCTATTGACTATCTCCTGGATTTTAAAGAGAATAATGTAATATGTGATTAAACTAATATTACGCATTTCTTAATGGAATGCCGTTTTCACATTTATTAAGGAATTATTTATATCAAAAAATAATTTTTGATCTCAAAAATTGATCTTTTGATATCAAGAATTAATTTTTGATCTCAAAAAATCCCTATTTTGATATCAATAATTTATTTTTGCTATCTGTAATTGTATTTTTGATAACTCTAAATGTATTCTTGATCTCAAAAAATAATTTTTGATATCAATAAATATTTAGAGATATCAAGAAATATTTATTGATATCAAAAATGATTTAATGATATCTAAAATTGATTTTTTTATATCAAAAATTTAATTCTTGATAGCAAAAATGAAATATTTGAGATCAAAATATTAATTTTGAGCTCAATAATTCATTTTCCTTTTATTGATATCAAGAAGTTATTTCAGATATCATCATTTTAGAATGGAACTATTTTAATTTGTATTTTGAAATTTGCAAATGATTTTTTGATCTCAAAAATTGATTTTTGATATCAAAATATGAGTCTATTTTTTTAACAAAAAATTCAGAAGCACACATCTGTAAATCAATAATAATGGCCCTTGTATGCTTGTATGCAGAATCTTTGTAAAATTCATTTATTGATAGCAAAATATAAATTAATGAGATCTACATTGATTTCTTGATATCTTTAATTATGTCTTGATATCAAAAATAAGCATTAAATGTTAAAACGGCATTCCATATTTCTTTTCTTTGATGAAACAGAGTGTGTAGCATCAAAATAATGCTTAGATTTTGATGGCTACTTCCAACACTAAACAATCTGGTCATGCTTTCATGGCTGTGGCATTTGGTCATGAGACCATAAATAACCAGTAAGTTATTTTGTTTTGGATTGAAACGCTTTTCAATATCTTCTGGAATGCTTTGATGAAATGTCACTCCTTTCATGTCTGCAAAACGGCTGATCCACAGCATAGAATCATAAATATTTTTCGGAAATGGTTGAATGACTTTCTTGTTTAATGAGTTCTTTCACAAGAGGCGTTTCTCCACTACCTGTTGATCCAGAAACCAGACATCTAAACGTATGTTTCATAGCACTTGAATATCAGATACCTTTATCTAACTATTAAATTTCTTTTGCCAGCCTAATCACTTGACAAATAATTCTTTCACACCTCGTCTCTTTTGTGTCTTCAAAACTTTTTCAAATGTTTATATGGATTTAATGTCTTTTGTAACATCTTGTAATTCTTCTTCATAGAAATGACCATCAATATATTCCTCTAAGAAAAGCCTTTGATACGATACAAGTACATTCTTTGCCTCTTAGAACGATGTGTGACAATGAACACTTCTTGTGTCCGTTTAGCGTGGTAATCCTTTTGAAATACACAATTCATGTGTGAAATACGAAGGTGTTGACCAGTGTTAAACTTGTTGGGTTTTGCCTTTTTCTTTGATTTTAATTTCAATTTATAAATATACATGTGTTTCCATACTTTAGATTCAGTCTTTGTGGCAATGTCTACAGGTATTTGGTAAGGAGCCATGAGGCCTATGATTATAATTGTAGACTGAGTCTTGTAAAATATTTGTATACCGATACGTTTGCCGATGTCGAAAATAGCGATACACCATTCCTTTGAGAGTACGTGTGACTCTTTCAGTTGGCTTTCGTCTCATTCTCGGTAGATTATGCATGAATGTCTTCTTTCTCTAGAAATTGCTTTACCCATCAGTTTTTAAATTCTGTTCCATTATCTGACCCCAGTGTTCCAGGTCTTCTTGTTTCTTGAAAAATCTTTTGGAAGCCTTGAATGACACTTGTGTGAGTTTTGTTTGAGAGAGGTTTTACCCACAAGTGTTTGAAAAAGACATCTATTACGAATAGTAGAAAGTGATTGCCTTCAAAATGTGCTGCAATATTGGATAGATCTGCCAAATCCACATCCCACCTATCATCAATACCACGGGTAACATGTGTTGTCTTTGAAATTTGTATTTCACTGGTTCAAGTAGACTAAAGGGATTTGAACTTGCAACCACTTTTTCACTTTGAAATATGTCACAGGATGTTTGTTTTGTTTCTGTATTTTGTACGATTTAGTAGGTCCTGCAAATGTTCCAGGGATTCTAGGTTTAAAGTACACATTTGTTAAGTAGTTTTTTCCATGTTGTCATCTTAACTCGAAATGAAACCAATCATTCACATAATAAAGCTCTTATTGACATGCAAATATGAATAACTTAATTTAGAGAAAACGGTTAAAAGATTATGTTGTGCACTACAGTTCATGTATATAAACTTTTATGTTCTTCCAAGTTTAATTCGTTTTTGGGTTCTTTTGATATATACTTTAATGTTCCCCTCTGATTAAATATACATAACTATATACATTTCCCATTTCATTCTTTCCAGGAGATGATAATTGTTTGACACCACTTCTCCGCCATTTGTCATAAGTTGCTTCAAATAATGACTTGCCTCTACATTCTTTTAACTTTTTACGAAATAACACACACTGATTTCATTTTACATCCAAAACGCCATGCATTTTGCTTACCTTCACTGTGTGCCATAAGGAACATGGCTTTATTCCTTTTTAGCTATGCGTTTCGTTCATATCGATTTCTACATGAAACGATAGCTAAAACGGTACCTTGATTATGAAAAACTGCTTTCTCATATTGATAGCTTTACTTGAGTTGAATGTATATCCATATTTTTTAGTTTTGTTGGAAACATGTTTGAAAGAACATCCTTATAGCCACCAAATAATAAAACATGCTCCATGTTGCCTGGTCGCATTTCTTGTAGCAAGTCAGATCAATTTTCAGGTTTGCAAATTTCTTGTTGTGCATGTCCACCAAGACTGATTCTTCGAGTCAGGGCTGTTGTCGGTTAGAGACCTCAGTACCACCTGGTGGCACTGGGCCGAGAGGTGGCACTGGGCCGAGAGGTGGTACTCGGCCGAGAGGTGGTACTGGGGCATACACGTTGTAATATCAATTCCTAACTCCCTCCTTCCCTCCCTCCCCCCTCCATCCCAGGAGAGGCTGTTGTCAGCCAAAAGCCCAAGTCTCTTCCATGGCACCAACAGAGCAAGTGGTGGCACTGGGGCTCAGAGGTGGTACTGGGGCTCCACGCTATTTTAAATGCAAATAACTCGTTCTTTATTCAGCATTTCACACAAACTTACAATCAGTCAAGAAGAATAAGTCAGGACACGTTGATTAAAGACCTCAAAATCAATTTCGTGCCATGGCACTGGCCAACAGAGCAGGTGGTGGCACTGAGGACCCTGAAATTTTGAAAACGTTTTCCACACTTTTCTTTATCTTTAATTCTTAAAAAATACCCACTCGAATATTGACAATAAATTAGGACACATTGGTTCAACTGTCAGGAACCACTTTTTGACCACTCAGTTCTTCGAAATTGAAAGTGGTGGCGCTGAGGTCCCTAGGTGGTACTCACGCTCCTCGATATTAAATCCTTCCAAAATGCTTCATTTCGTCATCGTTATATCTTAAGGAGAAGAAAAAAAGATATCTGCTTTGCAAAAATGTTCCAAGCCCACTTTTGGACCATCAAATATACCGTCGTCATAGGTGCTTGCACTGAAGACCCTGAAAATTTGAAAATGTTTTCCATGCTTGGCTTTATCTTTAATTCTTTAAAAACCCATTCGGATATTGACAATGGCATAATCTACTTATCAGAATAACAAAGTTAGCAGAAAATATGTAGATCCGTTTAAAGCGAGCAAAAAGCTCTCCTGTCACCCCGAGGCTCTGGTGCCATCCCGATCCAATATTCTGTCCTTTCGCCTGGTTTTGTGCCCCTAAATTTTTAACTTAACGAAGAATGTGATTTTCTTTCTATTTGAAGTCCGAAGAAAACTCTGTGATGCAGAAATGAGTTTCAAAATGCAATAAGCTCTTCTGCCACCCCGCAGAGCTTTGATGCTACCTCGAGGATATGATGTCACCCCGGCCCCTCAGTACCATCACCGGGTCCTCAGTGCCACCAGCGGGTCCTCAGTACCACCACTTCACATTTTCGGAAAATGAGCATTGATTTTTAGCTGTGAACGTTTCTTTCAGCTTAAAGCAACATAGTCTACCATTTTGACGCAAAAAAAGTTTGGGTCCTCAGTACCACCACCGAGTCTTCAGTACCAAAAATTTCGAAGAACTGAGTGGTCGAAATGTGGTTCTGACCCTTGAACCAATGTGTCCTAATTTATTGTCAATATCCGAGTGGGTTTTTAAAGAATTAAAGATAAAGCCAAGTATGGAAAACATTTTCAAATTTTCAGGGTCTTCAGTGTAACCAACTATGACGACGGTATATTTTATGGTCCAAAAGTGGGCTTGGAACATTTTTGCAAAGCAGATATCTTTTTTTCTTCTCCTTAAGATATAACGATGACGAAATGAAGCATTTTGGAAGGATTTAATATCGAGGAGCGTGAGTACCACCTAGGGACCTCAGCGCCACCACTTTCAATTTCGAAGAACTGAGTGGTCAAAGAGTGGTTCCTGACCCTTGAACCAATGTGTCCTAATTTATTGTCAATATTCGAGTGGGTATTTTTTAAGAATTAAAGATAAAGAAAAGTGTGGAAAACGTTTTCAAAATTTCAGGGTCCTCAGTGCCACCACCTGCTCTGTTGGCCAGTGCCATGGCACGAAATTGATTTTGAGGTCTTTAATCAACGTGTCCTGACTTATTCTTCTTGATTGATTGTAAGTTTGTGTGAAATGCTGATTAAAGAACGAGTTATCTGCATTTAAAATAGCGTGGAGCCCCAGTACCACCTCTGAGCTCCAGTACCACCTCTAGCCCCAGTGCCACCAGGTGGTACTGGGGCTTTTGGCTGACAACAGCCTCTCCTGGATTCTTCTGCCTCTACCGACTTGCACTGCATCAGACTTGTTTTGTTTCTTTGCCGACACGTTTGATTTTTTTCCTGTAATATAATGACGGTATCACTTTAAATTTTCAAAGCATGTTCATATGTGGCTTCTTTTAAAATTTCTGTCACCTCTTCTATTATTTTCTTCATTTGTTGACTTTGCAACAACTCATATAAGATTAAATTCACTAGAAATAAAACATTATCGCTATGCCTTCAACATTTAAATGACTAAGTTTATAAACAGTGTTAAAAGGTTTTATTCTTACCATTGAAACAAAACTGTTAACTTGATGTATTTTCAGTTTCTTCTTCTTCTTTACATAAAATGCTTATGGAAGCCATCATGAGATCGTATATCCAATGTCCTACACCGAGTGTGATGAAGTTGTAGCCTTCAGTAAGCTTGTCATACCGTTGAAAGTGTATACAGCGTTCACCGTCAGGTTCAATAATTTTTATACTAAGATCTTTTGACAGTTGTAGCTGAAATCCTGGTATTGATAAACATTTAAAATGATCCTTAAACACAGCTTGATCTTTAGGAGATAAGTGAATATCAATTCTCTTTTTCAAGAATTGGTTCTCTACTTCAAAGCAAAGCTTCAAGTTCTTGCCATAACTCATAAACGCAGTTTCAACGTTCTTCACATGTGATATCGTCACTTTCAGTTACCCTCATTTAAAGCCAAAATCATGCTGAACACTACTGTGAAAAAAATGTTTGAAATCGGTCCTGTCGTTATGCGCTGTTGAAGTTATCACGTCTGTCTACTATATAATAAAAAATGCCCAGAATGCTCTAAAATATGCCAAAATCTGAAATTCGGTTAATTGAACATATTTGTTCTGTCGAATGAACGGTCTAGAAATCAGAAAAAGTTTCTGCCCGTGATTTTGGTAAGAGAATAAAAAATTACTTATTTTTCTCATGCCAGTTGAACAGGTGTTAACTTCACTTGTCAAGTATTGAACTATGAATGCAGCGCTGCGGTCTCACATTCCATATACAGCTTACAGCGATGGATGTGACAATAAACACGTATCTTAACGCTCACTTTTGCAACAAAAATCAGCTACTAAAAATAAACCTTAGTTCTTTACACAATTCACAATTTATTCAGAATTTTTTACGCCGTGTGGGGGATCAAAAGGTCAAAGCATGAAACAAGCTCAGAATGGTCTAAAACGAATAAATATATAAAATTTGAAATTCCCACCCAGGGGGATCAGTCAGTTCCGCGGGGGAAGGGGTGAGGAGAACCCACCGAAGATTTCCTTGTACACCTACTTATAAGCAAATCTGTAAAAAAAATACAATCAGTTTCGCAAAAGCGAAATAGTTGACACTCGGCCAAAAATAATTTTACCCTTCTAGCAGAATTTTAAAAGAAATTTAGTGGGCGTTTGGGTTTCCTTCCTAGAATGAGTGAAACAAGGATGAACTGTGATGTGTGCAGGGCACTTCTAATGCGGATCTTGTAGCATTTATGGCATTTAGTGGACTTTCTTCGGTGTTGAATAAGCATGCAAGGTAGATTCTTTTAAAGAATGAATTTGATTGCACACCTGAGCATTTTTCTTTCATTTTTAACACTTTACCATTTTTTCAGTTTACTTGCTTTTACCGTTTGCTGTTATTTCCGTTTTTTTCGTTATTATTTTTGTAACCAAGTTTCCCGTTACCATTTTTCCGTTCGATTGCAGGGTATTGCCCAAGTCGGGTATTATCCAGTACGGTTATATCCATGTTGGATATTTCCTAGTCAGGTATTACCCTGCTTTCGGTAAATATAAATGCATCCCAAACGTAAGAACAAGGAGAGTATTAGTTATGTGCAAGCTTCCCGTCAGTTGTAAAGAACCAATGAAAACTTCTCTGAGCCCAGCAGATCCGGAAATGTGCCTAAAACACAGCCATGGTAATAATGTTTGTGTGTAATAATGCAAAATCTCAAACAGAAATGTATGCTATTTCTTCATATTGTAAACACAGAAATTACAAATGATAGAAATTTTAAAATATTTCCTGGTATGTTTCCAAAGAAAGAAATCAAACGAAAATAAATAAGATAATCACTATGACGGTCTCACCTCCTAGCATCTGTTCCACCAGTCCAGCTCCGTCAATCTCGTCACAAAGCATGCGCTCTGCCTGACTGCTACGTAACTGCCACCGCAAAGTATCTGATTGCTACATAGCTTTCATCACAAAGCATGCGCTGTGTCTGATTGTTACATAGCTGCCAATACAAATCATACACTGCGCCTGACTACTACATAGCTGTCGTTACAAAGCATGCGCTGTGCCTGACTGCTATATAGCTGCCATCGAAAGCATGCGATGTGCCTGACTGCTACATAGCTTCCGTCACAAAGCATGTGCTGTGCCTGACTACTACATAGCTGTCGTTACAAAGCAAGAGCTGTGCCTGACTGCTATATAGCTGCCATCGAAAGCATGCGCTGTGCCTGACTGCTTCATAGCTTCCATCACAGAGCATGTGCTGTGCCTGACTACTACATAGCTGCCATCGAAAGCATGAGCTGTGCCTGACTGCTAAATAGCTTTCGTCACAACGCATGCGCTGTGTCTGATTGCTACATAGCTGCCATCGAAAGCATGTGCTGTTCCTGACTGCTACATAGCTTTCGTCACAACGCATGCGCAGTCTGATTGCTACATACCTGTTATCACCAAGCATGCGCTGTGCCTGACTGCTACATAGCTGTTATCACCAAGCATGCGCTGTGCCTGACTGCTACATAGCTGTTATCACCAAGCGTGCGCTGTGCCTGACTGCTACGTGGCTGCCGCTGTACGATTTCTCCAACTGTATGACCGCAAACCGCTCATTGACGTTCATTAGACCTAATATTAAAATTCACAAACATCTTTCAAAATTAATTTTACCGTGATGTACCAATGAAATGGTAAATAATAGACCGCGTACAAAAACCAGTCGTGCAATAATCGGTTCGTAACTCTGACACGCTGTCCTTTGTGACACTCTAGCTTCTGTGACACACTGTCTTCGCAATTAACACAAATACTCACTCGAATGGATTATCGCACCTGGTGGGATAAATGTCAGAACAAATTATCAAAAATCGTACTAAATTCTTTGGGGCGCATGCATTCTTCTTGATTACATGTTTTAGATTAGCTTTGGAAGAGATGAGGAACATGGAGAAGAGCTGTGAGCGCATGCTTGAGCAGAACACACCGGCGCGCTTGTAATCTCATGGCAAGTATAACCACAGTGCCAGGGGCAGCTAACATCACGCAGCCAGCCGAGCCCTGCTTGTACGGCGCGGAGAGTCTGTACGGATTCACCACAGCGATCGCTCTCATTCTACCTGCCATTTTCTTAATAATATTCAACGTATTAGTGATATGGGGTAACTTGCTGGTTATTATATCAGTGTTTACATTTGAAAAGCTGCGCACTGCCACAAACACGTTCGTGGTGTCGCTCGCCTTTGCTGATCTGCTTCTCGGCGTGTCTGTCTTGCCATTCAGTGGCGCACACGCCGTCCTGCAGTACTGGCCGTTCGGTTTCCTTTGGTGTGAGATATGGTTGGCAGTGGATGTTTGGGTATGTACGTCGTCGATATTGAATCTATGTGCCATAAGTTTTGACCGCTATCTGGCCATATCGCGGCCGCTGAGGTACAGGGATATCATGCCGCCCTGGAAGGCAAAGCTTGTGGTTGGTACTGTGTGGGTGGTTGCCTTTCTTATCTGCGCCCCGCCTCTCATTGGCTGGAATGAACGCACTGAACATATTCATATGAACCGCACAGAAGAGTCAGTAAGCGAGTTTTGTAGCAAGCCAGCGAAGTGTAAGCTGACATCAGAACGAGGCTATGTGATATACTCAGCATTGGGTTCGTTCTGGATCCCCGTCTGGATCATGGTCTTTTTCTATTGGCGTATATACAGAATAGCAGAACGAACAACAAAACAAATAAAAGATGGTGTGATAGCGGCAAGAGCAGGGCAGACGACCCAGTTAAGGGTGCACCTTACCCACTACAACAGAGAAAAGAAAGCAATCAAAACAGTTGGCATTATAGTGGGTTGTTTCATATGTTGCTGGGCACCTTTTTTCACCGTGTACCTATTAGGTGCATTTTGTCAGGGCTGCACCCCACAGACTGCATTTGCAATATTTTTTTGGCTTGGGTATTTCAACAGCGCTGCAAATCCATGCATCTACGCCCTGTTTTCAAGCGAGTTCCGGTCTGCATTCAAGAAGCTGCTGTGCTGCCGCTGGAAGAAGCGCCCACGGCTAACCGTCACGGCCACACTTTCTACCCATCGGTCCACGCGCCAGTCCATTTCGAAGTCCCTACATCACCCAGGACAGCGCTCTGTGCGTTAGTTCATTCCGAACTCCCCGCATCACCCACACAACAGTCTTGTACATAAGCGCATACCTAAGTCCCTGCCCCACTCAGCACAACAGTCTGCAAATAGGTCCATACCCCAGTCCCTACCCCACTCAGCATTACAGTCTGCACATAAGCGCATACCCCAATCCCTGCCCTATTCAGCACAACAGTGTGCACATAAGCGCATACCCCAATCCCTGCCCCAATCAGCACAGCGGTCTACACACAGGTCCATGCGCCAGTCCCTGTATCACCCAGCACAACAGTCTGCATAAAAGCACATACCCCAGTCCTTGCCGCACTCAAAACAACAGTCTGCTCATAAGTCCACACTCCAGTCCCTATCCCACTCAGCACAACAGTCTGTACATGGGTCCATACTTAGTCCCCGCCCCACTCAGAACAGCAGTCTCCACATAAGTCCATTCCCCAGTCCCTGTATCACTCAGCATAGCAGTCAGTTCATTCTTGAGTCCCCGGATCCCGCGGCACAACATTATGCATGCTAATCCATTTCGCAGTCAATGCATCACTCAACACAGCAGCCTGCGCCTTAGTCCATTCTCCAGTTCCTGTATCACTCACTACATTGTTTTGCACATTAGTCTTTTCATCAGTCCCCGTATCACTCATCAAAACAATGTGCACTTAAGACTTTTGCCCAAGCTCCGCACCACTCAGCCCACCAGTCTGCACAATCCAATTCTACAGCCCACAAATAATGTCACTCATCACTCCAGGCATCACTTCTCTCACCAGTTCTCACGTCATTCTCTCATCAGCCTACGCATGACTTTTCGCATTAGTCTATGCATCACGTCACTTATCATTTCACGCAGAATCCTACTTATCATTCCATTCATCATTCTACTCATCACTCAATGCATCATATACCACTCATTAGTTCATGCGTCACTGGACGCGTCAGATCACATATCAGTCCACTAATTAGTTCCTCCATCACTCCATTCATTAGGCCCGCATCACTCATCTCATTACTTCATGTATCACTCAAGCTTTACCAACCATTTTCTGTATCAACCACTGGTCATGTCACCCCTCATTCCACAAATTACTTCATCCATCGCCCCACTGATCACGTCAGGCCACACCTCATTCCAAACATTACCCCCATCAACCGCCCCACTCATCACGTCAGGCCACACCTCATTCCAAACATTACCCCCATCAATCGCCCCACTCATCAGGCCACGCCTCGTTCCACACATTGCTTCCTCCATCGCCCCACTCGTCGGGCCATGCCTCATATAACACATTACTGCATGTCTCTTTGTTTTCTCAATCAAAATAAGGTGAAATAAATCCCACACAGCCCCGTCTGACATACAGACATACAGCGAGTGAAATATAGAAAATGCTGCATCGTTTAAACAAAAGAAAAGGTGCTGGACACCTGCTGTATGTTTGATATTGGCTTGCATGAGGCTGTATGAAAAATAGAGCGCTGCAACAAAGTAGACCATAGGCTTACTTAAAGAGCCATTAAAAAAGGCCTGACCTTAAAAATACTTTAATCGCCCACACTCTGCCCATCCGCTCATCCCCCACCATCACCACCCCTACCCCTACCCTAACACCCACCCCACCTCCTTTATTTAACCCAAAAAAAGACAATTGCAAATTTACCTTAAAATACACATACATAATTATCTTCTTTCCTGTAACAGTTTAGTTTCCGGTAAACCCTAAATAATGCCTTAAATATTCAAAACTAGTTTTATAGAACTCTTATGGTAATAAAATAATATTTCTTTGATGTGAATATAAGATATTTATTAGCACTTACCCATGCCATCTAAAGCGGTTTCCGGCTGTTCAATTTTGAAGCGAACCAAATCCAAGTATGTCTTAAATCGCCATGGTGTATTTTGCCGCGTATTTTCGGTATTAGATTTTTGAGAGTTTCTTATGGGTTTATTATTGAATATGGGTTTAATCTCAAAACCCGACTTCACTAGAGTGAATGAGATTTTTCAAAACACGCGAGGCACTAATTTAGACAATGCAGACAATGCGTGAAAACCACTCCCCGTCCCCTTGTTTCATTCTGCCTAACTTTCTTTAAAGGTGTCAAACAGGGTCGATCTCAAAACAAAAGAGACAATGCAGCAAGTTAGTTATTGAATGGCCCCTCGACTGTATGAAATATGCTGTACCCTCGTGCTTCGCACTCGGGCACAGCATATTCCATACAGTACTCGTGACCATTCATTAACACACACTTACTCCATCTGTCGCTCCACTCATCTGGCCACCTCTCCTACAACACATTGCTTCATCCATCGATCCTATCATCAGGTCACGCTTCATTTAACGCGTTATTCCATGCTTCTCGGTCCGCGTACAATTAGTCCTTTCAATATTTAATTTCAAGTGAAAAATGGAAAATCGACTCGATTTTTCTATTTTTCATTTTCAATTTTAAGAGAAAATTGAAAACAGGAAATAGCAATTTCAAATTTCGATATTTCGTCCAAAATGAAAAAAAGTGGTAAGCGACATAAACAAACACACGTGATATTGTGCAGGTTCCGACGATTCTGACTCAAAGCATGAACATATGAAATATATTCAGGGGCTGTTCAGGGGCAGTTTCTATGTCTTAAATACATCTCCACCTACCCCCTCCCCCACCCCAACCCCAACCCAAAAAAGTATTAAAATAATATTTGACGTTAATTCGTTGTTAAGAAATACTAAAGGGAAGAGTGCAATTGTTAATTCTAGCCAAGATTTCTTCTATATTTGTGGCTATGTTTATCTATTAGTGTTAATATATTTTTGTATGGACACTCAGCAAGTTAAACCCAAATAAGGCTCGATTGTTGCAGTGTTGCGTAATATCGATAACAATCTCATCCCACCCCCCCCCCCCCCACACCTGGGATATTTTGCCCCCTCCCTACCTCCCTAAAATAAAAGTTTTTTTTTAGTTGTATTTTACATAAAGGGTAATCCGTCTGTATACTCGCTCTCTATTCACAGTTATCGGGAGATTTAGAGTTGACTGCAATAAAGCCACATCTCTTTTTATAATCCATTTTGATTGATCAATTGTATTCGACAATAATGCATAACAGTACAAACAATCTCAGGGAAATGGATTTTGCGGGCAACTATATGAAAGCATAAATTTACAAAAGCATAACACATACGAAAACATAAACCTACGAAAACATAAAATTTAATGAGCTACCTCATTAGCATAGCGACATCAAAGGTTGCGCTTCTGGCTTGCTGTGGATTATATAACAGTGCCAAGATGAAAGGGTTCAGCAGCTTGCAGACTACATGACGGAAACATACATAGTTGACGATGCCAAGTTTCCACCTTACTTGTGGGCCGCTAGTCCAAGCCTGGACAACGTTGGTGACAACATGCCTCGCACGACAAATGCCGCTGAAGCGTTTCTTAAGCATTTTCGAAAGCAGTTTACTGGTGCGCATCCAAATATTTACATCTTTGCTTTCAAGCTAAAGATGCAACAGGAAGAAACCTACGTCAAGCTTCAGAGCTTAAATGCACCCAGATACGCAAATCCAGCAACTCAGGCAAAAGCAAACTTCTTGGATGGCACTTTTCACCAGTATATGTATTTTTACTTGAACAGAAAACAGTATGTTAGAAGAGTGGCTTTCAAATTTTTACCAGTAGATGCCTAGAATTGAGACTGTATGTGTTAAAACAGTGTAATGTGCATTTAAAATGGGAGGCAGTTTATGTACGAACTGGTTGTCTTTAAATATGTTGGCAAGTAGAACTCAGAAATTAGCTGTCCTGCTGAGGAAGTCATTATATTGTTTGCTTTTCGAACACTTAAGTACTTACCACTTATGATGGTCATTAAAAGTTATGCTTTCGTAGGTTTATGTTTTCGTAACCAAAAAGTTATGTTTTTATATACGGAACTTATGTTTTCGCAATTCTCCGATTTTGCGGCAAGAGTTTACTCCGAATTGAGAAGTTTAAAAGGGTATGCAAAAGGGTATGAGCATTTAATTTTTTTATTTTGATTGTAAATTAATTACTTGATCAGTAGGGGAATTGTATTGAAAAGAAGTATTGAATGAAAATAAGTAAAAATAAATGAAAATAAATCGGCATTGACCTGGTTGGACCAGAAGCGCAGTGACCTGCAGTGAATTGTGTAAAAGACTGTTGAGTTACGCAAAAACTTGATAATTTTCAAGCACAGAAAAAATTGTATTGTATAGAGATCATTTACCATTAAAATTTCTGTTGCAGTTAAGTATTTATTTCATTTATTCGGTGTTTTATGGAGGGGGCAAAATATCCCAGAGGTGGGGAAGATAGCCTAGTATAGCTTCCCCCCGGGGGGAAGCTGTACATTTGGGGCAAGATAGCCTGTTACACCGGTTACAAGAACGAAGCATTGTTTATAAGCCATAAACGGCACAGAGTGCATTTTTTTAGTGACGTTTCCAAGTATTGTATTGACGTCATGACAAAATAACGACCATTTTACAACCCTTCGGTTTCAGGTCAATATACATCGTGACCAAACCCGATATTTTACGACGTTTCAAAAGTTCAACTTTGGTTGTATTTAAGTCATGACCAAACAGCAACCATTTCACAACCCCCAAAAGACGTCGGGTGTTTGCTGGGATGGAAACGTCATGCTATGATCTTACATGGAACGTATGGCGGTATATGTGTACAAAAGTTTCAGGTTGTTCGCGCTCCAACATTTATTTTTGATTTCTATGGTATTTATGTAGTATTAATAGACGAGAAAATATTTAATTCTTTTGCGAACCACTTTTTAAGTCATAAAGGTCACTATTAATTACTACACGTGGTTTTTATTATTCCAAAAAAATAAATTATAGAATGAATTAAATTTATCACGCCCTATAGTTGATTTTTCGAGTTCCAAAATTAAGAAATTAAATTCGAACGCATGTTGCATAAAAGAACCGATCAGAGAAGGTTTTACAAACAAGGATTAGCTCATTAAGGCGACTTATTAAGGCGATTAAAAATATCGGTCTTTCATGGCTGATAATCCGAAGTCGTATTATAGGCATTTTTATTTTGCTTTTTATTGATGTGGATTCACGTGCAATAACGGATTAGTGAACACAGTCGCTAAATACAATTGTCTTTCAAAATGTTCTTTTTACCTTCCCTGCTTCTCCACGATAGATTATCGTATAATTGCAATTAGAAATATATGAGAAAATAAGTGTTAAATTATCCATTTTATTTTGCCCTTAGAATTTAAATATTGGTTCAAATTATACTTATCTGCAAGTAGAGATGAATTGATTTATCTGGCAACACTATTCTTTCAGGCATTTTCATATACTTCACTCGTGGTATGCCTGTATTGGCGTCAGACAAAGAACACATGTGCCGCTTCATTTTAATTTCGTGGATTTCAAAGCGGCATTTGACACCGTATGGAGGAAAACTTTGTGGAAGATGATGAAACCTATTGGCATTGATCCAAAAATTGTACGTATAATTGAGTCCTTGCATAATGAAACAGAATGCGCAGTAATAATTGATGGCCAACTAACAGACTGGTTTAAGGTTAAAATAGGTGTTCGTCAAGGATGTTTGCTATCGCCAACACTCTTTAATATATTTCTAGAATATATTATGAAGGAAATAAAATCTCTATATCAAACTTTGAATATGAACGACACGCTTTCAATAGACATAAGATATGTTGATGACACCACCCTTCTCTCCGTAATATGCGAGAAACTGCAACTCTCTACAGCTGAACTAGAACAAGCATGTAAAAAAATGGGGGATGAAAATCAACGGTGTCAAATGCAAGATACTGTCACCAAGTCAAGACCCAATCATGATCGATGGTGTGCAAGTTGAATCAGTTAATAAATTTGTCTTCCTCGGCAGCTCGGTACCAGACAGTTCGGCTGACGTTAAGAGCAGAATCGCCTTGGCATCTTCAGCATTTGGTCGCCTAAATCATTCTGTATTAAACGAGCACAAGATCTGCCTTCGGGCAATCATAGGTGTCACCTTAAAGGACAAATTATCAAATAAAGCCATACGACAGAGACTTAATTCCGGACCATCCAGAACGGAAGAAATCAAGAACAGGCGATTGCAATGGTTCGGTCACGTAACTTAGCGTCCCGCAGAGAATTATGTCTCAAGAGTGTACCGAAAGATAAAAAATCTGAACACGAAAGAACACAGTCTGCGTGTGTGTGCCTATAGCCATGGTGGGGAACGGGGGGTAAGTAGCTATCGTACTTCTTGGCTTTACCATTAACCAGTTTTAAACTAGACCATTTTCGCTACCGAGCAGCGAAAATTACACTTGGGGGGCCATAAAAAATATGATTCTTAACTCTTAAAGTTCAGAACTGACCATGAACGAGGATGTGAAGATCACCAAGATACCTCTTCCCTTGCCTTCTTTTTTAGGCCAAACGATCGAAAGTAACTTCCTCTAACCGTTTTTGGAACCTCCGGTTTTTCACATTGACCATGACCGCAATGGTCAAGATAACCGAAGTAATTCTTACATACGCCTTTTAGGTTGAAAGAGTTGAAAGACGCTCAAAATAGATCTATCTCTACCCGCTTTCGAGATAATGGCCACTTCCAGTTTTTCACTGCCACCATGCCCGAGGTGGTCAAGGTCACCGAGGTACCTCTTAAATATAGTCTTTTAGGCCCAAAGTGTCGAAAGTAAGCTCAAATCGCTCTATCTCTAACCGTTTTCGTAAAAATTATCAAATTTTGGTTTTGACCTTGACCATGACCGAACAGGTGAAAACAAAATGCGGATAACCCTTAGGCCTGTAAAGTGGTGCCCAATCTACGGCTAGTTTCCCTTTTCGTTCTAGTTCAAACTGTAAATTTATTGTGAGTTTTTATTTAAAAGATAAGTCACACAGTAACTCGCGTTTGTCCTAGCGAAAAACATATGTCTGGCAGCTGTGCGAATGTTTATCTTACAATTCATTTTTATTAATAGTTGGGAGTCTGAGTGTCTAAATATTTCAGGCTATCTGGTTGAAACATATATTGGAAGGCAAAAATCAAAGACAACTAATAGGTTCTCATGCAGCGCGAAGCAATGCGGTGCCTGGTTTGTCCAGGGCATTAAATTTGTGGCTTTGTTTTCACAAAATTCCCGTTTTTCAGACATGCTGCAACCTGTCTGGTCTCTTTTGCAACGTATTGCATGTGTTTCCTGGGGCATTGTGTGTCGTTTGGTATATAAGGGACATGCGCCGCATACAGTCCAGACATAGAGAGAGAAAGCCAGAGAGAGAGAGAGAGAGAGAGAGAGAGAGAGAGAGAGAGAAGGAGGGAGAAAAAAGCGAGAGAGAGAGTGAGAGAGAGTGGGCTGAGGAACTGTAGTGAAAGTAACATCAACATCTAAGAACATCTAAGAAAAGTGAGTAACATCTAAGAAGAACATATGAAAATTAAATTAACTAGCAATTTTTAAAATAAATAATAGTTCAAGGGGTAGCTAACTTTAAGCATCAAGAAATTAAGGAATCAACTCCTGAGTAACATTTTCTCTAATTGTTCGAACCTCGCTCCTAACCGGAAGACCCAGCCCCTCTCTCATAAACTGTGTCCCGCTGTTCGGCTGCTGTACGTAAAACAAAGTAGAACAAGCCAAAAGCATCGAAAATAATCCCTAACCGTTTTTGAGATAATGGTCAATCATTTTCTAAGTTCATGGTAAAACAAAATGCGGATTTTTACGACATTTCATTACCCTCTATCAGTGAGCCAAATTTCATCACTGTTTAGCAATTGGGATTAACCGAAACGCTGCAGTCAACTTCAACTTGCACACACATACTGTAATCGCCCTCATTGTAGACAGTTGGGTGATCAATATACCTATGCTGATATCATACTAGTTCCTTTAACTGCAAAATCAAAGCGTTTGCCTGCCTTTTAATGAGCGTCAGTGGCAAAATTTCAATGTCCATTTTTACATATTAAATGTTAATGAATTTCTTAATAAATTTAACTGGAGCAACTACAAATCCTACATTATGTCCCTGCCCAATTTGGTTGTCCTAGCTTTAGAAGTCTCAGAGGGGTTTGCATGACAAGGTTTTGGAGGAGAAAAGGAAACATACGGAAGCACTTTAATGAGGGCCACTTATCAGGACCGCTTTTCAAACCTTTTCGAAAAGTATTTTGTACAAAACGTCTTTTTATACATTGTATAGATTTTAAGCTTTTCAAATCCAAAAACATGCTTTCACGTCAAAAAGAGTGTTGTTTACATCCAAAAAACGTCTTTTCAACGTCTAAAAGAGTCTTTTATATTTTGAGAAGACGATGTTGTAAACGTCGTTAATACGTCATTTTCCCTGCTGGGATAGTGATTAAAAACTACTTTAAAGAATGAAATATAGTTTTTTTCATTCTGTGACACGTTCGTGATTTTTTCTGTGTATGCTGGGCAGAGAGAGGTTAGATTCTACCATAAACCCAACAGATTCATACAGGCCGCTGAGTGAGCCCTAAGTATCTGTTGATGGAGGCGATTGGGGGCTTGGGGGCTTGGGGTCGAGAGGGGCTGAGGTGAGCGGGGGCTGAGGAGTGAGGAGGACCTGGGTGTTACGGTATACAAAAATGACATTTAGCGTATATAGTGGTTGGAAGATATAAAATGTGCATTTAATCAGTTTATGCCCCATTGTGTTTATTTGTAACGTGAGATACCTTAAATACGTGTGCTTCTTCAGAATACCGAGTAGGGCCCGTTGGTGCAGTCTCTTTCCTTTTGTGTATAGGATGCAGTACGAAGAGGGTTCAAAAGTTCAAATAATAGACAGTTCCGAGGTGTTGCCTCGGAACTGTCCATTATTTGAACTCTTGGACCCTCTGAGTTCTGTATCTGACTTAGTTTACACAATTCACAACCAATTCCCTGTCGCCCACTTTGTTGTGACCCATTTTGCCACGCGCTGTTTGATTTGAAATCAATAATGGACAGTTCCAAGTCTTTCATTCAGTGGGGTGTGCAAAATGTAAACATGGAAAAAGAGTTCTTTGATATCGTTAATGAAAATGCCCAGCTGAATTGCACATTAGATGCAAATTCTTTCGTAAATTTCTTCAGTTATATTGGCGAAGATGACATGGTAAAAGCATCGCAAGAGGCCGAAAAGCACTTGCAGCTGTCGGATAAAAAAATTGAAAAAGAAACATGACAGTTTTTTTCGAACTGAACTATTGAGTGATACAGATGTAATTGTACTGATTTGTGCATCTCAAATCACTGAGAATAATAACCTGGTTGAACTGGAGGAGAACGACTGCCTAATTAAAGCAACGTAGGATACTGAAAATGCGAGCGGGAGACAGGGGATGGTGGGACAGGCCGCGGAGGCGGGGGTTGATTTTTTGCAGTTCCCAGAGAGTAAATAAAACGAGAAGCTCATTCCACTAGCGAAATGTTAAACACTTGACAAAAATTAAAACGCAAAAATACTTCCTTCAATGGGTTATTTCTTGAATAATATATTGCAAACAACACAGCTTGAATACGTCTTATAAGCCGAGTAGTGTTTGGTTGTTGTTGACTTAAAGTTTTATTGACTGATCAGGCATACGCCTTGCTATCTATTTACGCAGTGAGAGCTCGCACAAAGCTCACTGAGCAAATGTGTATGCTGTGCATTTACTTACAAAAAATACACTCCTTTCACATGGCGTTTTAACAATGAAAACGAAATCAAAGACGAAAATAAAAAGTGACATGCACATGTTCAGATCAAGCTCTTCATAAGTCCCAAGTTTCATGGTCGTAGGGCCCATAGTGTCAGAGAAGAAGAAGACACAAAAAATCGGAAAAAAATGTCAAGAAGAAAAAAAAAGGACGAATTTTGCTCGCACAAATTCATATAACCCTTGCAAGCCAAAGGCTTGTCAAGTGTTAAATATGCACCGAATCAAAATTAGAGTCAAGTGCGAGGTTGAGTCATGAGGGTATCAATATTACTGTAAATGTCAATTTTCAAAAGTACGTGGGGATTAATGATATCTTCAAGATGTATCAAAATATTGCTTACATGACTGTGCGTAAGTAACAGTGATGGATTTCCTGTATTACACATGTAATTTGTTTGGTTTTTTTCTACAAACACTAAGTGCTACTGTTCGCTGAAGTTCAATAAAATTCAGATGTTTCATTAAAATGTTGTTTGTTTTTCATTTCAAACAGCAGCGAATCCATTGTTTTAAAATAATGGCCTCCCACCAGTCCATTACATTTAAATAATGGACTGCAAGAACAAATGGAAGACATCACAAGTGTAAACTAAGTGTCGTTAAGTGACGAATGAGCTTTTGGCGTGAGCAAATATGGCGGGAAACTGTTCATATTTGTATTTAGTACAAAGCGCGATCGGGCTGCGGCGGTCGGTTTGGGATTAGTGTGATCTTATCGTAAGGAATGGTATTAGTTTCGAGTTTTTTTGAGGTCTTTATGTAGATTTTACCCCGTTTTTAAATTTGGTTACGTGTTAAGTATAGCGGATATATCAGGAACTAGACATTGAATTTGTAAGTTTTATATGGGATGTGATACAGCTCGCTGAGACTCGAAAGGTGGTGGTAATTTTGGTTTTGGAACTTCCGGTTCTAGCGGTTATTGAGAAGGGTTAATTTTTGTGCTAAAAACACATTTTTCGTGTAAGTTTCGAGTGGTTAAAGGGGAAGATTTTTGTAAACTAGTATGTCACCTTGTAGAGAATACTTGCGATCGTTCTAAAAACATAGTGTATGTGACTTATAACATAAGATTTCGGTCAAGTATTTTTCTATTGGTTCATGTTTTACACGCGAAACAGTTTGATTGGTCGCATTTGCATTTTTAATTAGCGATGTAGCGAGCCTGTATATAAAGGGGCGCCGTAGCTGCACCGTTAGCAGTTATTTTTGGGAAGCACTGAGGCCGAACGTCAGGTGTGGGTCCATACGGTGCAAAGTGAGCCATTGTGGAGTTTCAGTGGCGCACTCGAACGAAATCTTGGATAAATTTCGTTGAGGATAAGAGTTGAGTAGTGAGTCGATTCCGTTCCGTATTGGATAGAAAAAACGTGTTATAACTGTGAGAATTCTTTAATAATTGTCGATTTTGTTGAGCAATCTGTGGTTTTGTTGAATGAGGCTTGCCTCCATAGTGAAAATCAACGGCGCACAACAGTAGGATCCGCATATGCTGTTAAAGGCAACTTTAACACTGAGGGGTGGCAGGTAGGGAATGGACGAGGACAAAAAAATCCTCGAGGACGAGAATACCAATCCTTGCCTCATCATCGCGGATTCGTTGACTTTCAGTAGGAGTTCAGCATTACCTTACATCTTGGCGCGGTGTTAAACTATACTAATTAGTACCAATTCAAATCTCCAGTATAAAAACGGTAACAACACGTCCAGAGTGATATATGCTTGAAGATCTATTCAGCAGAACAAAAGTCTAAACTTTTAGAGCATTGCTCACATCCGTTTTCAGATTCTTGTTTAGAAACAAAATTTCGTTGATGGTGGCCTGATCGACATCTGCCCTGAGTTTAATGACTGCAAATCCAGCTGCAGAAAATAGGCGCTTACTGCTAATGCTTGTCGTCGGAATTGCCAAATAGTTTTTGGCAATAAAAAAAACTCGCTCTTGTAAGTTTCAACAACTGTGTGCTGTACATGAGCGCAAAGTCTTGTTTTTTCCTGCATTTTGCATGAATTACTTCATATTGTACTCTAAGTTTCGGAATGAATCTTATTTATATCTGTTATTATTTGTTGTTGCTGTTGTTGTAAAATCTATTTTTTATTTCGCAAAAGCTTTGAATTCGCTTATCTCCACTTTTAGATGGGTTTCCCTTTAGGTTTTAACCTTTCACGCAAAAAAAAACTTCTTGTGCCTGCAGAATAGCCTATCCCGCCATCCATCCATCAACCAATCAATATGAGGGAATCCCCTGGTATTTCGTCATGATTGACAACGGGCATTCCCTTTAAGCGTGTGTTTGAAAACACACGCCATTCTGTGTGCTCCGCGAATTTTTTCGTTGGGGAACTAGTGGAAAGGTGCGGTTTTGCCTTTTATTTAGTTTATTTAACTAATAATGGACTTCTTTATCATTCTCTGGAAGTTGGATAAATTTGGTTCAGTTTCGAGGCAAATACAGCACTTGTACTTCGGTCCGGCAGAATTTGAGTTTGCACGCAGCGGCGACACGTCGATAGTCCCGAGAAGTGCGCCTCTTTTTCTCCACCAGAAGCTGTAGGATCGAGTGGCGACATCCACTGGTTCAAGCACGCACCCTCAGGAGTTGTTTCGGGTCTTTGCAGTCCTCATTGCCTGCTTAGACTCTAAGCTTAGACGGCTTACCGTGCCATGGCAGAAATGGCCGGCTTTTGCCAATGCTTACACACCAATAGGACTTGTTCTTTCTTGTATCTGCAAGCTCTGCAAGATAGAATTTTGTCCGGGCGAAAAAAGCTGTTTTTAGACGTCTTTTCGAGCTTGTGGCACCCCTGGGGCCGCACGTCCGTTAGGGGTCTCCAAACAGGCATAGTCCCTCCGTAGGCCCCCTTTTAGGGTCCATGGCAACGGTCCACGTGACCGCAGGGACCGTAGTTCCATGTATTCCCAGGCTGGTGATTACAGGCTTGCGGGACGTCCCATGCCTCCGCATGGGATCATGTCCCCATGGGTCACATGGAACGATGGGTCTCATGGGAACATGGGTCCGTAAGGTACCTTGGGACTATGGGACTTGGGACCTTGGGACTACGATCCCATAGGGACACAGGGCCCTTATGGGAACATGGTCTCATATGGGAGCATGGGACTGTGGTTTCTATGGGAATATGGGCCCATAACGTTACATGTCCCAGAAATACGAGTTTTTCGCCCTTATTCATCTTAATTATCAGCATTTCGATTATTTTAGATGATGTATTTCAATATAAAGCACTGCATATCACTGAGAACGATAGTCTAAGCGTTATTCTATCTGTTGCCTTGTGTTTCTGATGCAATCTCTTATGGTCTCTTCGTTCTGCTTACTTTTCAGACATGACAGAGGCCACCCTACGGTCAAACAAGAAGGGGTTGCCGTGTTCACACCCGTCTACCTTACTCAATCCCCATTCAGTGTGCGATCGCTGCAGAAGAGATCGGGGTCTGGCGTTGTGTGTGGAAACGAATACCTGCCCTGAGTGTGAGCAGTTAACCCACAGATTGGCGTGCAATTTACAGGAACAGGGCAAGGAACGACCGTAGAAGGAGTAGACGCAAAGCCCCTTCCCTTTTTCTCTCACCGGACTATACCTCTAGCACAACGGAAAAGGCGAGTTCAGTGATCCTTCAACAGGTATCGACCCCCGTCCGTCTGGATACCGGTGCAGAGTCGGATACAGCGGGCACTAAGCGCAAGCGTAAAAAGTCAAAGACATCTAGGCCCTTTTCAGAAACAGTGGCTGAACTGGATATATTAGGTGGCGACGAACGCGCGGCTTTACGTAACGCCTGGTCCGCTGACCGACAGGGCTCTGGGAAGGAAGGGTCAGGATCCGAGAAAAAACTTTACCCCGCGGAAGGGCAAGTAACGGTTGTGCATACCGCCACGGGCTCTGCCTTCACGTCTACCCCGGGTCAACTGGGCATACCAGCACCAGAGGATTTGTTCCCCCAGCTAGATCCGCCAATTGTGCCCCTCTCCACGGGTGACTCAGTGAACTTGTCGGCGATACTGGCTTTACAGACTCAACTTCAACGCCAGATCCAGGACTTGCAATGCTCAATTAAAGAGCAAGAGGAAAAAGGGACCCCCAGCAGGAAGCGTACACCGTCGGCCACGGTCTCTCGGCCTCCACCGGAACCACTTCCCTTAGCGTCCACTTCCCACGAACCACCCGCCATGGGTTCAGTCCGGGATCGTGAGACGGAGGACCCCAGTGAGGAGGACTCCACCGTCGGGGCAAGTGTCCAATTTGGTGGGAGAAGAGGACGACGAACTACTTCAAGCGCACACCTCCCCCATAACATCTATTCCCTCTAACAGAGAGAGGGAGATCTATACACCCTCGGGGGAAGTACTCACCCAGCATCCCATGAACACCCTGCAGCAGGGTGAAGAGGAGCAAGAGGGGGAAGAGTCCGATGAGGAAGAGACCGGGGATGTGCCCCAAGAGCCCTCAGCACCGACTCACTTCCACTTACCCCTACGGGAAATGGACTCTGTACGTTCCCCAGGTCGCGGTCAACGTCTATGGCACGACCCAGCGGCAGCAGGCCGTCGCCCGATCAGGACCCCGTCTCCTCCCGATCTCTCATCTCCGGGGGAAGAGGGAGCTCCCTCCGTGACGTCATCGTCCCTAGCTCCGGAAGACGTCCCGTTTAGAGATGCCATACAGGAAATAGCCCGCCTTGCTAACGTTACCTGTGGCACCCCATGCCTGGAAAGGGATGACCCCCCATCCGGATGACATCCCAGACATCTCTACCCCACCACGATTCATTCATTGCCTTATCCACGAGTGAGGGCATCGCGAACGCAGTGGTAGTACGGTCAAACGAGTTCAAAAAGATGGATGCCAGTGAGGGCCGCACGTTATCGCGATTTCATGCCTCAAAGCACTGCTCCGTACGTCCAGGCCCATACCGTACCTCGGACGACCAGATACCGATGGAGTCACTGGATCAGCCATCAAAGATAATAGTGTGGATGCCGTCAGTTCGTGCGGATTCAGACATTCCGTTAGTAGAAAAAGACGCCAGGAACATTGAGTCGTCGGCCCGTCAAGTTTTAAACATTATGTCCTTTCAGGACCACACTCTGAAAGCACTACGAGCGAGATGGGATAACCTTCGGCTCAGTGACCCAGTGTCCTCTAAGCTTTTGGAATGCCTGGCTCTGGCCACCCGTGACGTCGTAAAAATCTCTACGTTCCTAATGACGTCAATGGTATTCTTAAGACGGGACGCCTTCCTCCAGCACTGCTGGTCAAGCGTCAAAGGACTTCGTGACTTAAGACACACGCCCATCCTGGGCGAGAAAGAACTGTTTCCCCCAGCAGAGGTGGAGAGAGTAAACCAAGAAAGTCGATCGTTGTCGCAAGACTTCGCTTTGATGTCAAGGATGTCGCGTGCCTCGTTCCGCCAACCAGCAAAGCGCAAGAAGCAACGTCAGTCCTCTGCGGATCACCCCCGGCCCAACTCCCAGGTGCAGTCCCCGCCGCCGAAGAGGCCCAAGCATTCGGGAGACAACAAGCCAGAGGGTCAGCATACCCAGCAGCACAGGTAGCAGCCAACCAAAGTACCGCTCAGAGACGAGGGACTCGCCTCTTGGCGATACTTTTTCTGGCTTAAACGATCTAAAAGAACTATTGTCTTGCAACACATCCTTGCCCGTAGGCGGAAGGCTAGGCAAGTTCTGGCAAGCTTGGGCGGAGTTAGGGGCTTCCCGGAGAATAGTCCGGTGGCTCAAGAACGGCTATCCCCTCCCCTTCAAGAAGGGCCCGAGGGGACTCAAGCCAACTATTCCCCTAACACTCCAAGCTCCAGGCAACCTGGCTACCGCTTATCAGCAGGGATCAGAAAAAGACTTAGCCCTAAAAGAAATGCTAAAAGACTTACAAGCAAAACAGGCTATAGAGGAAATGCCAGAAGGGCAGGTAGGCTTCTTCAGCCGAGTCTTTCTGGTACCCAAAAAGTCAGGGGGATGGCGACTAGTGATAGATCTATCTTCCCTCAACCAATCCCTGCAAGTAACATCCTTCCAGATGGACACGGCACAGGTTATAAAAGCAATGTTACGGGAAGGGATGTGGGGCACGTCGATAGATCTATCCGACGCCTACCTACATGTTCCCCTACACCACTCGGCCAGGAAGTACCTATGTTTCCAAGTAAATCGAAAGCGTTTCTGGTTTCTGGCACTCCCTTTCGGCCTCTCTTCAGCCCCGTACGTGTTTTCAAAGATCATGCGGGTCCTAAAAGCATGGGAACGTCTCCAAGGAATGCTAGTGTTCCAATACTTAGACGATTGGTTCCTAGCACATACTCGACGGGACATAGCCCATCACCAGACAACCAAACTGGTCAAAAAGGCGATACAGGTAGGTCTTGTGGTAAATCTAGTCAAATCAGAATTGACCCCAAAACAAGACATCATCTTCTTGGGGGAACGATGGGACTTGTCAGCAGCCCGAGCATTCCCCACAACAGACAGGCAGCATAGAATTTCTCGGTTTATCCGGAACATTTCTGCCAACCGAAAGGTAAGGGTACAGGCTATGGAGTCACTACTAGGCCTGTTAGTAGCAACCGAGAAGACGGTTCCATTAGGCCGCTTACATTACAGACAATTCCAGGCACAGGTAAGACAAGCCCTAACGAAGGGACGGTCTCCCAAAGCCACTATGACAGTGTCCCCTTCCGCACTCTCCCTTCTCCTATGGTGGTGCGACCCGGTTACCATGAACGAGGGAGTTCCCTTTCATGCCCCTCCCATGGATATAGAGCTCCAAACGGACGCTTCCAGGGAAGGGTGGGGAATTCACTGTCAGGGTCAAATGTGGAGAGGAAAATGGCCAGCAACGTTTTGCAGATACCATATCAACTGGCTGGAACTCCGAGTGGTATGGATAGCTCTGAACAAGCTATCGAACCATCTCGAGGGCAAGAGTGTCAGAGTTCTTCTGGACAACTCTACAGCAGTGGCGTATCTAAACAAGCAAGGTGGAACCAAATCCTCTCAACTGTCGACCCTGACTTCTCACATCCTTCTTCTGGCACGGGAACGCAAAATCTCCATTGTAGCACGTCATCTGTCAGGGAAGCTAAACGTACTGGCCGATTTGGCGTCCAGGGCGGGCCAAGTCATCCACACAGAGTGGTGCCTAGCCCAGTCATTCTTCCGTTGGGTGACACGGGAATCCCCATGGGGCCCCCCGACGTTAGATCTATTCGCCAATGCGTTGACAACCCAGCTACCCAGGTTCGTATCCCCATGCCCGGATCAAGCAGCCTGGGCAGTAGATGCTTTAAAGTGTCCATGGCCTCTGCAGGAAATACTCTATGCCTTCCCTCCCCAGGCCACTCTGCTACAGGTCTTGCAAAGGATAATAGAACTGAGACCCCCAGCGCTGTTACTAATAACCCCGTTGTCCCCAGAGGCTCCGTGGTTTACCCTTCTTCTACGGTGCAAGGTGATCAAGTCCATCCCGATACCTTGTCACAGGGAACTATTATCCCAACCCCATTGGCGGCACTTCCACCCGTCCCCACAGCTAATGAACCTACACCTGTGGTGCCTAACCAATCCTACCTAGAGAAAAAAGGTTTTTCCAAGCAGGTAGCGGAAAAGATGGTAAACAATCATAAGCAATCTACAGCGAAGGTTTATAGGTCACAGTGGAACAAGTTTTCCGCTTGGTGCGCTACCTCTAAGTTAGACCCCTTCCAGGCGACACAAGCAGTGGTAGCAGATTTTTTGGACCATCTTTTCACGCAAGGTCAGCTGAAGGTGGGATCGATAGAAGGTTATCGAGCCGCCATTGGTTCTAGACTTAAGGCATCTACTGGCTATGACCCGGGTGAGGATACGGCCTTGTCACAGTTAATTAGACATTTCAAGGTAAATTCCCCTCCCCTACAGTCCAATGTGGCCCAAGGGATTTGCCACTGGTATTACGTTATTTGCAGTGCCCAGAGAATTTCGCGGAACAAAACATTTCCGCAAAAGACGCCACGGTAAGATTCACTTTCCTGTTAGCCTTAGCATCCGGTAAGAGGAGAGGCGAAATCCATGCGTTGGACAGGGAGATAATAAAGGAAAATGGGGAGTGGAATAGAGTATTCCTTACTCCCAGAGCTGGTTTCATGGGTAAAACACATATTGTTTCCCAAGGCCGGGGCACCTTTGACCACATTGCCCTCCCGGCCCTTCAAGGGGAACAACTGTCTGAGGATCGCGTTTCTTTGTGCCCGGTCAAAGCACTACGTCAATACCTTTTGATTTCAGAAACCTATCGCTCAGAAAATCAAAAAGCCCTCATTATCTCATTCATGCCGAAATTTAACAAAGACCTTTCTAAACAGACCATCTCAAACTATATTAAAAAGGTCATTTTGGCAGCTTATGAACGGGCACAGACCGATACGGGCCTACAAAACGAATGTAAAGTCAAAGCCCATCATGTCCGCCAGATAGCAAATTCTCTCAGGGCTCTCCGTAATGTGTCTTTGGTAGATATACTTAAAACAGGTTGTTGGTCCTCTCCCAAACTCATTCGTTAAGTATTACCTTAAAGACTTTTCGCAGAACGAGTTGGCGGGTCTTTACTCTTTAGGCCCTTTCATTGCTGCGGAAACCATTATTACGAATTCTTCTGCTCTGGTTTCAGACAATCCGCTCCAAAACTGAAAGGCAAGGGCAAGCAAAAAGGGGGATTTCCCAAGGGACACAACAACGGGTTCAAGGGCAAGAAGAAGTGACGCTGCCAGACCTTGTTATCGTACCTCGAGTACCGTTAAGCAAGTGTTTTTAATTCACCACGGAACTGATTTTTTTTCACTTGCATGGACGTTAGTTTTAAACTCTAGAATGTTTCCAGTTTAAAGGTATTTTATCTTGTGTAGGCAGGGTCATCATGGTCCTAATACCCAGCTACCTGCCATCATCCTCTTTTTGGACCCTAAGGTCAGAAAAAGGGGGGGGGGTACGTGCACGGTACCTACGGTTCCCGTTGTCCCGTACCACCTCCGGTAACTAGGGGATCGGTCCATGATGACCATGCCCATTGTTCCCATGGGCCCGTAATTGGCCCAAGACACGGGAATTCATATTATAGTGAAAGTTCTTTCACTTTTTAAGTTTAAATTCTTTCAGTATTAGTATCTAAAAGATTATCTAGTCGTATTTTGTAGGTTTTGCGGGAAAAACCTTCAATTTATATTGTGTTCTTTGCTTCGGGCATTTGGACCTTATCATTCTGCCTTAGCTTAACGTCAGTTCAGCAGGTTATCTAATGGTAAATACTGCATGCGCACTCCCCAGCAGTATTAAGTTTATTTACGTAAATCTCCGAGATTTACGATCGTATTGTCATAGTATCGACGGTTTGAAATTATTTCTGGTAACCTCGATGTTGAGAGTGTGAGGTTGGGACCCATCCAGTAGGCGGAAGGAGGGGGATGGCAATAACCACTCTTATGTATTTGATGCACTTGACTTACATGTGTCAGATCTCGACATTTTGCTCCCATGGGGTCATATCCCACAGTGATTGTTATGGGACTGGGAGTGTCCCCACCCCCATCCCAGGGTTTTAGAAAACATTAAAAGAAGTGGAACGTAGTTAGCATTTTTATTAAGCCTTCAACTACGATTCATCTTTGCATTTTCCGATGAGTTTTACGTATCTAGCACAATTTGCAACCTTTTTGTGAAGCAGTACAGAATGGCAGGCTCCCCTGCTCCGGACTCAAGTCCCATCTAAAAGTGAAGATAAGCGAATTCAAAGCTTTTGCGAAGTAAAACTAACGTTTTATTTCGTAAAACGTGCTTTTACGAGTAAAAGCGCAATTCGCGTTCTCCACTTTTAGCCTACTCTCCCTCCCATCCACCCTCAACTAGCCTGGGTGCGTTTTTCAACCACCGAGTGGGGCTTAAAGGGAATGCCCGTGGTCAATCATGACGAAATACCAGAGGATTCCCTCATTTTGATTGGTTGATGGATGGATGGCGGGATAGGCTATTCTGCAGGCACAAAAAGCTTGTTTTTATTTGCGTGAAAGGTTAAAACCTAAAGGGAAACCCATCTAAAAGAGGAGAACGCGAATTGCGCTTTTACTCGTAAAAGCACGTTTTACGAAATAAAACGTTAGTTTTAACATCTTCCAATTTTTATTCATCACAAATTACATCTCCTAGCCTCATTTCCTGGAAATTGTATTATCTATGTTTATTCTTAGACCCATCCCACACTGGTTCGTTGCCTTTTTAATTTGCTGGCCAATTCCGGCCTGCCAAAATTGATTGCTCCACTGTGCACCCCCCCCCCCCTAGATTGCCCCGTTTTACTGTAGGCGCTGAAACCAGGGGATGTCGGAATGTCGGGCCATTTCATCTTAAATTTAAGGGGTGTTTCTTTCTTGTTTAGATTAGTAAGAAAACTGACAATTTTCGTGTTTATTTGTGTATTTCTTTGCCGTATGAATATTAACTCCAATAAATTTGATACTATTGAATAAAGCTGAACTTAAGGTGAGCTGTATTCATCGTTTGAAGTATCGTTAGAAATACATAATTCTGGCTCTACTCTTACCAGGATGGAGGTTGGTGTGGCCTTAATGAGGAGTTTGCTTTTACGCACGGTCACCGCCTTTAAATGGGTCGACCTCTGACGATCCTTTTTAGAAGTGGATGAAATTAGTTGCGGGCAAAGTCTAATGTCACAGGGAGACATCTTAAAAATATTTAAGTCAACGCTGCTTGTGTGCGGACTTAGGGCGGATAAAAAACTCAAATCGCGCAACAATTGGTAAGGCAGTGATTGTGTTTTAATATCACTTTAGGGATTGTTCATAATGGGTGATTTAACAGAGTAAAAAAACCAAACAAATCTGGCGATCGTTCTGTAAGTTTTTAGTCGTTGTGTACTTGACTGTTTTCATTCTAGTTAAATAGTTCGTCATTGATGATGTGTTGATTAATGTGCATTGGCCTCTGTATTTCAGAGAATCGCTTTTGTACGCTTCTAAACACGCTTTTCAACGCTTTCTCAACCCTTTGGAACGTCAATAAAGAGCATACTCAATTTTACCCAAGTGTTTTAATCCGGCCCTAACAATTTTCAAAAACGCATTTTTCGATGATGACGTACGTTTAAGCGACTGTAGCTACAAGCGTATGAAAATGGCGGCTGTGGACCAGGCACCCCCGGCAGATTTCGGGGCGCTGAAAAAGTCCAGAAGCCAGTACGCCGCTCATGTCACGAAGCTTTGCAATGAGTTAGAAAAATCCATGCTGTCACGTGACCAGCAGCAGCTCGTGACGTCGCAGAGAGACAGACTGGTTGAACGTTTTGAGCAAGGGTCGGGGAAAGCACACGAGAACAGTTAGAGATCTCATATCCCAGTGGAGGTGCTTGGTTTACAAGTCAATTTGACACCCTTAAAATGATTGGTGATTTTTCCATTGTCTTTTCTTAACAATTATTTTGTGGGGGGCTTGAACTGGGGACACTTCGCTTACCAAGTACAACGCAAATGAACTTCCAGAATTAAACATTTTATAAATCTTGTTCTACACATTCCCAATAACCAATATTTTGTCCAGAATAGCCTTGGTGACCTTGCCTTTGATTTGCAAATGGTTGTTTGCGATTTCTATTTGGTTTTGAACAGTAAATGCCAAACATCAAATGTTCATCAATCATCTTTAAAGGAAATTCGGACAACACGATACACTGTTTTTCACCTATTAACCGTGACTTAGTGTGGTTTTTAAGAGGAAAACGCATCAGATTCCACCTGTCGTTCCGCCTTTCACAAATGTTTTGCTGTCAATCCTTCTTACTCATAGGTTCACTGAATATAAGTGGCTGGTTGACATAACCCTGCCCACAGAGGAGTTTCCTGTTTTAATTTTACTTTGAGGATTGCCGGATATTAGTTCTGTGTATAACTGAAGTGATCGGATTTTTTGCATGATTAACCAGCAGTTACTCATAGTAGTTTATTTACCAAGTCGCGTTCTCGTGTCTTGTATATTTGGGAATGTTTTGCAGGCTCAGCAGGGTCTCAGCCCCACCCCACCCCCACCCCCGACCCCACAAGGACACCTCGTACAATGGCACGACCAGCACCTTTCTCGCCACAAACTATGCGGCCTAAGATTTGATGTCCTTTTTACACGTCTCTCGGCTTCTATACTATGCCATTGTTCCAAGACATTCCGCGTTGACTTCATTTACTTGAAGTTCAGTCAACACCCGTCTAGTTATTAGCTTTATAACTGTAGTTATAGTTGGGAAAATTTTAACTTTCCGAGTGTAATTTAGTTTGCATTGAAAATCGATTTTTCTGCTTTTTTTCTTTGCAAGTGGTTGTCGCGGATTTCGTCAAAAACGCGAATAGTTACTAATTCGAAATTATACATGAGCGTCTGGGAATATCCATTTTGGCGCTGGGTGAAAGCGTGAGGCAAAAGATGCCTTAGATATTGTGTTTTATAATAATAATAATAATAATAATAATAATAATAATAATAATAATAATAATAATAATAATAATAATAATAATAATAATAATAATAATAATAATAATAACTAGAAAGTCTATGTTTTTGCTAAAGCTCAAAAACGGAATGTCTCCCCCAGCGCCACAGTCTGTCAAAGGGACACGCTTCTAGCTTGAAACAATACTACATTATGTAACAAATCTAAAAAAAAAATCGCCAAAAGTCGAAAAATGGCCGGATATGAAAAGAAATATATGGGCATTATTTGTATGTTGTAGGCAACCCGTGTGTCAAATTTGTTTGGAATCGTCCTGCTCGTTATTGACAAATCGCTGCTAACAGACGAAGATATAATGCGAAATGTTCAAGTCAAAAATTAGAAAAATTCGCCAAAAATCGAAAAGTAGTCAAATATGAAAAATAAATAAATGAGCATTATTTGTAGGTAATGGACAACACGTGTATAAAATTTGGTTGCAATCGTCTGCCTCATTGTTGAGAAATCGCTGCTGACAGACGAATATACATTGCGAAATGTTGAAGTCAAAAATATAAAAAAAAATCGAAAAATAGTTATATATAAAAAATAAATATATGGGCATTATCCGTAGGTCATAGGCAACACGTGTGTAACATTTGGTTGCAATCGGCTGCCTCGCTACTGAGAAATTGCTGCTGACGGACGGACATACCAACGGACAGACGGGACGGACAGACGAACGGACGGACAGACCAAAAACAATATATGCCTCCGCGATAGGAAGACATATAATAATAATAATAATAATAATAATAATAATAATAATAATAATAATAGTAGTAGTAGTAGTAGTAATAATAATAATTATGATGATGATGACCCGTCCTTCATGTAATTTTGTAGAAATACATAAATAAGAGAGAAAGGCATCCTGGGGGAAATGACCGCGGTCTCAGACAGCAGCAGTGAAACAAGCGTAGTTAAAAGCCCCCGTTATCCTGAATGGTTAGATATATGATTTATATAAAACTGAGAAAAAGGAAAAGAATGTTCAAGCTCTCGAGTTTGCGTTCTTGGGTAAGGAGTCATTGTAGTGTGCAGAAAATTCCTAGTCCTTCACTAAAGGTGCTCGTGTGACATCCAGCAAGGTAATGGGGCTTGAGTGCGGTGCCATTCAAGTTAAGTAAATATCAGAGCATGCCATTGCTTTTTGTCGCTTTTAAAGGATAAGTGCTTTTGTGGACTTGCATTTGTTTTGTTTCAATTAAATGCCACAAGTAGTGAGTGATTAGACGCTTAAGGTAACATTATCAGACGCGCTCATAACGCCGCTCGGAGCAGACACAAAGCCTGGATTTATATATCCTCCTGGCAATAATTGCAAGTAATCAAGATCGTTACTGGCCCCTTTTCTACGACTCACACAAAGCTCATTGTTGTATGTACCAACAGCCCATAAATAGATTCATCTTTATGCGGTGCTGTTTGCAATTTTATGTATATTTAAAAACATAATATAAATATATAACTGGAAACAGCTATTTCGATTACTGATGTCAATAAAAAGCTGAACTGTGGTATCAATAATCCATCAATATGACACATTTATTTGTTATATCAATGCAGCATTAAAGTTATATATATATTTTTATATATATATATATATATATATATATATATATATATATATATATATATATATATATATATTTATATATATATATATATATATATATATATATATAGAGAGAGAGAGAGAGAGAGAGAGAGAGAGAGAGAGAGAGAGAGAGTAATATATATATATTAATCAGTTCTTCAAGAATTGGACCCCATTGAACAAAATAAATTAATAAAAGTAAAGGGGCTATCCATTTTCTTGTTTTCAAATGTGGACATTATTTTTATAGTTACATAAAATAAAATGTAAGCTGCGTCAATGGATAACTTAAATTTTAAAGAATAGTGTACCTTAAAGCGAGAAAATTAGCTTTGGTTTGTTCGGCTGTATTTTTTTACGGTAAACTTGAAATACAGAAATATTATTTACCGCTAAATGATCAATATTACATGTAGCTCTTTTCTTAAAACGCAGTTGGATAGACTTGATAAAATATTGGCATCCATATCAAGGATTTGTATAAAATGGTGAGTATCACTTGGCAAATTATGAAATAAGAATAGTCAAACGAGAAAATTAGCTTTGGTTTGTTCGGCTGTATTTTTTTACGGTAAACTTGAAATACAGAAATATTATTTACCGCTAAATGATCAATATTACATGTAGCTCTTTTCTTAAAACGCAGTTGGATAGACTTGATAAAATATTGGCATGCTTCAACCTTTAAGAACATTTAGCCAAGGTTTTACTTCGCAAACGCTTTGAATTCGCTTATCTCCACTTTTAGATGGGTTTCCCTTTCGGTTTTAACCTTTCACGCAGAATAAAAACAAACTTTTTTGTATCCGCAGAATAGTCTACCCCGCCATCCATCCATCAACCAATCAAAATGAGGGAATCCTCTGGTATTTCGTCATGATTGACAATGGGCATTCCCTTTAAGCGTGTGTTTCAAAACACGCGCCAGTCTGTGTGCTCCACGAAATTCTCATTGGGGAACTAGTGGAAAGGCGCGGATTTGCTTTTTATTTAGTTTATTTAACTAATAAAGGACTACTTTATCATTCTCTGGAAGTTGGATAAATTTGGTTCAGTTTCTAGGCAAATACAGCACTTGTAACTTCGGTCTGGCAGAATATGAGTTTGCACGTAAGCGGTGACATGTCGATAGTCCCGAGAAGTGTGCCTCTTTTTCTCCACCAGAAGCTGCAAGATCGAGTTTTTACAGGCAGTGGTTCGAGCACACACCCTTAGGAGTTGCTTCGAGTCTTTTCAGTCTCCAAGCTTTTACAGCTGACCGTTCCATAGCAGAAATGGCCGGGTTTTGCTAAAAGCTTACACTCCAAAAAGGACTTTTTCTATCTTGTATCTGCAAGCTCTGAAGGGTTTTAATTTTGTCCGGACGAGAAAAGGCTGTTTTGAGGCATTTGTTTCGAGTTGTGGCACCCTTGGGACCACAAGCCCGTTATGGATCTCACAACAGCCATAGTCCCACCATAGTCCCTTTTTTGGGGCCATAGCAACGGCCCACGTGACCACAGGGACCGTGATCCCACGTACTCCCATGCTTTTATTACGGGCTTACGGGACATCCCAGGTCTTCGCATGGGATCTTGTCCCCATGAAACGCATGGGAACATGGGACTATGGGTCGAATGGGAACATGGGTCCGTGTGGGGCTATGGGACTATGAGTTCACGATCCCATAGGGGCATATGAGCCTTTTGGGAACATGGTCTCATATGGGAACATGGGACTGTGGGGCCTATGGGAACATGGTCCCACAGGGGTACATGCTCTAAAATTAGTTTTTTCGCCCTTGATCGTCTTAATTGTCAACATTGTGATCATTTTAGATGATGTATTTCAGTTTAGGTCACTGCATGTCAATGGGAGCGATAGCCTAAGCGTTGTATTTAGCTGTTGCCTTATTGTCACAGTTGCAGTTTCTTATGGTCTCTTCTTTCTGTTTGTTTTTTTTAGACATGACAGAGGCCACTCTACGGTCAAACACAAACTAATTGCCGTGCACACACCCGCCCACTTTGCTCAATCCACACTCAGTGTGAGATCGCTTCAGAAGAGATCGGGGCCTGGTGTTGTGTGCGGAGATAAATACCTGCTCTGAGTGTAAACAGTAAACTCACAGAGTGTGGCGGGCAATTTACAGGAACAGGACAAAGAACGACCGTAGAAGGAGCAGACGGAAAGCTCCCACCCTTTTCATTGCACCGGATTTAACCTCTAGCACAATGGAAAAGGCGAGTTCAGTGATTCTACAGCAGGTGTCAACGCCCATCCGTTTGGATACCGGGGCAGAATCAGACACAGTGGGCACTAAACGCAAACGCAAAAAGCCAAAGTCATCTAGAGCCTTCTCAGAGACAGTAGCGGAACTGGACATAGTGAGGGGCGACGAGCGCACGGCTTTACGTAACGCCTGGTCGGCCGACCGACCGGAAGGGTCGGGATCAGAGAAAACGCTTTGTCCCTCGGAAGAGCAAGTGACTGTTGTACATAAGGGTACGGGATCTGCCTTTACGTCTACCCCGGGTGAACTGTGCATACCAGCACCAGAGGATCTGTTTCCCCAGTTGGGACCGTCAATTCTGCCCCCCTCCACAAGTGACTCAGTGAATTTATCGACAATACTGGCTTTACAGACACAACTGCAACGCCAAATCCAAGACTTCCAAAGCTCAACTAAAGAGCAAGAGGCAAAATTGACACCCAGCAGAAGGCTTACACCGTCGGCCACAGTTTCTCGCCATCCACCGGAACCACTTCCCCTAGCGTCCACTTCCCATGACCCCCCCTCCACGCCTTGGGTCCGGTTCTGGACCGTGAGACGGAAGACCCCAGTGAGGAGGATTCTTCGGGCATTCCACCGTCGGGGCAGGTTTCTAATTTAGTGGGTGAAGAGGATGATGACCTCCTTCAAGCGCACACCTTCCCCATAGCATCTGTTCCCCCCTAACAGGGAGAGGGAGATCTACACGTCGTCGGGGAAGCTACTCACCCAACATCCCACAAACGCTCCGCAGCGGGACGCAGGAGAGTTAGAGGAGGAAGAGTCCGAAGAGGAAGAGGCCGGAGAAGTGCCCCAGGAGTCCTCAGCACCGGCTCACTTCTGCTTACTGCTACGGGAGATGGACTATACGCTCCCCAGGTCGTAGTCAACGCGTATGGCACGATCCAGCAGCGGCGGGCCGTCGCCCGATTAGGACCCCCTCTCCTCCCGATCTCTCATCTCCGGGAGAAGAAGGAACACCCTCCGTGACGTCATCATCCTTTCCCCCGGAAGACGCCTCGTTTAGAGATGCCATACAGGAGATAGCTCGTCTCTCTAATGTTACCTGTGGCACCCCATGCCTAGAAAGGGATGACCCCCCAATCAGATGACATCCCAAACGTCGCTGCCCCACCATGATTCATTCATCGCCCTATCCACAAGCGAGGGCATAACGAACGCAGTAACTGTACGGTCAAACGAGTTCAAAGAGATGGATGCCAGTGAGGGAAGCACGTTATCGCGGTTTCATGCCTGGAAGCACGTGCTCCGTACGCCCAGGCCCATACCGTACCTCGGACGACCAGATCTCGATGGAGGCACTGGATCAACCATCCAAGAGAACAGTGTGAATGCCATCGGTTCGAGTCGTCTGCCCGTCAGGTTCTAAACATCATGTCCTTTCAGGATCATACTTTGAACGTACTACGGGCAAGATGGGAAAATCTACGACTCACTGACCCAGTGTCCTCCAGACTGTTGGAATGCCTGTCTCTGGCCACCCGTGACATCGTTAAAATCTCTACCTTCCTGATGACAGCAATGGTATGTTTAAGACGGGACGCCCTTCTCCAGCACTGCTGGTCAAGTGTCAAGGGACTCCGCGACTTAAGGCACACCCCCATCCTGGGCGAGAAAGAACTGTTCCCCCCAGCAGAAGTGGAGAGGATAAACCAGGAGAGTAGATCGTTATCGCAGAACTTTGCGTTGATGTCAAGGATGCCATGTGACTCATTCTGCCAACCGGCAAAACGCAAGAAGCAACGCCAATCCTCTACGGATCACTCCCGGACCACTTCTCAGGTGCAGTACCCGCCGCCGAAGAGCCCCAAGCAATCGGGAGACAACAAACCAGAGAGACAGCATACCCAGAAACACAGGTAGCAGCCAACCTAAGTACCGCTCAGAGACGAGGGGCTCGTCTCTTGGCGACACTTTTGCTGGCTTAGACAATCTAAAAGATCTACTGTCCTGCAACACATCCTTGCAGGTTGGCGGAAGGCTAGGCGAGTTCTGGCAAGATTGTGCAAAATTAGGGGCTTCCCGGAGAGTAGTTCGCTGGCTCAGGAACGGCTACCCACTCCCCTTCAAGAAGGGCCCAAGGGGACTCCAGCCAACCATTCCCTTAATGCCCCAAGCCCCAGGCAACCTAGCTACCTCTTATCAGCAAGGATCCGAAAAAGACTAAAAAGAAATGCCAAAAAACTTACAGGCAAAACGAGCTATAGAGGAAATGCCAGAAAACCAAACAGGCTTTTTCAGTAGAGTCTTTCTGGTACCCAAAAAGTCAGGGGGTGGCGTCTGGTGATAAATCCATCGTCCATCAATCAGTTCCTACAAATAACCTCATTCCAAATGGATACGGCACAGGCTATAAAAGAGATGTTACGGGAGAAAACGTGGGGCACATCGATAGATCTATCCGAAGCGGTCTTCCTACCACTCCCCCTACACCACTCGGGCAAGAAGTACCTATGTTTCCAAATAAAGCAAAAACTTTTTTGGTTTCTGGCACTCCCTTTTGGCCTCTCATCAGCCCCCATGTGTGTTTTCAAAGATCATGTGGGTCCTGAAAGCATAGACGAATGCTAGTGTTCCAATACTTAGATGATTGGTTCCTAGCACATACTCAACGAGACATAGCCTATCACCAAACAATCCAGCTGGTCAAAAAGGCGATACAGATAGGTCTTGTGGTAAATCTGGCCAAATCAGAATTGATCCCAAAACAAGACCTCATTTTCTTGGGGGAACGATGGGACTTGTCAGCAGCCCGAGCATTCCCCACAACAGACAGGCAGCAGAAGACGGTTCCGTTTGATGCTTACATTACAGACAATTCCATGCACTGCTAAGACAAGCCCTAACGAAGGAACGGTCCCCCAAGCCACAATGATAGTGTCCCCATCCGCACTCTCCCTTCTCCAATGGTGGTGCGACCCAATTACCATAAACGAGGGGGCCCTCTTTCATGCCCCCTCCCCGGAAATAGACAAACAGACGCATCAAGGGAGGCGTGGGGATTCACTGTCAGGGTCAGATGTGGGGGGGGGGGAAATGGCAAGCAACCTTTTACAGATTCCATATCAACTGGCTGGACTCCGAGTGGTATGGATAGCTATGAACAAGCTATCGAACCATCTCGAGGGCAAGAGTGTCAGAGTTCTTCTGGACAACTCTACAGCATTGGCGTATCTGAACAAGCAAGGTGGAACCAAATCCTCTCAACTATCGACCCTGACTTCTCACATCCTTCTTCTGGCACGGGAACGCAAAATCTCCATTGTAGCACGTCATCTGTCAGGGAATGGTATGGAACCATCTCAGGGGCAAGAGTGTTAGAGTTCTTCTGGACAACTCTACAGCAGTGGCGTATCTGAACAAAAAGGTGGAAGCAAATCCCCTCAACTGTCGACCCTGACGTCTCAAGTTCTGCTTCTGGCACGGGAACACAAAATCCCCATCGTAGCCCGTCACCTGTCATTGAAACTAAACGTGCTGGCCGATTTAGCGTCCAGAACAGGTCAGGTCATCCACACAGAGTGGTGCCTAGCCCAGTCATCCTTCCGTTGGGTGACACGGGAACCCCATGGGGTCCTCCAACGTTAGATCTATTTGCCAATGCATTGACGACTTAGCTACCCAGGTTCGTATCCTCATGCCCGGATCAGACAGCCTGGGCAGTAGATGCGCTAAAGTGCCCATGGCCCCTACAGTAGGTGCTCTATGCCTTTCCTCCTCACGCAATCCCGCTACAGGTCTTGCAGAGAATAATAGAACTGAGATCTCCACCTTTGTTACTAACAGCCCCGTGGTCCCCAGAGGCCCCGTGGGTTCCCTACTCCTCCGGTGCAAGGTGATCAAGCCCACCCTGATGCCTTGCCACAGAGAACTTTTATCTGAACCCCACTGGCACCACTTCCACCCGTCCCCACATTTGCTTAACCTACACCTGTGGTGCCAAACCAGTCCTTCCTAGAGAAAAAAGGTTTCTCCAAACAGGTAGTAGAAAAGATGGTAAACAGCCATAAGTAATCCACAGCAAAAGTCTATAGGTCGCAACGGAACAAGTTTGCCTCTTGGTGCGCTACCTCTAAGCTAGATCCCTTTCGAGCGTCACCGGCAGTGGTAACAGATTTTTTAGACCATCTTTTCACGGAAGGTCAGTTGAAGGTAGGGTCTATAGAAGGTTACCGGGCCGCCACTGGTTCGAGACTTATGGCTTCTACTGGCTATGACCCGGGTGAGGACACAGCCTTGTCACAATTAATCGGACACTTCAAGGTAAATTCCCCTCCCCAGTCCAATGTGGCCCAATGGGACCTGTCACTGGTATAACGTTATTTACAGTGCCCAGAAAATTTTGCTGAAGAGAGCATTTCCGCAAAAGACGCCACGGTAAGGTTCCCTTTCTTGTTAGCCTTAGCTTCCGGTAAGAGGAGAGGCGAAATCCAAGCAAGTGATAAAAGAAAACGGTGAGTGGAACAAAGTTTTCCTTAGCCCCAGAGCTGGTTTCATGGGTAAGACACATATTATTTCCCAACGTCGGGGCACCTTCGACCATATTGCCCTCCCGGCCCTTCAAGGGGAACAATTGACTGAGGATCGAGTATCTTTTGTGCCCGGTCAAAGCACTACGTCAATACCTTTTGATTTCAGAAACCTATCGCTCAGAAAATCAAAAAGCCCTCATTATCTCCTTCATGCCAAAATTTCACAAGGACCTTTCTAAACAAACTATCTCAAACTACATTAAAAAGGTCATTTTGGCAGCTTTCGAACGGGCACAAACCGACACAGGCCTACAAAACGACTGCAAAGTTAAAGCTCATCATGTCCGCCAGATAATAAATTCCCTCAGGGCTTTCCGTAATGTGTCTTTGGTAGATATACTTAAAACAGGTTGTCGGTCTTCTCCCAACTCATTCGTCAAGTGTTATCTTAAAGATTTTTCGCAGAACGAACTGACGGACCTTTACTCTTTAGGCCCCTTCATCGCTGCGGAAACCATCATTACGAACCCTTCTACTCTGATTGCAGGCAATCAACCCCAAAACTGAAAGGCAAAGGCAAACAGAAAGGAGGATTTGCCGAAGGACACAGCAACGGATTCAAAGGCAAGAAGCAGTGACACTTTCAGACTTTATTTACGTTCCTTGAGTACTGTTAAGCAAGTGCTTTTAATCACAACAGAATTGATATTTTCACTTGCATGGACGTTAGTTTAATCTCAAGAATGGTTTCCATTTTAGATATACACTATTTTGCTCAGACAGGGTCACCATGGTCCTAACATCCTGTTACCTGCCAGCCTACTCTCTTTTCGGAACCTAGGGTCAGAAAAGGGGGGCATTCACGGTGCCACCTGTTCCCGTAGTCCCGTACCACAACCGGCAACTGGGGGGTCGGTCCATGGTGACCATGCCCACCGTGCCCATGGGCCCGTAATTAGCCCAGAACACCAGAAATCACATCACAGTGAAAGTTTTTCACAATTTTAAGTTTAAATTCAATCAGTATTAGAATTAAAAGAATTATCTAGTCGTATTTTGTAGGTTTTGCGGGTAAACCTTTCAACTTTGCGTTGTGTTCTTATTCCATGCAAATGGATCTTATCATTTGCCTTAGTCTAACGTCAATGCAGCATGTTATCTGATTGTGAATACTGCAGGCTTAATCCCTGGCAGTATTAGGCTTATTTATGTAAATCTACAAGATTTACGATCGTATTGTCAAAATATCGTTGGTTTGAAACTATTTTAGTAACCTCCATGTTGAGTGCGTGAGGTTGGAACCCATCCAGTGGGCGAAGGAGGGAGGATGGCAATAACCACTCTCATATAACTATCAAGCCTGATTTACATGTGTCAGATCTCTACATTCTGTTCCCATGTTGTCGTATCTCTCAGTGTTTTGCTATGGGACTGGGAGTGTTCTCCCTATCCCAGGCTCTTTAGGAAGTATTAAAAGAAGTGAAACGTAGTTAACATTTTATTCAGTCTTGAACTACAGTTCAACTTAACATTCTCCGATGAGCTTTTACGTATTTAGCACAATTCGCAACCTTTTTTGTGAAAGCAGTTCAGAATGGCAGGCTAACCTGCTCCGGTCCAATCTAAAAGTGGAGATAAGCGAATTCAAAGCTTTTGCGAAGTAAAACTGACGTTTTATTTCGTAAAACGTGCTTTTACGAGTAAAAGCGCAATTCCCGTTCTCCACTTTTACCCTACTCTCCCACCGATCCAGCCCTCAACCAGCCTCAGTGTGTTATTCAAACACCGAGTAGGGCTTAAAGGGAATGTCCATTGTCAATCATGACGAATTACCAGAAGATTCTCTCATTTTGATTGGTTGATGGATGGATGGCGAGGAAGAATATTCTGCGGATACAAAAAAGTTTGTTTTTATTCTTCGTGAAAGGTTAAAACCGAAAGAGAAACCCATCTAAGAGTGGAGAACGCGAATTGCGTTTTAACTTGTAAAAGCACGTTTTACGAAATAAAATGTTAGATTAACGAAGAACAGGGAATATTGGCCCGAAACTGTGGAAAATCATAGGCATTTCAGCAGCGCGTAAATTGATATCCGAATGCTATATTTTAAGAACTTCTAAATTTACTTGTATCGTTCCTCTTGACGAGTTACTTGTTTCAGTATGCATTACGTCAATACTTAAGCATTTCAAATCTATCTTTTTTCCCCAGGTGGAGCTGCTATCGGAGAACCAAGTCAACGGTAAGCCGCCTAAGGAGAGGAAAACTTGCCTCCTTTCTTATCCTCTTATCCTATCCTCTGAAAAAATAGATAATAGACCCCGAGAATTGCAATTCAAGGAACAGTTGTTGCAAGAACTTAAGATTGCAATAAGTCACTGTTTATCAACGGGACTGTATCAGAGGAGAAATGAATCCTAAAAGTTTTTGTCTCGCGCTTTCGGCGATCCCGAGATTACATTTCATACGTGTTCTATAATTCAAACGCTGTGTTTTGTAACCAAACCACAAAAACTAGACCGGCCAGTGCACAAGAAACACAAGAGTACAGGCTTATATTACCCACTTTCAATTGCCAATTATTAATTTTGTTGTTTTTGTAAACAAAAACAAATGCCTCTCAGACTAAACCCATAATTCGCCAGTAATCATTTTCCATTTTTCTTTTTCCCTCTATAGCGCGGTCACAAAGTTTAATTTCAACAATGTGTGCTATTTTCAAAATAATAAGAAATTTGACCTTATTTAAATGAATCCCATGTGCCCAGTCGTCGGGCTGTGTATCACCTTTATCCAAGAGGGTACGTAACTTTATTTGTGGGTATTTTAAACCTCTTTTTCATACAAATTCAGACTTAGGTGTAATATCTGGGTCTAGGAGGTGGTCACTAAAGAGGTTTTACTATATGTCTTTTTATCCGGTTTTCTGTTGGTCATTACAGCAGTTTTACTCTACGTACTTTTTTTATCCGGGCTTGGAAGGTGGTCAAGATAGGCAGATTTTACAAACAAGTTTTGCTTTACGTCTTTCTATCCGGATCTTGAGGGTGGCAGTTACAAATAGGTTCATCGAAATAGCATTTCTGTGCTAACCTTAACCAACCCCTGCCTCCAGCTATCTAATGTAGGTAGGATGCTAAGGACAACCTTAACCGTTTTAGCCAACTTTACGGTAAGAGTTTTACACTAAGTGTAGTTTTGGCCATAATATATACCTTGTATTCCCATTGGTTTTCCGCTATCGAGATATTTGTACACAATTACGTCCGGGCATATTTGACAGACTCTTTCGGACCTTTATGGCATCCGTCCGTCTGCTGGAGAGGGTAGGTTATCTACTTAAGTCCGTTTGGATTTCTTCTTCAGTCTGCGGGCATTCAGTTCGCTAATCCACTTGTCATCACAAAGCTTCGAGCCCTCACAAATGTCTCGTTTCCACGTGGGCCTGGTATCTGCACGGGTTTCCCAGCTCTCCCATGGGATTTCAAATGCCTTCATGTCACGTTTGCAGGCGTCTTTAAACCTGAGTTTTGGACATCCTTTTCACCTTATGGCATCAGCATTTTCACCATAAAGTAGATTCTTAGGGATACGGCTGTCATCCATACGGTGAACATGGACAAGCCAGCGTAGTTGTCTCTGTTTCAGCAATGCAGACACATTTGGGAATTCGACCTTCTGTCGTATGACCGCGTTTGCTACACGCTCCTGACAGGTTATGTGGAGTATATACGACGTAGGCATCTCATGTGAATACTATTTAGTCTCCTTTCTTGGTAGCGGTAGGTAGCCCATGATTCGCTGCCATAGAGCAAAGTACTAAGAACGCACGTTCTGTAGATGCACATCTTCTTTCTTGTTGTAAGTTTTGAGCTGTTTCAGGCGCACTTCGTCAGACGACCAAAGGTGGTTGCGGCTTTGCTATGCATATGTTTATCTCGTCGTCCATCGAAACAAAGTCTGTGATGGTTGACCCAAGGTAGCAGAAACTGTGCACAACTTCTAGGGGAGCGTTGTTTAGGGTAATTACAGGAGTCTGTTGGGTACCTTGTGCTACGATAACCGTTTTCTTCACGTTGATTGTTAGACCGAACTTGTTACAAGCAATTGCGAAGCGGTTCACCAGGTGCTGCAGTTTCTATTCGATGTGTGCCACTAGAGCTACATCGTCCGCAAACAAGGGTTCCTGTATCATGACGAGTCTGCGCTTAGTCTGCGCCCAAAGTGCACTGTGCAATTTGCCGTCTGATCTCGTGTATAGATGGATACCTTCCTCAACAGAGTGGAACGCAAAGTGGAATAATACGGAGAAGAATATGCAAAACAGAATTGCGGCCATAACGCACCCCTGCTTCACATCGTTGAGGATTTCAAAGCTGTTGGACGTATTACAATCGATGTTGACTTTACTGCGCATGCCGTCGTGGAAAGTACGAATTAGACTCAAAGGTCTGGGTGGGCACCCTATTCTAGCTCAGATCTTGTATAGTCCTGATCTGATCACGGTGTCGAAGGCCTTGGCCAGATCGACAAAGGTGATATATAGAGGTTTCTGTTGCTCTCTGCACTTCTTCTGCAGTTGCCGTAGGGAGAATATCATGTCAACTGTTGACCTTTTTGTTGTAAATCCACATTGAGATTCGGGATACACTTGTTCTCCAAGCGTTTGTATTGTCTTGAGAATGACGCGCCCAAACAATTTTCCGGTATTGCTCAATAGTGAGATCCCTCGATAGTAATTGCAGTCGCCCTGGTCTCCTTTGTTCTTGTGCAAAGCTGTAATAGTTGCATCCTTCATATCTTTTGGGACGGAATCTTGTTTCCAGCAGCGTAAAAGTAACGCGTGTAGGTTGGGAAGGAGGGACTGTTTACCACATTTGGAGACTGGGACTGTTTACCAAATTTCCAACAGCGTAGAAGTAATGCGTGTAGCTTGGGAAGGAGGGACTGTTTACCACATTTTTACCACAATCTTTTGGACCTACCAAGCCCAAAACCCTCCAAGTTTCAACTTTCTCCGATGTTCAACGGCTGAGAAATTTTACACACAGCATTTTTACGATATCAATCATTCCCTTCAAGCCCCCAAAATGGTGACAACGCACCCAAGCTTGTTGCGGGCTGGTTGGGAGGAAAGATAGGCTAAAGTAGAGAACGCGAATTGCGCTTTTACTCGAAAAAGCGCGTTTTACGAAAAGAAAACGATAGCTTTACTTCGTAAAAGCTTAAAATTCGCTTATCTCCACTTTAGATGAGTAGGGAAGTAGGGGAGCCTGTTATTCTGTTGAAAAATTGTTTAAAAATTCCGCGAATTACGCTGTAAACTCGACAGAGTGCAATGTCCTTGGACATTAGGAGTAGTAGTAAGAGACAAATAAAAGACTCAAACTAAGTTCCGCTTTTAATATTCTTCCAAACTATTGGTCGAGGGGAACACTCCCGATCCATTGACAAAGAATAACAAAAGGTACTACTAACGGTCAAAGGACTCCAAAGTAGTACTGTGCCAAGTTAATGACCATCAAACCGATTGTTCGAATGAGTATCCTATCCATCGCCCACCTGCCTCCCACTGGATGGAGCCCGACCTGGGATACTCCGATGCTATGTATCAACATGTAGAAGGTACAAAGTAAATAAATTTTATTGTTCTTAAAAGTCTATTTAAAAACAGTAAATCTAAAACCTGATTTACGTAAAATAAAAGTTTGACACAGGGAAAATTAGCTCCGCCTGTGTCACTAAATGCATGCTGGCCTTAAGGCCTGGACACATAAATGGGACTCAAATTGGAGTATTGTCACGACTTATGGCATTAAGTGAAAATACTGAAAATAAGTGCTTCATTCGTGAAATTGTAATTATTACGCACTCACAGAGTGAAGACATAATCACAGGATTTCTAAAATTGTTGAAAACAGTCACAATTTGCACTTGGGATAAGTCCCATAAAACGGTACTTAGGGTACCCATTGTATGGTCACTGTAGGATGGGATACCTATTTCATGGGCTCTAAAGATGGCCAGACTATATCGAACTGGATAAGGAGGAGAGATGTCTGTGTCTACCGCCCCCCCTTTTTTCTAGTAATGACTAGAAAAAAGAGGTTACATAAATAGCTCTAATGAAGAGGAGTCCCTGCTACAGTGACGGTACCTTACAACAGTCTCTTGAGTATGATACGAAAAAGGAACTGTCTTTTGAACCCAAAATATATGGGCTCGAAAGAAACTCTGCCGTTGACCGTGGTCAAATGTCTCTGCTAGCGGCTCTAATCCATCAGGAGGTGCGGTTATGCTTGAACTTGTGTTAATAGCCGCCACGATCCTTGAATGGTCAACTTTTTTGTTTGCCCTTGCTTTTCGGTCTGGGGGTGACAGGTCTGTCAACATAACAAAATTAAGCCTTAAATGTTGATTCTGCTGCTATAAAAGGGGCTACAGAATAAATTCCGGAGATTTCATCTTGGGAGAAATCTTTTAGGTAATATTTGATAAACGAGTTTGGAGAAGCCCAGCATCCCGTTTTGAGGATCTCAGAAAATGACACATTGCGTAAAGCCCTGAGTGAATTTGCTATTTGTCTTACTTGATGGGCTTTAACATTTAATTCCGATAGAAGCTTGGTGTCAGATTGTGTCTTTTCATAAGCTGTAATAATGACCTTTTTAATGTAACGAGAAATCGTTTGTTTGGAAAGGTCCTTGTTGAAATTTGGCATGTGGGAAATGATCAAACCTTTCTGACTTATTGACCTATATCTCTCTGAAATGTCTAAGTACTGACGTAGTGCTTTGACAGGACACAATGACACCAAACCTCCCGGGGTGTGTTCTTCAGGAAGGGATGGTAGGCCTATATGGTCGAATGTGCCCATCCCGTGGGTACTGATATGTGTCTTTTCCATAAAATCTGCCCTTGGAACAAGAAATACGTTATCCCAAGTCCCATTTTCTTTGCTCACTGTGCTGTCTAAGGCGTGTATTTCGCTTCTTCGCTTGCCTGATGCCAACGCCAATACAAAGGTGAATCTTAAGGTGGCATTTTTTGCTGATATTATGCTTTCTTCGAAAATGTCAGGCCTTTGAAGAAAGCGAAGTACTAATGACAGATCCCATTTTGCCACTGTGGGCGTGTTGGTGGGGAGTTCACCTTAAAGTGTCTGATCAATTGTGATAAGGCTGAATCTTCCCCTGGATCGTAGCCTGTGGATGCTTTAAGCTTGGATCCTATGGCTGCCCTGTATCCCTCTATAGAACCTACTTTTAAGTATTCGTCCGTAAATAGATAGTCCAGGAAGTCTGCCACGACCGGTGGGGATGCCTGGAATGGGTTTATTTTCGATTTAGTGCACCACGTGGCAAATTTATTCCATTGGGCTCTGTACACCTTAGCTGTGGATTGTTTATGGCTAATAACCATTTTATCCACTACCTTATCTGAGAAGCCTTTCTTCTGTAAGAAAGAGGTCAGGCACCAAAGGTGCAGGTTCAGCAGGTTAGGGGCCGATTGGAGATGATGCCAGTGTGGTTGGGATAACAGTTCTTTGTGGCATGGGATCGGGATTGATTTGATCACCTTGCACTGTAACAATAGGGCAAACCATGGTGCTTCCGGCATCCATGGGGCCACTAACAAGAGGATCCTGGTTTCAGTTTGATTACCCTCTTAAGAACTTGAAGAAGTATTGCCTGTGGGGGGAAGGCGAACAGCACTTCTTGGGTTGGCCATGGGCAATTGAGAGCGCCCACCGCCCATGCGGATGGGTCTGGGCAGGGGGAGACCAACTTGGGTAGTTGGGTTGTCATGGAATTGGCAAACAGGTCTATGGAGGGTGGGCCCCATGGTGATTGACCCGTTACCCATCGGAAGGAGGTGCGTGCTAGGCACCATTCCGTGTAAATTACTTGTCCCTCCCTGGAGGCCAAATCTGCCAGTACATTGAGTTTTCCCGCTAAGTGATGGGCTGTTAGCGTGATGTGACATTGGCGGGCAAAATAAAGGATTTTGAACGCCAGTTTCGAAAGAGGGAGAGATCTGGTCCCCCCCTTGTCTGTTTAGGTAAGCTACTGCCGTGGAATTGTCCAGAAGAAACCGCACTGATTTGCCCTTGAGAAGGTGGTTCAGTTTGTTTAGGGCTATCCACACTACCCGTAATTCCAACCAATTGATATGGTAGCCGTTTAGGAGGGAGCCCATATCCCTTTCCATACCTGACAGTGACAGTGTATACCCCAGCCCTTCTGGCACGAATCGGTCTGGAGTTCTATTTCTGGGGATGGGGGATGAAAGGGGACACCCTCGGTCATCACTATGGGATCGCACCACCATTGTAGGGGAATTTGTGTTTTCCTGGATATCTTTGTTTTGGCCCGGGGAAACCTCCCTTTTCTTAGAGAAAATTTGACTTTTCTTTGAAACGGTCTGTAGTGCAAGCGTCCTAAAGGGACCGTTTTCTCGGTTGCGATTAAGTGGCCTAACACGGATTCCATTGCCTGTAAGCTCACGTTTTTGTCTGATGGGATTGCTCTTATTGCCTGGCAGGTTTTTTGACGCCTCTCCTCGGTAGGAAAGGCTCTTGCATTTTCTAGATCCCATCTTTCCCCGAGAAATATAATATCTTGTTTGGGAGAGAGCTCTGATTTGGGTATATTGACCACAAGTCCTACCTGAATGGCTTTTCGAACTAGAGATATAGTTTGAAGACGAGCCATTTCTTTGTCCTGATGGGCTAGTAACCAATCGTCTAGATATTGGAACACCAACATGCCTTCTAGACGGGCCCAAGACTTCAGAACTTTCATTACTTTCGAGAACACATACGGGGCCATGGAGAGGCCGAAAGGGCGTGCCCGAAACCAAAAACGTTGCAGGCCTACTTGGAAGCTTACGATTTTTTTCGCTGAGTGATGTAACGGGATATGGAGGTACGCGTCGGACAGATCTATCGAAGTGCCCCACATCCCTGCCTGAAGGCTTTCTTTTATAATTTGGACTGTGTCCATTTGAAATGTCGTGGTCATTAGAAATTCGTTGAGGGAGGAGAGGTCTATTACTAATCTCCACCCGCCCGATTTCTTGGGGACCAGAAAGACCTTGCTGAAAAAGGCTGCTTGGGCTTCGGGCATTTCCTCTATGGCCTCTTTTTCCTTTAGGGATATCAGCATTTCCTGAAGGGCTACATCTTTGTCTGACCCTTTTGGGTAAGAGGTGACTAAGTTTTCTGGCGCCTGGGCAGTTAGGGGGATAAGGAATTTGTGACCCCCTTGATCCAGTTTGAATGGTAGGGAGTACCTGTTTTTGAGCCATCAGACTACTCGACGAGGGCCCATGCTCTCCAGAACTTGCCTAGCCTTCCTCCTACGGGCCAGCAGGTGATGCAATATTGCAAATCTTTTGTATTTTCTGCACTTATTAAAGTATCTCCAGGAGACCAAGGAGTCTCTGGGCGGTACTTTGGTTGGCTGCTACCTGCTCTGCTGTTGCGATGGGCCCTCCTGTCGATTGCTGTGGCTTGACTTGGGTTTCTTGGCCGGGGGCGGCTGCGATTGGGAGATGGGCTTTGCTTGCTTCGAATTCGGGCGTTGGACTCTTGTGCGTTTGAGTGGGCGCCGGAACGATGCACGGGACATTCTGGGCATTAGGGCAAAGTCTTGTGATAGGGAGCGGCTTTCTTGATTTACCCTCTCTATTTCGGCGGGAGGAAATAATTCTTTTTCACCCAGGATGGGAGCATGGCGCAGTTCTCTTAACCCTTTCACGCTTGACCAGCAGTGCTGCAAGAACGCATCCCGTTTGAGAAAGACCATGGACGTCATCAGATAAGTAGACAGCTTGACAACATCTCGGGTCGCAAGAGCCAGACATTCCAATAGTTTGGACGTGACCGGGTCATTGAGGCGTAGATCCTCCCAACGCGTTTTTAACGCTTTCAAAATATGGTCCTGAAAGGACATTACGTTGAGGATATGTCGCGAGCATGCCTCAATGGTCTTGGCATCTTTCTCCACTAGTGGAATATTCAAACTGTGCGTTTTGATGGTTGCTCCAATGGCTCTGACGGTATTAGATCATCCGATGGTCGATACGGGCCCGGTCTTACAGCACAATGACGCATGAAAATGGGATAAGGTACGGCCCTCGGCATTGTCCATCTTTTTGAACTCTCTCGTTCGCACTGCTACAGCATTAACGATGCCTTCGCTGGTAGGTAGAGCTATGAACGGGTCTTGGTGTAACTTAGCTGTTTGAGAGGTCATCCGGATGGGAGGATCCTCTTTATTGGCCGTTGGGGAGCTGGCGGTAACTCTCGCCAGACGGGAAATTTCTTGAATCGCATCGCGAAAAGGCACGTCTCCTGGAGCTACTGTGAATGCGGTGATAGATGGAGTGGCATTCACGCTCCGTGGAGTGAAATTCGATGGGGAGAGGGTCTCCCCGCTGCTGCCGGATCCTTCCAAAGCTTCTGGCCACTACGAGGGGATCTGATATAGTCCATCTCCCTAAGGGGAAGGCGGAATTGAGAAGAAGGGGGTATGTCCCCTGTTTCCTTACCCGACTCTTCACATTCTGACTCTTGACCCTCTGACTCCTGCTCGAGTTCCCGTCCGTGATCTGTGTCTGCTGAGCGTGACGGGACATCACCCGAAAGAGTATAAATCTCCTGTTCTCGATTGAGTGGAATAGAAGACAGTTGGGATGTCACTGAGTGAATCAACTCTTCTTCCTCCTCCTCACCCATTAAGCCTGATCCTCGCCCTGGTGGGGGAAGCACCGAGGATTCAGCGTCACTGGTGACCTCCACTGTAGGCGGTTGCGTGATGGAGCCTAAGCGAGAAGGGGGTGGGTGACCGAGTGTCTGGTGGTGGCCGAGAAACTGTGGCGGAAGGCGGAAGGCTTATGTTTACGACGGGATTCCATGCCTTGTCGCTCGACTTGTTGTTGGAGTTCCTGTAGTTGTTTTTGCAATAGGCTTTGCATCGACAAAAAGGCTGAAAACTCCCCAGGTAGTCGTGGGACCGATGGGGGGGGGAAGACAGTTCCGATTGTGACGGGATGCCTAACTGACCGGTCAACGCCGAGAAACTTGAGCCTGAGGCCGTATGCGTAGCTGTCACTGGCTCTACAGTGGCGTCTGCCTTTGGTGCCGTTTCAGTTTTATCCGTATCTGAGTGTTTAATAGCATAGGCCCTCCTGAGGGTTTCTAATTCCTTGCCCTCTCGAATATCCAGGTCGGCCACCGTTTCAGCATAAGCTTTACGTTTGCGGGATTTCTTGCTTTTCCTGTCCACCGCAGACGCATCTGACTCCGAACCCGTATCCATTTTAACAGGTGAAGAAACTTGTTCCAAAATCACCGAGCTAGCTTTATGGATCGTTACTTGTCCGAAATCTGAGGTAACAAACGGGGATAGTGACAAGGCTTTGCGTCTGTCCCTTCTACGATCATTGCGTATCCTGTTTCTGAGAATGAGTTTCCACTGTTTCAATGACAAATGATGGCACTCGAAGCAAGTATTCGACTCGTCGCAAAGGGGTACACTGTTCTTCCGTTTGCAATGGTAACAGATAGAGTGAGGGTTGGAGGCTGACGGTGGGTGTGCGCACTGCGGAAGTATCGGTTGACCTCGCAGGCTGGCTTGTGTCATATCTGGAATGCAAGCAGAAACAAGATAGGTAAGTTATCTATTCATGTCACAGTAGACTAGACAGATAAAATTAACTAGCGCAAAGTGAGTGCTACACTAGCCTTAGGAGTGTTTTAGCAAATGGTACCAGTACGCACTCTGGTCGAATAGGCGCTAAAACGATGCTCATAGGTCTCTTTAGGGTCTTACCGAATGAAAAATATTCGAAATGGGCCTCCAATGGGTCCATTTTTGGGCTGTAGGAAAAGATCCCATAAATGAGATCTGCCCATGGGCCCGAAAACGGGATCTCCCTGCGGGACCCCAAACGGTATTCCCTAGCCCATCCGTGGGCCTCCTCCGACTGATCCCAAAAATGGTATTCGGGCAGATGAGGTGCCATAAATGGGCTACTTGGTGCCGAAAAAACGGCACCTTGGGACCATTTATGGGATATCGTAGTCCCATAAATGGGCTTTAAGCAGAAATTTCGCCAAAAATAGCTCGAAACGCCCATGAGCATTATTTCGCCTGAACCAGGACAAGTAGAGTCTGGAGCAAACCTGACGAAACTAGAAGGTTCCGTAGGAGTGTCTAATACAGCAAAACTGGCCATTCTCGTAATGTTACCGTAAGCTGTGGCTGACTAGGAATCAGAGCAGGCACAGTGGGCTGCAAGGATTCAATAAACTCCAAGGCGGTGAACTAGAACTAGAACAAGATTTCGGTCCTGTAGCTTCCGTGTGGAGAACAGAGGCACACTTCCCGGGACTAAAAGGTGTCTCCGCTGCGTGTAAACTCAACAACTACCAGACCGAAGGAAAACAGTGCCGAATAATTGCTTAAATCCTGATAAAATTATCCACTCGATTCACGAATCACATAGTAATCCAAGAAAGGTGATAAAAGTAGATTTAAAGCAAAATCGCACCTTGCCCAGTTCCCTTTTTTAGATAAAAAAGTGGAGCACACAGAAAGGCGTGTGTTGACAACACCACGCTTGAAGGGAATGATTGATGTCTTCGAATGACTTAATTCTTATCATTCTCGCATGCTGATTGGCTGGAGATGGAGGGGAGACAGGATGGAGAGTAGGGGACCATTCTATTCACAAGAAAAATTTTATTTCTATCTGCGTGGTATTATTAACCGGAAGGGAACCCATCTAAAGTGGAGATAAGCAAATTTAAAGCTTTTACGAAGTAAAAGTTATACTTGTTTGAAATTTTTACTAAACACCATCATTGAAAAAAAACTTAGATACTTTACTGAAAATGTGGTTTAAATTTAGATCCAGTAGTTTTGAAGTTATGTGCTGTTGAATATCTGTCATCATGCTCATCTATGACGCCATCTATCACGTGGGGGGGGGGGGGGTGGACGATAATACCAGGTTTGAGGGGGGATCGGACGATAATGCCAGGTTTGAGGAGAGTCGAATTACAATAACAGGTTTGAGAAACTGTACACTTACCAAACTGAAACTCTATGATGTTTTTGTTTTGTTTTCGCACCGTGCACACTTTTGGGTTTTTTCACAATGAAACTCTATATATATATGGGTAATAATATATGGCTATATATGAACAATGGTAAAAAGCATGAGGAAAAGACACTCCTCCCCTGCTGTTAAATACACTTTGTCTTGGAGCCTTGAAGATGGTCGGCGCAGACAGATTTTACTAGGCGTCTCTTATCCGCGTTTGAAAGATGGCCATCATAAACAAGTTTACTGTACGTTTTTCATCCTGATCTGCATGTATCCGTTACATAATGCCTTACCACTATTTTTTTGAAACCTTGAATATGGATAGGTTTCCTGTAAGTCTTTCTTAACCAACATAGTCACAAAATGTGGGCTTTCATGCAATTTTTTATCCGATCTGAAAAGTGGTCGCTATAAACAGGTTTCACGGGATTCATCTGCAAGATGTTACTACAAACAAGCATCCGCTACTTCATTAGTTTTTTTTTGCTAACTGCCCCCACCCTCTCTAAATTTGGATATGGCACTGAACGCAACGATAACAATTTCACACCTGTTACCCAAAGTATAGTTACAAGCAGGATAATATTTGGTTTGGTACGGTCTCGTCGCTTAAAAATGCGATTTGATGTTGGCTGCTATCATTTAGACGACTGACGTCCCCGCTTTCCCGCCACCAGTCCACCCTCGTAGTAGTAGGAAAAGGCCGGTTCTGGACCAGGAAGTGACGTCATCTGTCTGGACCGGAAGTGACGTCATAGGCGCAGTCATGGTAACGAAGCGTAGCCATGGTAACGAAGTGCCGTAGTCATGGTAAGGTAGCCATGGCGTAACCCTGATAACAAAGTGAGGATCTCCTCCCATTAGGCGGCAGTCGGGACAGACCCTATGGTAAAAAGTGATGACCTCCCCCCCAATAGGCGGCAGACGCACCAAGCCTATGTGTGGTAGACGTAACCATGGCGATAAAGTGGGGATCCCCTCCCCTAGGCGAGCAACATTCTGTCAAGTCAGCATGAGTTACACACCACAATTTGATCAGATCAGAGTGGTATATAAGGGATGAGCTCCCCACTCATATGAACTGCAACAACAGTGACAACCAAATCAGTAAGTGGTTATTTGCATACATGGAACTCATTGAAACTTTGTAAACAAAAGTGAAAAAGTGTGATAACTTTCGTTATAGTTGGTCAATTTGGATGAAAATTTCACTGTTTGATTCAGTTTTATGTAAAGTTTTGCTATAAAGTAGTCATGGGCTAGTTGCGCATGTGATTGTATGCATATTTGTCACATGCCGCCATTTTAGCTTTCTATAAAATGTGATAACTTTCGTTATAGTTGGTCAATTTACATGAAAATTTCACTGTTTTATTCAGTGCTATGTAAAGTTTTGTTATAACGTAGTCATAGGCTAGTTGCGCATGTGGCTGTATGCATATTGGTATATAAGGGGTGAGTGGTAAACCATGTCTGGACGGTAGCAAGAGACATCATGGACAACACACCTCAGGAGACGCTACCTTTCAACACGGACATGGATGACCTGCCGGAAACAGTTACTTTTGACGATACATTATTACCGTGGGAAGAGATGGATGTTTTCATGGTAAACGCTGAAAAAGCCTTGGAGGAAGCGTTAGATGTAACTGCAGTGCAGCAAGGAATACCTCAGGAGGAAGCGTTAAATGCTCCGTCAGATGTCACTATAGTGGAGCAAGGTATACCTCAGGTGGAAACGTTAAATGCTCCGTCACCCGCAGTGGAGCAAGGAATACCTCAGGAGGAAGCGTTAAATGCTCCGTCAGATGTCGCTGCAGTAGAGCAAGGAATGCCTCAGGAGGAAGGGTTAAATGCTTCGTCCCCTGGAGTGGAGCAAGGAATGCCTCAGGAGGAAGCGTTAAATGTGACTGGAGTGGAGCAAGGAATGCCAGATCCTGATGAACCTGATTACCCGTTCTGGGTTGCAAATGTACTTGTAAATGGTAGCAACACACCACTAAGTGCAAAGTTAAAAGCACATCTAAAGCATTATAAGGAATATGAAGTGAGTGATGACGACGAAGTGGACATGTCAAGCGATGATGAAGAAGATAAAGATCTTAAATCTAAAATTGAATCGATTAAGACCATACCTGTTACTGAGGAAGATGTTACGTTGTTGAAACGAAACTTTCAAGCAGTGCTTCCTCTCATCGATTGCAACATTTTATGGTCTTTATGTGAAGAAGGCTTTTTCAACCAACATACGTACATGTACCTAACGGAAGAAGTGAATACCGTTATTCAGCTCATCTACATGTTAGAAGGAAACATAGAACATGTTCCGGTGTCAGAGCCAAAGTTCTCCAAAGCCATGATTCGACGTTTCGTTCAACTTGTTAAAAGTCTTCATGAGAAACATTTTAAGACTTTATGTCTACCGGTGCCAAAGTGTGTTGATGAGGATCGCGATTTTAAATGTGCAAAGGTCATACTTCAAGGCTTCAAATACCTTGAAGAACGTATTCAAGTGTATGATATGATGGCTTACCGCTATGAAAAAGGACATTTCACCATACCAATGGTCTTCAAATGGATAGTACGTAGTCGCGAATGAAGAGACTTTTTAGTGATTGTCATGACACAATCTCTAACAAACGGTTTACCAACAGCCTTTCTCGATGGTTTCAATGAGATGACCCCGCGATTTTACAAACATCTCATGAATACCTACATGTAACACCTGTATGAAAAAAGGAGTGAAGTAAAACCATTCACAATGTCAACATTACTTCTTGACAGATGTATGGCTATCGATGACGTCTTCAAAGTGAACTATATTGACCATGTGTTTTTAAAACTTCCTGCTTTTGAATCGGATTGGATTTTACAAGTGAAGAATTTACATCTACATTGGAAAGCTGTTGGAAAGACTATTCCAAGAGATCGTTTCATCCGCTCGTTTCTACGTGAATGTGAAGAACCGCATTTACTATCAACTTACGACATTGATTTAGCATTTATCAACGCGAATACAATTTGGGCAACTGATCTTATGTTAGTTGTAGCTACTAGAATTATTTTACATTATGATGATGATGTTCCAGATAATGTATCAGAGCTTGTCCGATTCAACCATGGACGAGTTGAAGTGAATTAAAAACGTTACAAGATGTTTGAAAAGGGAGCTGACTCAGCAGATAGTTGGGTATAAAAAGGAGTGGACTCCTTAAACTGACTCAGCAGATAGTTGGAGGGAGTGAAGTCATCATTTTAAATCTGCCTCAGCAGATAGTTGGGTATAAAAGGGAGTGAAGTCATCATTTCAAATCTGCTTCAGCAGATAGTTGGGTATAAAAGGGAAGTTGTCAGTGCATTGTGCAGTCATGGAGAACAAGACAAGCAGCTTTAAAATTAGTGCCAACTTAACCATTACTGTGGAGCATGGAGAATATGGGCCATTTCTACGCATCACACGTGGAGAGAGATGGTGTGCTTATTCACCATCTTTGTGGAAGGTTGTATGTCAAAGCTTAAAAAATTTGCGTGACATTGGCTTCAAACTATACTTAACGCAAACGAAGTGGCTTGAAGTCATTTCATACTTGGATATGCGTTATGTGAGTTTTGTGCGCACATCACGGTTTGAAGATAAAGCATACACGCATTACATCAACATGAATGATGGTGAATGGGAGACACTGCTTCAGGAGATGGATAACATCAACTCAGCCCTATCACCATGTGTGGAATGTCATGACAAGAAAACTATCAAACTTCAAAAGGATTATCGGATGAAGGTGTCAAAACTGTCCAAGAAAAGACTGGCTGAAGTTCAATTGAACATGAACGTGCAAAATCAACTTGGACTTACCTGTGATTATTGTGGTGCTTATGGATATGTGGAGAATTATCATTGCCACTGCCACAAGTATAATTGCAAGATGTGTGAACCAAACAACTTCTGCGGCAAGTGTGGAGTACTTAAAGTCTGTGAAGCAAAGAAAAAACCCACAAGACACTGAAACAAGAAGGACGCATGTTTTAAAAAGGCTTATATTGACTTGATGATTGCTAAACTTGCTAGCTGTGGCACTCCAGACTATCAACTTTATCATTTAGACGCTTTTGGGGATGTTGTACATCATAGTCTTGATGTGATTGAACTGCATTCAAGATTTATTGGAGAATGCCATAAAATTGGAATAGAAGAAGATCCTGACTTTGACTTTGATTCTGCGCTTTATTCTGCTCGCACTGATGTAGAAGTATATTTCACCGTGGTTGACTATTGCTGTGGACTAGAAGAGGAAACAGAGCAGCTTTGTCAGGTAAGAAACATCTTTGTGATCATATAGCGAGTTGATAACATAACAATGTTTTTCTTACTAGCAAATTTAATTTTATGTGAGTGGTTTCAACGTAAACAAAGAATATGACAGAAGAGGTTGCAGTCATCTTAAAACATATTTTATTACAGGAAGAAACCGACATGTCAGAATAAACAACAGAAACAAAGTCAACATGGAGAATCTTGTACTATTCAGCGGTCACAAGGACGTTCTTTCAAACATGTTTCCAACACGACTTGAAGATGTTAGAAATGTTGTGTGAGGGGTTAGAGACTTGATGTGCAGACGTGTGGACATGTAAATTTGAAGTGTGTTAAGTGATAAGTGAACAACTTGATTCAAGAATGTACAATGGCAGACATTACACTGAGACAATATATTGTGCAAAAAGCCTATTGTGAAGAAATGTTATTAGCTGTGAAAAAGTTTGCATGTTTAGTATGCCCTGCTTGTCAACATGAAGAGTGTCAAGAACATACTTGTCATTTTGCATGTGTCTATACATATTTGAATGAAGCTAAACATTACATACATTTAGATAAAGTGTTAGAGAATGCAAATCAACATTGTGAGAAATATGGTGTAGATACTATTACATTAGATGAACTCAGTAGTTGGTTTGTGTTCATTGAAGACCAATGGTCTCCAGTTATTCATACCATTGTATCAATACTTGATTTGTAAAAACTTGTTAGTTATAAATACATGTTAGTTAAGTTATAAATACATGTTAGTTAAGTTATTATGTTAGTTAAGATATACATGTTACTATGATGGTTGAGTCACAAAATAAAAAGTGTTCTGTTGAGAAGTGTTTTTTTCATTCATCATGTCTACGTGGAAAGACTACTTGACCAATATTTACTTCAAATCTGGACAGCCTGGGCATTTGCTGGTCCTTACAAACTTTATCACATCTTAAGAAAACATAATCAACCAGTCACACATTCACAAGTGAAGAAATGGCTACAAGACCAAGATGCATTCAGTTTACTAATAAAATACAGATTTAAAAGACAACGTGTTATTACACGTGGCATTGATGACATGTGGGATATTGATTTGGCTGAAGTGGGAAACATAGCTCCCTATAATGATGGCACACGCTTTTTACTCATTGTCATTGATGTGTTTTCCAAATATTGATGGGTACAGCCAATACCTAATAAATCACATACCAGCGTCATACAAGCCTTTCAAAAGATTTTTCATAACACACGACGAAGACCACGAACTCTAAGATCTGACAAAGGAACGGAATTTAAAAACAGATGGGTAAAAGCATTTTTGAAGAAAGGGGGAATTCATGCTTATACCACAAAGAATGAAACCAAAGCCAACTTTGCTGAAAGAGTCATTCGTACTCTAAAGGGAATGATGTATCGGTATTTTCTACATAATCAAACTTACCGTTACTTAGACATTCTTCCAGACATGGTGTACAATTACAACCATAGACCTCATGGTTCTCTTACTGATAAGTATGCTCCTGCAGAGATTCGCAAAGACAACGAATCGAAAGTGTGGAAGTATATGTATGTCGACAAACTGAAATTGAAACCGAAGAAGAAGAAAGACTTGTATCGTGTGAAAGACTTTTAGACGAAGATTTTGATGGACATTTCTATGAAAAAGAACTGCAGAAAGTGACCAAAGATATTGAATCTATTTATAGAATTGAAAAAGTCTGGAAAACACGTAAAAGACGAGGTGTGAAAGAATTATTTGTCAAGTTGTTAGGTTGGCCAAACAAGTTTAACAGTTGAGTGAAAGAAACAGACATTCAAAAATAAAGCATCCATTTACATGTTTGTTCTCTGGACCTACAGGCAGTGGCAAAACGTCTCTGGTGAAGGAAATTCTAGAACAAAAGTTGATCAAACCCTCTCCAAAAACCATTTTATGGCTCTATGCAGCAGATCAGCCTTTGTACAAGGGTGTGAAACATGTGGAATTTTACCAAGGCATTCCAGATGACACTGAAGAGCGTTATCGTTTTAATCCGAAAAAAACCAAACTTACTCATCATTGATGACTTAATGACGAAATGTCAAAGTGATGAGCGTATGACACGTCTCTTTAGTGTTGGCAGCAGTCATCAAAATCTAAGCATTATCTTTATTGTGCATAATTTATTCCATCATGAGAAAGAGATGCGAAATATTAGTTTGAATACACATTATATCATTCTGTTTAAAAATCCTAGAGATAGTCAACACATTAGTACATTGGCGCGACAAATGTATCCTGGAAGATCTCAGTTTCTCATAGAAGCCTATCAAGATGCTACTAGCAAACCTCATGGTTATTTATTCATTGATTTAAAGCCAAAGACAAATGATCAATTACGTATTTGTACAGGCATTTTACCAAAAGATACACATTATGTTTATATTGATAAAGCAGTGTATGAACAAGAACCAACTCATTTATCCATTCGCAGTCAAGATGTCTAAACGTATTCGAGCCAACCAACCGTTTCTTCACTTGCTTGCACGCAGTGGGCCTAAACGACGTAAATCCTTGCTACAGCAAGCTACGAAGGAGGAATTAACAAGCTTGTTTGAAATTTGTTTAAATATATTGCGAGGACATTTACCCTTAAACTCAAAACGGTTTAAGAAATTCAAGCATAAACGTCATACTCTACGTACTCTGGCAGATAAGAAGATATCACTTCGAAGAAAAAAGAAGTTGATTAATCAGAAAGGAGGATTTATTGGAGCTATTGCTAAATTTGCATTGCCCTTGTTAGCCCAACTGCTGTTAAAATGAAACATACTATGAAAATGGTCCCCATTCCTGAATATGAATACAAACTGTTATAAGAAAAGAGAAATGATATTAAAACAAAAGTCAATACGCTGTTACGTGGGAAACAAACGCCTGAAAAGGCCATGGAAATGTCTCAACTTCTTGGCCGTCATTTACGAACAAGTCAGTCACAACAACGGCAAAAGCCTGTTGCGTCATCTGAAAAACCAGAAAAGTTAATTTTAAGTCATTTTCAACCTATCTATCATGGAAAAGTAATACAAGTTTTAGCAGAACTGAAGAAACATGGTGTTAAATGGACAGACAAGAATGAACTTGTGTTGAAAACGGGTGATATTATAACAAATTCTAACATCGTTGATTTGGTGAAAGAAGCATTAGTGGCGACAAGAAGAAAAGAACGAGCAATACCACATGGCTGGCATCCATTTATCCAGGAAATTGTAGATGCTAATATTCCAAAAACAATGTTTAGTAAAGTAAAAAGACCACTCGTGATGACATTACAACAGAAATGAAACAACGTCAACAAAGACAGTTTCCTGAAGGATGGGAAAATTTTTAGCATGGTTGAAAGAGCTATGTTGTTGCCAAGAAACGACTATTCCTGTAAAAATAAGATGTGCAAGTGCTTGTTGTGAAGGAGAAGTAATAGATCATGTAGATCATAATGATGTGAAAGATTATGAGAAACATCATTTACATACTTGTGCGAATGGCGCGCGCTATAGTGACATATATAGACAACGTCAACGCACATATACCATTTAGTCTATCATTGAGTCAACAAGTTTTTACATTACTTTGAACAGCAATGCTACTATGAACTATTATCCCAACAACAAGGCTTCGAATTACCAAATTCGTATGCCTCGCACCATCTATCTGAATGGAAAATATGAAGTGGCTTTAGCTGAAATTCAATATCCACATACATGGACAACTACGAAACATGGAATGGACTATTCTATTCAGTATCGACAACAACCACTGACAGATGTTGTCCTTGACATTATCAATATTCCTTATGGTTATTATAGATTCATACAAGAAATATGTCAGGCAGTCAATGAAGAAGCGACTAATTCTATGAAAGATGACCTTAAAGAAGCTATTCGGATAAAGTATGATAAAATTAGACGACGCGTTTTTCTATTTCTAAATTATGGCTTTGAAGTGTCATTCTCCGCTGGATTAGCTGAGATTTTAGGATTTATCCCAGATCAATGGTATACTGAAACATGTACAGCTGGACATAAAGCTGATGTGAAACAGGGATTTTATACACTTTATGTGTATTGTAGCATTTGTGAACCACAAGTTGTTGGTGGTTATTATGTTCCTTTACTACGTTCTGTTGGAATACAAGGCCATGGAGACATTGTTATGAAAACTTACGGCGAACCGCATTATGTTCCTGTAAACACGTCCAAATTTGACGTGATAGAAATGAATATTAAGGACGACCCAGGCCATAATGTTCCATTTCAAACTGGAAATGTAATATGTAAACTTCATTTTCGACCAAAAGCATTATGAAAACTTACACACACGATCCGTCCGCATATCGCAACCATTTTCTTCGTCAGGTACGGGGAATTACCAGGATTCAAAGGAGCGCGAATCCAATATGGCGATGGTATTGGTTCAATACTGGGATCATTGGCTCGTAAAGCTATTCCATTACTTAAGGCTTGGGCTAAGATCGTTGCCCCACATCTTAAAAAGGCTACAAAGAATGTCGCGAAAGATCTTACGGGCCGAGTAGCACAACGTGGGTTTGGTGATAAGCTAGAAAAGCGTATGCAACCGACGAAACGTGCCAGAAGACGAAAAACAGCCAGACGGATAACATCAAAACATATTAAAAAAGATATATATCTTTTAATCATGTCTCTCATTCATAATCATTCGTGTGAATGTAGTCTTTCTCCATTGGAATGGTTTCACATACCACCGACGCAAACTGCTGTAGAGAAAAGTTATAATGTTGACTATCAACCACTCACTACCATTAGAGAAGGCGCTCCAATAGAATTCTACATTCCTGCGAGTACAGAAGAATATCTGGATTTAAAGAACAGCAAGCTTCATATTGTATGCCGCATTGTAAAGGCTGATGGAGCAGTCTGTGGTGCAGATGATAATGTCTCATGCATCGATGATTTGTTTAATGGGTTATGGTCCAATATTGAATTGTTTCTGAATGATTGATTGGTATCTCATAGTAACAATACCCATGGTTATACCAGCATTATCTCTCATCTCATCCATGATTCGGAAGAAAGTCTCCATTCTGAGTGCTCTATGCGTCTCATGTATAAGGATACTGCTGGGTCAATGAATAGTTATGAGGTTCATACTTCATACCTCAATTATTCATATGTAGTACATATGAAGTACATATGAAATAGTCAAAAATACATGCGAACTACATGTGAAATACATAGGAAATTCACATTCAATTTCCCACGTATTTCAAATGAATTTCATATGTATTTCATATGAAGCCAAACTGGGTACCTGTTTTTTAACATTGCAAAAGTCGCATAATGTCATAAGCGACATGTAGTGTGCATTTTTTCCACATGTGTACTACACATATGAAATACTTATGTTCTACATATGTTTTACCTATTAACTTCATATGAAGTACATATGAACTACACGTGTACTACATATGTAGTTCATATGAACTTAATAGGAAGTACATAAGAAATACTGATGTACTACATGTGTAATTTCATATGAACTACATATGAACTACTTATGTACTACATATGTAGTACATATGAACTACATATGAATTACATTTGAATTACATATGCAGTACATATGTAGTACATATGAACTACATATGAAGTACATTTGAATTACATATGCAGTACATATGTAGTACATATGAACTACATAAGTACTACATATGTATAGTTTAGATATGAAGTATGAAGTGAAAAGTCCCTTCCACGCTTCCGTATGAAAGATATATATCAGAGTTTCATGTCAATGCTGACGGTGGTGACTTAGCTGAGCAAGGAAACAATGGTTTACATAATCGTTATTTGCATACACGTGTCAGTCGTGATTTTATGCTAACAGGTGGTTTAAGGATAGATTTGTTCGAGCAGGATCGTTATCTTCCTAATGGCATCAGTTTGAAATTGCGTTGCCATAGACAGAAAGATGAATATGTATTGATGGCTGCAGATAATACCTATAAGGTAGAAGTGAAAGAGGCATTTTTAACCATTCGCAAAGTGAGGGTTAGTCCAGGTATTCAGTTAGGACATACAGATGCATTGATGAAAAGTCATGCCAAGTTAATCATCACTAGAAAAGAATGTGAAGTGTTGGCCATTCCAGCAGGATTTCAGTCTTTTGTGAAAGATAACATCTTTTTGGGTCAAATACCAAATCGTATTGTCATTGGTCTGGTTCATAATGAAGCCTTTGGTGGATCAGTATTGAGGAATACATATGATTTCAAACATTTTGATCTGGACTACATGCAACTGTACACGGATGGTGAACCAGTTCTATCCAAACCTCTCAAGCTTGACATTACACAGAACCAATACCTGGATGCTTTTGAAACGCTTTACAATTCGTTTGATAGATTGAATGGCGAGAAAAGTTCCATTATAAAACGGAAAGATTGGCCTAGAGGTTATGCTTTATTTTCGTTTGACTTAACACCTGATTATGATGGCGATGATCATTTTCCCCTGATCAAGCATGGGAATTTGCGGCTAGAAATGAATTTTAGCAGAGCTTTGCAACATACAATCAATGTCATCGTCTCAACTGAATTTGACAACATTATTGAAATCAGTGCAAATCGCAGCATCCAATTCGACTACCAGTCATGAACACGAAGCAGATCAATGCCATATTGAATCATGATATCATGACCAAAGACTTATTTCAAGGCGTGTTTGCCATGGACCAGTTACCATCTTTACAACGCGGTGCCTATGTCATCAACACAGACGATCAAGATGAGCCAGGAGAGCATTGGGTGGCAGTGTATTATGACAAAGACCCTGTAGAATATTTTAACTCTTATGGACTTTTACCTCTAGATGATCGTTTAGAAACGTTTTTAAGAAATGACTATTTGTATAATTCCATCTCATTACAAACGCCAATATCATCGTCATGTGGTTTTTATTGTGTATATTATATATTGCATAGAGTTCGAGGATATAGTCCTTTTGAAATCATTGATGTATTGAAAAGAAAGGATGGTGATTTTATTGTAAAGGATTTTGTATATAGACATTATCAACCATTGTTTTATTAATGTTGTATTAGTTAAGTTAAAGTTAAGTTGAAGTTAAGTTGTTTTTGTTAATTGTTCAAGTTTGTTAAATAAAACAACCCAAGACGAAACTGTCTTGTTTATTGTGTTATATCTATTTACAAAACTCTATTTACAAACACTTAATTAACAAAGTCTATTTACAAACTCTTAATTAACAAACTCTATTTACAAACACTTAATTAACAAAGTCTATTTACAAACACTTAATTAAGAAAGTCTATTTACAAACTCTTAATTAACAAACTCTATTTACAAACTCTATTTACAAGCACATTCATTTTTCAATACATTAATCAATGAATACCATTCATTAGAATCTAAATTAATATAGGTATCATAGGCATTATACCCACATTTGTAAATACTATGAAAGCTTACATAACGCACATCACCAAACTTTATCACTTTAACAGTTACATGATCAGACAGTTTCTGTTCATATCCTTCTTCATTGATGTCTATGTACATCAGCCGCATAGGCTGTGTCAGCTCAATGGATTTGGTACCCCGCTGAAGTTGAATTCCTTCCTTAACAAGCATAAGGTTCTTCCCAATCCAATGCTTGTAGCAGCGCGTTCCATTCCGCTGTGCTGAGGGTGATGATGTCGTAGTGTTCTGTAAGCTCGTCATGTTGGCGAAATTGTACAAACACGTCTAGACAGTTCTTAATCACACGCACTTCTAAATCATTTGAGACTGCTAGGAGAAAGTCGGGTATTCTCAACTTGTCTAGATGATCCTTCAACACAGATTGTTCGTCAAGCGATAGTATGATAATCTTTCCAAAATGTCGTTGCACAATGTCATCACATAAGTTTCTCATATATGAGAATTCATATGTAATGGGTTCATAATTCAACAAATAGTCTTCCATCTCGTCTATTTATGCTAGTATGATGGTGAACAGCGGATGTTGTATAGCTTCTAGGAATCGTAAGACTGCGCGCCAGTTCTTGATATCAAAGTGGATCAAATCTATATATGGAGTATCTGGCACAACTCCATTATAATCCTCTGGATAATCCTGTAAAAGATTTCTCCAGAATGTCACACGTATGTTAGAATCATGTTCAATCACCATCACTTCAACTTTATTTCCAAGTCTGCGTTTAAACCCATGTTTAAGTGGTATGTTTTTAAAGTCTTTCCATACTTCAGGTTGAAACCAATAATCAGAACTTATTCGAGAACCTATCATCACTTCATTCCTATCATTTACAGTAAGGTAAGCACCGCCGTTAAATATGAGTGCATTCATGTTTGTACCTTGTTATGCGTTGTCTTCTTGTCTGCGAAGCCTTTTATCCACTTCTTTCACCTGCTTCTTCAGCATTTTCCATTCAGGTATTGTCAGCAAGATACCCTTTTTCGTAGGACGGTTTCTTCCAGTCCCCTCATCTCTGAGGTATTTGCGAATGTTCACCACGCCTTCATTGCCTTTTTTCATAATCTTGATTTATTTTCCATTGCCTAGAGAAAGCATTCCATCCCACGACTGTGGTGTAGGTGCCTTCTCCGCTTTTAATTTCTTGATGGTGGTGGTGGGATTTTTCACGTTTAAGTCTTTCACTGTATCAGCAAGAATATCCATATCCGTTGCTGATCTTTTCCGATTCATGTTCACGCTTCAGTGTTCACACCTCAACTAACTCTAAAGTTGAAGTGTCTCCCCCTTATATACTGTAATGCCCATGCGCCAAAGTGGAATAGGCATCACTCATCACATATCGCTTGTCATCATAGGGAGAGAGAGCCACTTTCCTTAACTTCTCCGAGAAAATCTGGTGGTCATGACTTCGGATGATGTGCCCTATAACCATCGTTTGCGTTTGGTTGAACAAACTGTCTTTATACTGCTTATGTTTCATACGTCTTTGGCACGTTTTTCTTTCCCACCATACATCATGCTATACATTTTCGGTCGAAGTCCATCAAACTCTTCAATCGGAATGCCCGCCGTCTCATCTTTCATTTTTCCAAGCACATTCTTGTTCACGCTGGAATGTAGGAAATGATCTGGGGGATAGTCACTTGTATCAAACAGGTCGGCATCTTGCTGCATATCTTTGTAGATATCGTTCGTTTCTATGTCATAACATAGACTATCGGCCTCGCTGAACAAGAGCTTGGCGTCGGGATATTTGGTCATGATGTAGTTGTAATGAAAGTGGAACATGAGCACTTTGCTGAGGTCGAGAATGGTGAAGCCAACTTGAATGGGTTTATCCAGAAGCAAATCCACTTTGCGTAAATGTACAGCGGTCAAATCTTCGTTGAAAATTCTAAATTTGTTTAATGAAGGTTTGGCTACAAGTTTCTTGAACCGCTTTTCTTTGTGTACAAGTTCAACATTCATACGCTTTCTCACATTTTCCATGGTTTTGCCAAACACAGAGTTGTTCATAAATTTGAAGAAGTCTTTCTCAAACGGGTTCTTAGTCAATTTTCTCTTTTTCGTGTTCAAGGAGATGTATTTTGCCAACCATTTGCTCTGTGCAAACATGATGGCACGGTGCACCTCAATTCCAGTGAGACATATTGTTGTAAATTTCTATAATGAAGCACATATTTCTTCTTGTCACACAAGTTGGGAATGAGCTTTTCACTAGGTTTGCCTTAAATGTTCAGATCTTTCCGTAGCTTCTGACTATGCTCTGACAATTCTCCCACTTTAACACATTTCCGTTCTGGGACCACTGGATAGTGATTATGACGATCATGAATTGAATATGGGTATTCTAAATCCACTTCTAAAATGTATCCAATGTCATCATCTTCATCCACATCCATTAAGTCAATGGATTCTGGCTCGCTCACCCACATAAATCCACTTTCCGGCATGCTTTGCGACATGGCCCAGCCATACAAGTTGTTTGCATCCAGGTACATCAAGTAGTTGGTTGGTTTCATGGGATCGTAATCTGCTACGTAGGGGTTATTTGCTTTCGCATACTTGTGTGTGATGACAGATATTTCTCCACGTAGACCTTGTTCAACCATTTGGTACATGTCAATGTCATTGATCAATTGCAATTTCACCTTTTTTGCTTTTAACATCGCATCCCACGACAGTCATGGCGCTGTATAGTAGTGAGCAGGATCCAATTCATATGTGTTGAGACATACTTGATGAAAGTTTTCAAACACATCAGCCACTAGGAATACATCTGATTTCAGGTATAAGTCATGGTATTCGCCAAATGTAGTACAGTTGAATGTATCCCACACCTTCTGCGCATGCGCATAATCCTCATCGCTAATGTCTTCTTCACTGAGCAGGCTGTAAAGCTTGAAATTGGACGGCAGTTGTGTTTCAGCAAACTTGGATGGCTCATCCACGTAATCGCAGGGGTACGCTGCCCTTCTCAACAGCAAATCTTGTTGGTTTCTATCATGAATGTGTTACGTCATGTTATAAAAGTTATCTTTACCTTCTGCCGCCAGGTTGGATACCAACTTCTGTACAGAAGTACTCATAAACTGATAACTGTAAATTTTAGATTGCTCATGGTGAACGCAAAATATATCTCAACGGTGTTGGGAATGACTGTAATGGTTTCATTTTTGAACTTTCCAATTTCTTCCATGATCAAATGACTGCCATAACCTCGTAAATTGTGGAAAAACACAGGAATGATAAAAGAATCTTTAACATCCTGCTTATCCTTTCAAAGTCAGAATTGCAAATTGCATTCACTATGTGCAGCTCCACGGTATTTGCCATTGATATAATTATGATCTCGTACACGATCTGCTCCTAGAGGCTCATGACAAATGTAGCAATCAACAACGTTCTTGAAATCCTCTTCATCTTCGCGAGTCATCACCATTTTCTTTGGCTGTTGTAAGCCATGCACAATACGATCACGCTCATTCACCATATGGTCTAAAAAGACTTTCACGGCATTATTTCTTCGATATAGGACTGGTGCACGTGTATCATATTGGCTGACAACCACATAGGAAAAGCTGTTTGGACGATGAGGCTGATACTTGTCTCCTTCTTCATGCTTTTTCGTGAAACATTCAAAGTCAGCATAAATGGCAAAAGGCGCTCGCTGTTTGGCTACATTCTTGAACTTGAGAGGTTTCTTAGGGAATAATAAACGTTGTGCTCCATGCTTGCCACACACTTCACGATGCTCGTCTAAAAGATCTTGTCGCTTAAACCAATGAAGACAGTTGAAACAATAAAATGCTACATGCTGATGCTTTGATCGATAAGACATAAGTCTGCTGAAATTCTTGATGAGGCAGTAATGCCTTTTCTTGTAATTGCTAATCAAAAGTAAGTTGATTTCTCTGGCGCTTGTGTTTCGGCTCAGTTGTATCGGAACAACTACATCATGTTCATATCCAAACACATTGATAGACACATCATTCTCCTTTTTAAACTTTGGAATGTCCGTAATCGGTGTTGGAAATGTCATGCCTTCTACCTTCAATTCGTTCTCATATGGTGTGTAATGATTCACGCGATGTGAGTTGTTCTCATGAGGGTGAAGGTGAGCCAATACGGACCATAAGAAGCACTTGCTATCATCATTCTGAATGTTTAATACAGCCTTTGTATTCTTTACTCTCTTCGGTAGTGGGATAAAGTACTTGTTTGTAGGGGTGCTGACTAGCAGTATGCACTTCAATATACAATATGTTATCCAACACCCAGCCAGAACCTTGTCGCTCATGTTCGTCAAACCTGGTTAACAATTCTTTATAGGCTTCTGGCAAGTCCTTCTCAATATCCGCTGGATTGTATGTTGCATATGTTGGACTGCTGGTGAAGGCATTATCCACTTGTTCTACCATAACACCTTCAGCATGTGCCGTCAGTTTCTTGAAGCGAGCATGCACCACAATATACCATTTCATGCCATGGTTTAACATGGTTTCTAGCAAATGTGCCTTAATCCGGTTCTCTTGCTCTCGCATTTCAAGTAGTAAATCCGATCCATCCTCAGGCTCAAACCGTTTTTCCTGTGCGTTTCCACCAAGACTCACTCTTCTGCCTCTGCCTACTTGTCCTGTCTTTTCTTTCTTTGAAACATGTTCTTCATGAGACATATTTTTCATCATGCATGCATGTGCCTCAAACACATCCATAGATGGAAATATCTTAACGCATTCACAGCAGAGGACTGGATCAGGTCTGTCAATACCATCTTGTAAGGTCTTTCGTCTCTTGGCTTCAATCTGCTCAACAAGCTCTTCACGAGCACGTTTCATCCTAGCTGGTTTGCATGTATGTGCTACGAACAATTCCAGAGAAGGAAATGTTATATCGCAATCATGACAGTAGACTGTTGCCATCGTTGGTGTTGGTGTTGTTGCTGGAACTGAAATGGAGCGAAATACACGTTTCACTCTTCCTTTTATACCACTTCGATGGTATATGGTGTGTAACTTGCTGACTCAGTAGAATTTATCACTGTTAACGTCTTGCTCATTTATACCACTTAGCTGGTATATGATGTGTAACTTACCAAAAACTCGTTAAAAATTGATGCACAGCAGAGACATCTAGCGGTGAAACTTGACGATGGTATTCATCCGCCAAATGGTATTCATCCGCGAAATAACACAGGATTACTGTAAACTGAATCAAATGGTGAAATTTTCATGCAAATCAATCAACTATAGCGAAAGTTATCACAATTTTTACAAAGTTAAAATGGCGGCATGTGACAAATATGCATACAGTTACATGCGCAACTAGCCCATGACTACTTCATAACAAAACTTTATACAAAACTGAATCGAACGGTGAAATTTTCATGCAAATCGATCAACTATAGCGAAAGTTATCACAATTTTTTACAAAGTTAAAATGGCAGCATGTGACAAATATGCATACAGCCAAATGCGCAACTAGCCCATGACTACTTTATAGCAAAACTTTACATAACACTGAATCAAACAGGTAAATTTTCATCCAAATTGACCAACTATAACGAAAGTTTTCACACTTTTTCACTTTTGTTTACAAAGTTTCAATGAGTTCCATGTATGCACATAACCACTTACTGATTCGGTTGTCACTGTTGTTGCAGATCATATGAGTGGGGAGCTCATCCCTTATATACCACTCTGATGTGATCAAATTGTGGTGTGTAACTCATGCTGACTTGACAGAATGCTGCTCGCCTAGGGTGGGGGGGGTCCCCACTTTATCGCCATGGTTACGTCTACCACACATAGGCTTGGTGCGTCTGCCGCCTATGGGGGGGAGGTCATCACTTTTTACCATAGGGTCTGTCCCGACTGCCGCCTAGGAGGGGGGTCCTCACTTTGTTACCAGGGTTACGTCATGGCTTCCTTACCATGACTACGGAACTTCGTTAGCATGGGTACGCTTCGTTACCATGACTACGGCACTTCGTTACCATGACTACGCCTATGACGTCACTTCCGGTCCAGACAGATGACGTAACTTCCTGGTCCAGAACCGGCCTTTTCCTACTACTCCTCGTTTTCCTAGTGAAATAGTGAGCAATTAAAATGGCTAAAAATATGTTCTGCAACAAATGGTAGAGAGAACAAATGTCGGATGAGTAATGAATCCACTATGTAAACAAGATATCTCATTTTTTTTACATTAAGGTATCATGCTTCACAAACTCTTTCACAATACTTGCTTTTAACATATGCTGTCTCAACCATAAAAGTTTCTCTATGTTTCTTTTCGGTAATAGAGCTCCATTAGGCTTATACTGCACACAGGCAAGTTTCAACCCACTCATCAGTAATCAGCAGCATAGTGTCATCTAAACGCACGAAAAATATTCTCAGCCGATATTTGGTGGTTCAGGTACCGCCAGTCCGATGCCACCAGACGTCGCTTCTGTAAAATTACATTTTGTTTGGTTTGCCATAAAAATGGCGTCATCTAAGGGTTTCGACTTCGCAGAAATACCCCAAAACAACATAGAAGTACGATGTCATAACTAAACCATTGCAACGATGAAAAACGACGTCATGAAGCAACCTACAATCCGCGTGGCTTAGGAGTCACAAAAAACATCGAAGTATCAGCAACGTCTTTAAGGTGACGTTGGATGGTTGTTAAAATGATGTAGCTTGAGAATATACTTGCCTATTCCACAACACATTTCTTCCGTAGGAAACGTCAGTTATTTCGTAAAATGTCAATGGGTGATTGCGAAATCAAATAGCTTTTATTGTCGCTAACTGGAAATAGCGGCCGTATGTGTGCTTGATAGTAACTCACTACGTACAGAAACGACCACAAAGCGACCTCTGAAGTAACGCATGCGACTGGCCACATGTGTGCTAGATAGCAACTCACTATGTACAGAAACGACCATAAAGCGACCTCTGCAGTAACGTATGCGACCGGCCACATGTGTGCTAGATAGTAACTCACTATGTACAGAAACGACCATAAAGCGACCTCTGAAGCAACGTATGCAACCGGCCACATGTGTACTAGATGGTAACCCATTATGAACAGAAACGATAATAAAGCGACCTCTGAAGTAACGTGTGCGACCGGCCACATGTTTGCGAGATAGTAACTCACTATGTACAAAAACGACTATAAAGCGACCTCAGTAGTAGGAAAACATTGGTTCTGGAACAGGAAGTGACGTCATACTGACGTCATAGGGTGTTCCAGAACCAACGTCGGTTCTAGCATCAGTCACGTAACCAATGAAAAGCCAATAAAATCAATGAAGACAATGAAGCCCCGCCCACTTTCTGTCTATCACCTGTCAATCATCTTGACGTCACGCTCCCTCATATCTATATTTAGCCTGGGAAAACTTTACAGCATTTATTTAAGTAACTTTATAAAAAGTAGATAAGTTTTGCTATGTTCAACCGATTTGCATGACAATTTCACTGTTTAAGTCAGTTTTATATCTAGTTTTAACATGAAGTATCTCACGCTATTTGCGCATGTGGCTGTATGCATATTTGTAACATGCCGCCATTTTAACTTTGTAAAAACTGAAAAAGTGGGATAACTTTCGTTATAGTTGACCGATTTGTATGAAAATTTCACTGTTTAATTCAGCTTAACATTAGGTATCACAGGCTATTTGTGCATGTGGCTGTATGCATATTTGTAACATGCCGCCATTTTAACTTTGTAAAAACTGAAAAAGTGGGATAACTTTTGTTATAGTTGACCGATTTGTATGAAAATTTCACTGTTTAATTCAGCTTAACATTAGGTATCACAGACTATTTGTGCATGTGGCTGTATGCATATTTGTAACATGCCGCCATTTTAACTTTGTAAAAAGTTAAAAAGTGGAATAACTTTCGTTATAGTTGACTGATTTGTATGAAAATTTCACAGTTTTATGTAAAGTTTTGTTATAAACTGATCACAGGCTATTGAGGCATGTGGCTGTATGCATCATGGATTCACCTTAAAATGTTAACTTAAAAGTGGAATAACTTTCGTTATGGTTGACCGATTTGAATGAAAATTTCACCATTGGATTCAGTTTGATGTCCAGTTTACAACAGTTTGGTTGGAGCGCACATTCGAACACCCCGTCTTGAGGGTGTGCGTTCCAACCAAACTGCTGTAAACTGGACATCAAACTGAATCAATCACTGCGATCACTTAATGTTAAAACTACATATAAAACTGAATCAAACTGTGAAATTTTCATGCAAATCGGTTGAACATAGCATAAGTTTTTATAAAGTTACTTAAAATAAATCTTGTAAAATTTCCCCAGTCTAAAAATAGATATGAAGGGGTGTGACGTTACGATGATTGACTGGTGATAGACAGAAAGTGGGTGGGGCTTCATTGTCTCCATTGATTTCATTGGCTTTTCATTGGTCAAGTGATTCATGACGTCACGATGATTGACAGGTGATAGACAGAAAGTGGGCGGTGCTTCATTGTCTTCATTGATTTCATTTGCTTTCATTGGTCTCGTGGCTGATGACGTCACTTCCTGTGCCAGAACCAATGTATTCCTACTACTGAAATCTGAAGTGACGTTTGCGAAAGGTCACAAGAGAAACGACCACAAAGCGACCTCTGAAGTAACGTAAGCGACTGGCCACATCTGTGCTAGGTAATAACTCACAATGTACAGAAACGACCATAAAGCGACCTCTGAAGTGACGTTTAAGAAAGGCCACAGGGGTGTTAGATAGTAACTCACTTTGTACAGAAACAATTATAAAGCAACCTCTGAAGTAATGTTTGCGAAAGGTCACATGTTTGCTAGATAGTAACTCAATACGTACAGAAACGACCATAATGCGACCTCTGAAGTAACGTGTGCGACCGGCCATATGGGTGCTAGATAGTAACTCACTATGTACAGAAAGGACCATAAAGCGATCTCTGAAGTAACGTATGCGACTGGCCACATTTGTGCTAGATAGTAACTCGCTAGGTACAAAAACGACCATAAAGCGACCTCTGAAGTGACGCTTAAGAAAGGCCACAGGTGTGTTAGACAGCAACTCACTATGTACAGAAACGACCATGATGCGGTCTCTGAAGTAACATTTGCGACCGGCCACATGTGTGCTAGATAGTAACTCACTATGTACAGAAACGACCATAATGCGACCTCTGAAGTAACGTTTGCGACCGGTCGCATGTGTGCTAGATAGTAACTCGCTTTGTATGAAAACGACCATTATGCCGCCTCTGAAGTAATTTATTGGGCCGGCCACATGTGTGCTAGATAGTAACTCACTATGTACAGAAACGATTATAAAGCGACCTCTGAAGTAACGTATGCGACTGTCCACATGTTTGCTAGATAGTAACTCACTACGTACAGAAACGACTAATAAGCGACCTAGGAAGTAACGTTTGCGACAGGCCACATGTGTGCTAGATAGTAACTCACTACGTATAGAAACGACCATAAAGCGATCTCTGAAGTAACATATGCGACAGGCCACATGGGTACTAGATGGTAACTAACTATGTACAGAAAAACCAAAAAGCGACCTCTGAAGTAACGCATTCGACCGGCCGAATGTCTGTTAGATAGTAACTCACTATGTATAGAAACGACCATAATGCAGCCTCTGAAGTGACATATGCGACCGGAAACATGTATGCTAGATAGTAACTCTCTACGCACAGAAAAGACCACAATGCAACCTCAATGAAGTAACCTATGCGACCGGCCACATGTGTGTTTGATAGTAACTCATTATTTACAGAAACGATAACAAAGCGATCTCTGAAATAACGTATGTGACCGGCAACATATGTGCTAGATGGTAATTCACTATGTTAAGAAACGACCACAAAACGACCTCTGAAGTTACGTATGGGACCGGCCATAGGTGTGTTTGATAGTGACTCACTACTTACAGAAACGACCATAAAGCGACCTCGAAGTAAGTATGCGAGCGGCAACATGTATGCTAAATGGTAACTCACTATGTACAGAAACGACCACAAAGCGACCTCTGAAGTTACGTTTGCGACCGGTGAAATGTGTGCTAGATATTAACTCACTATGTACAGAAACGACCATAAAGCGACCTCTGAAGTTACGTTTGCGACCGGTGACATGTGTGCTAGATAGTAACTCACTATGTACAGAAACGACCACAAAGCGACCTCTGAAGTTACGTTTGCGACCGGTGACATGTGTGCTAGATAGTAACTCACTTTGTATAAAAACGACGATAATGCCGCCTCTGAAGTAACATATTGGGCCGGCCACATGTGTGCTAGATAGTAACTCACTATGTAAAGAAACGACCATAAAGCGACCTTTAAAGTAACGCATGCGAGCAGCCACAAGCACGCTAGATAGTAACTCACTATGTACAGAAACCACCAGAAAGCGACCTCTGATGTCACGCACGCGACCGGCCACATGTGTGCTAGATAGTAACTCACTATGAACAGAAACGAGCATAGAGCGACGTCTGAAGTAACCTATGCGACCGGCCACATGTGCGCTACATAGTAACTTACTATGTAAAGAAACGACCACAATGCGACCTCTAATGTCACGCACGCGATCGGCCACATGTGTGCTAGATAGTAACTCACTATGTACAGAAACGACCATAAAGCGACCTCTGAAGTAACGTATGCGACTGGCCACATGTGCTAGGTAGTAACTCACTATGTACAGAAACGACCATAAAGCGACCTCTGAAGTAACATAGGCGACCGCCCACATCGGTGTTAGATTGAAACTCACTATGTACAGAAACGACCACAAGCGACCTCTAAAGTAACGTATGCAACCCGCCATATGTGTGCTAGATAGTAACTCACTTTGTACGGAAACGACCATAAAGCGACATCTGAAGTAACTTGTGCGACCGGTCACATGTGTGCTAGAAGGTAGATCACTATGTACAGAAGTGACCATAAAGCGACCTCTGAAGTAACGCATGCGAGCAGCCACATGTGTGCTAGATAGCAAATCACTGTGTACAGAAGCGACCACAAAGAGATCTCTGAAGTAACGTATGCGACTGGTCACATGTGTGCTAGAAGGTAGCTCACTATGTACAGAAACGACCATAAAGCGACCTCTGAAGTAACGTATGCGACCAGCCTCATGTGTGCTAGATAGTAACTCACTATGTACAGAAACCACCAGAAAGCGACCTCTGAATTGACGTATGCAACCGGACGCATGTGTGCTAGATAGTAACTCATTATGTACCGAGACGAGCATAAGCGACCTCTGAAGTGACGTTTTAGAAAGGGCACAGGTGTGTTAAATAGTAACTCACTATGTACAGAAACCACCAGAAAGCGACCTCTGATGTCACGCACGCGACCGGCCACATGTGTGCTAGATAGTAACTCACTATGTACAGAAACGACCATAAAGCGACCTCTGAATTGACGTATGCAACCGGCCGCATGTGTGCTAGATAGTAACTCACTATGTACAGAAACGACCACAAAGCAACCTCTGAAGTAACGTATGCGACCGGTCACATGTGTGCTAGATACTGACTCACCAAGTACAGAAGGTAATTTTGAAATTTCGAGCGTGTATTTCGGGAAGATCTTTCAAAACATTTGCTTACATGCACTGTCTGGAATTTCTTTTTTGATGGTTTGCCATCTACATTCATTCCAGAAAATTCACACTTTGACTCTGATATAATGTGGTAAAATTTCCATTGCATAGTTATCAATAACTCCAACTTTATTCTGATGGCATTATTTATTAATCTCAAAGATGTTCACAGACGGCAGCCTTTACTTGGATATTTACACATATAAGGTCTGTTTTTTAACATCAGCACTTTAAACCATAAGTTTTTTAAATAATTAAGCCTCGTCTTAAATAAGAAATTAAATTGTGTAACCGCGCTAACCTCACCTAAAATAAATATGTTCCCGTTCCAAATAACGCAATCGGCACATCTTTACATCATGCTAAATAGCTTCTTTAAAGGCATAGTAAACAGATCAAAATGATAATGGAGCTCAACGAAAAAAATGTTCGCTCTAAAACTATACTATATAATTATGGATAGCAAGACGAGACCAGCGGTAAAAAAATTACAGAGATGGTCAGCGGGGGGCACCATCGAAGCTCACATAATCTTTTCATCAAAATAGCTGTCAAATAACCATGCCGTACAATAACAAACCTATTTTCTTCCTTAACTTAAACCTGCTAATTCGAAAGGTTCGTTGCTTTTTTTCAACTGAATAGTAGACGAAAATATCCAGACATTCCAATTCACATAATTAAGAAAGGGGCTGAAAATAAGTTTGCAAAATCACTGCCGTGAAGGATTAAAAATTCAAGATGGCATTTTGCTAAAAGTAATGATATTTCCAACTCTAAAATAATTTTTTAAATTATAAATAAAACTTTTCTTATGCCATATGTCAAGTAAATCTAATGAAATTGTTAGGAAAAGATATATTTATGACCTCTTAGTTGTGTATGTGTTACAGGCAATTTGTGTATTCAGGCAATTCGTGAATTGTCTGAAATTTTCAGGTAATTCGTGAACTGCCTGTAGGAGTCAGGCAATTCGTGAATTGACTAAAATTTTCAATTCGAATTGCCTGAAATTAGGGACCAGTCAGTTCACGAATTGCCTAAAACATGTTTTATAAGCGATGTTGGACAAGTTTTGATGTTTCTTCTCTTTATTGCTACATTTCATAGGCAGTTATAAAGCAGTAGTTGCATGTACAAGAATTAAACGTTCATATTTACATCAATCGTATATCAGAACCTCCGTTGACAATTATTTTTATAATAAATTGCATTCATCTGCTGGTTATTTGAACTAAAACATCTCACTTCGTTACCACTCAGTTTCATGATAAAAGGGCACTCCGCTGCTTGTTAATTGCAATTGTAACAAGTAATTAGCGTTTATCTTTACATCAATAGTAAATCAAAGAATCAGTTTGCATGCATTTTACCACGCACTCAGTTGCATAATAGCACTGCACTCCGATGTCCGTTAATTGCAATTGTATCAAGTAAAAATCATGACACCATATTTAAATAGCGGTTACATCAATCTATAATTGCAATTCTAAACCGTAAACTCCCACAACAGATTGAATTGCATTTAATTATAGAGTTTTATTTGGAATCAATTATCTTGCAATTCATCCCGTTGGAAATAAGAGACCCCGTTAAAATCTTTAATTTTAAATTCCTCACAAGAAAGTAAATTGCAATTTTTAGACATGCTTTCAAATAACGACGGTATTTAATTGTTGTTACTGTTATAGTTTAAGACCGAAACCCCGGAGTAACTTGAAGGAAAGTGATAGGACACTTAATTGATTCCCTACTCCGGTGAGAAACATTATTGGCCATTGACATATTCTGGAAATTGGAGCCCATAGGGCAATGTTTTACTCTGGCCATAATTGCAATTATAAAACATGGTCAGGTAAGACACGTATACTAAGACCCTCTATTATATTTCCCCCAAGCACATGTCTTAATTGCTTTTATTTGATTATAAAGAAAGAAATTAACAAATTTGGCTCTGTTAAACAGTTAATATTTTCATACACAAATTGCCTGAAACGTCTTTAGGCAATTTGTGAACAAGGAACCCTTAAATTTCAGGCAATTCATGAACTGCCTGAAAATTTTAGTCAATTCACGAATTGCCTGACTCCTACAGGCAGTTCACGAATTGCCTGAAAATTTCAGGCAATTCACTGATTGCCTGAATACACAAATTGCCTATAATGCACTACTGTCACTTGACAATTTTATTAAGTTTGATCATCCATTTAGTTGCACATACACTGCTGTCAATTGCCAATTTTATCAAGCCCCGTCACCAATTTATTGCCAATGCACTACTGCCAGTGACAATTTTATCAAGTTTGATCACGCATTTATCCCATTTGACAGCGTAGGGTATGTGGCGGTTTGTTGGTGATAGTGAATTTCAGCTCGAGTATATGATATAGCGGTTTTAATTCTTTTTCAACCACGGAAGGTGTTCTCAGTGCTTTCACCAATGTGATCTTTAGCATTTATTATTGTTTAAGAAGTAAAAGAAAGGTTTTCAAATCATTGATTGGGAAAGGGTAACAACACTACCCTTTGAATAATTTATAATGTTCTGTTTTAGGATCAAATAATTGAGAAAATGACAAAAGAGCCAATACATTCAGTACAAATACGTTGTTACATGTTGATGCAGAATTCCGTGCTGCATTTCACTATTTCGACAAGAAGGGTACCGGAAGAGTATCGAGAGATGAGTTCTGTGAAATGTTTCGAATGCTGGGACAGTGTCCAAATGAGGACGACCTGCAGACAATGCTTGACGATGTCGACCCTACAGGTACTGCTCATGTTTCACAGTGACGATGTTACGAATTGCTAAACAACACAATATTCTCGCAATAAGCCAAATCACATTTTGGGCGTTCCGAATAAAATGCGCAAAATTTTGCCTTTTGATTGCAAACCAACCAGGTAAAAATGAAAGAAATGACAGAGAAATTTTATCTAAGTATTCAGACTTCCTTATACCAAAGAGCTATCGTGTTTTAACAACCCGCACGCTATAAAAAACTTTTTAAAATTTAAAGTTATTAACAGGAATAGTTTCAAGTTTCAATTTCTTTTATGCTCTCAGTATGAGTTCTTTCTCCTATCATTTCTTTCATTTCACCTGGTTCCCTTTCAGTTTAAAGGCAAAATTTTTGGGCTTTTTGTGCGAAACACCCAAAGTGTGATAAGGCGTATATGTATTCGTTGCTCTGGAGAATACCTTTACACAACAATATCCATCCTTTCAAAAGATTGGATATTTTGGAAAACAATGTAACCTATAGCCCTACAGCCCACTATAGTATGGACCACTACTTTGTATCCCATTGCAGTGGCCAAGTGGAGGCTTAGTGTCTCCGGTCGCTAATATAAGTGATTCCAGTGCAGCAGATACAGATCCCCGCTTTTAGTGGCATCTGTGCTGACAAATCCACCAGTTATCTGGGTAGTTGTAGGTTGTCTGGAGTCAGCATCATACAAAACTGCTTCTACCTGCAAAAGCGTCCTTGCGTTCAGTTGCGTCGCAAGCAGATCTAACGTTGGTTGCCCCACGCTTGACTGCATTTGTACCCAAAGAAATATCTTGTGTCACCGTCCACTCTTCCGGCAGCACTTGCCCTTGTTTCTTGTACCTTCGAGCACGTTCAGCTGCCCCGGGATATGCTGGGTGTGGTGTAGATAATATTATGCCTCGCGACTCTACCAGCAGCAACACTTCCCTTGTTGCTCCCCTCAGTCCATTGTTTCTTGGTTTAATTGTCTATGAGACACAATATTATCTGATCTGACAGCTTCTTGCAAGGTTGGGCCAGAGCATGTTTCACCGTCAGTATTTCCAGCACTTTTATGGAGAGTCTTGAGCGTTTGCTGGCCAATTATCTTGACAAAACTGCACCTGAAAGTGGACTTTCCACCCTGCATGCGATGTGTCCATTTGCATTTCGGACTGGAGAGCTCTTACCACGAACTCTACGCCCTTGAGCCCTTGCCAGTTGTCTCGCCACTCGAGTTTTTCTCTAGCCTCTCAAGTCAGTGTGACTGGAGTTGCGCAGCAACAATAGTAGTAGGAAAAAAGGCCGGTTCCAGCCCAGGAAGTGACGTCATAGGCGGCGTAACCATGGTGACGACCTCCCCCCTCCCCCTCCCCCTGCCCCCTCCCCCAGGACATACTATGTACCGACCCACTCCCCCCGCGCCCTCCCACCTCCCCCTTCCCTCCTCTCCCCCTCGCCCCAGGACATACTATGTACTGACCCCCCTAGGACTTACTATGTAAAAGTGAAAAAGTGATAACTTTCCCTTAGTTGGTCGATTTGCATGACAATTTCACTGTTTGATTCATTTTTATATAAAGTTTTGTTATAAAAGTGGTCACAGCCTATTTGCGCAGCTGGCTGTATGCATATTTGTAACATGCCGCCATTTTAACTTTGTAAAAAGTGTGATATTTTTCGCTATAGTTGGTCGATTTGCATGAAAATTTCCCCATTTCATTCAGTTTTATATCTCATTTTGCTATAAAGTGATCACAGCCTATTTGCACCGGCGGCTGTCTGCATCATGGATTCACCTTAAAATTTTAACCTTAAAAGTGAGATAACTTTTGTTATGGTTGACCGATTTGAATGAAAAAATTTCACCATTGGATTCAGTTTGATGTCTAGTTTACAACACACCCTCAAGACAAGTGTTGGAATGGCGCGTGCCCACCATTCAAACATGTGTTCGAATTATTTCAACATATTACGTCATGTTGAATATGTATAAATGCATGAGTGAGGAGTGTGTTAAACAGATGTGCAGAGACTATGGATGATGTCTTCAAAGTGTACTACCACATGCGGATGAACACCATTTGGCGATGAATACCATAGTCAAGCTTCACCGCTAGATGTCTCTGCTGTGCAGTTGTACAACTGTACAACTGTAGGTGAAATGAGTGAGACTTTCATATCAAGCAGTGATAAATTCTGCTGAGTCAGCAATTTTAACAAGTTTGACAATTTTGAACAGGTTTGATAAGTTACACACCATATTTTGATTACATGTAAGTAGTATAAATGTATGAGCAAGACATCATGTCATCCATATCAAGCAGTGATAAATTCTGCTGAGTCAGCAATGTTAACAATTTTGACAAGCTTGAGCAAGTTTGAAAAGTTACACACCATATTTGATTACATCAAAGTGGTATAAAAGGAAGAGTGAAACGTGTATTTCACCCATATCAGTTCTAGCAACAACAACAACGATGGCAGCAGTCTTCTGTCATGATAGCAATGTGACATTTCCATCTCTGGAATTGTTCGTGACACATACATGCAAACCAGCCAAGTTGAAACGTGCTCGTGAAGAGCTTGTTGAGACGATTGAAGCCAGGAGACGAAAGACGGTGCAAGATGGCGTTGACAGACCTGATCCAGTCCTCTGCTGTAAATGCGCTAAGACATTTCCATCTATGGATGCGTTTGAGGCACATGCATGTGTAGCAATGGAAGAATAAAGGACGGCACAAGTAGGAAGAGGCAGAAGAGTTAGTCTTGGTGGAAGCGCATAGGAAAAATGGTTTGAGCCTGATGATGGATCGGATTTGCTGCTTGAAATGCGACAACAAGAGAACCGGATTAAGGCACATTTGCTAGAAACGTTAAACCATGGAATGAAATGGTATGTTGTCGTGCATGCACGCTTCAAGAAACTGATGGCGAATGCTGAAGGTGTTATGGTAGAACATGTGGATAACGTCTTTATCAGCAGTCCAACATATGCAGCATACAATCCGGCGGACATTGAGAAGGACTTGCCAGAAGCCTATAAAGAATTGTTTACTAAATTTGATGAACATGAGTGACAAGGTTCTGGCTGGGCGTTGGATAACATGCTGTACATTGAAGTACATACAGCTACGTCAGCGCCACTGGAAGCGAGTAGTTTTATCCCACCACCGAAAAAAGTGAAGAATACAGGAGGTGTGTTAAACATTCAGAATGACGACAACACGTGTTTCTTATGGTCTGTATTGGCTCATCTTCGTCCTCATGAGAACAACCCACAGCGAGTGAGTCATTACAAACCATTTGAGAAGGAATTGAAGGTGGAAGGCATGACATTTGCAACACCCATTACGGACATTCCAAAGTTTGAAAAGGAGAATGATGTGTCTATCAATGTGTTTGGATATGAACATGATGTAGTTGTTCCAATACAACTGAGAGAGAAATCAAATTACTTTTGATTAGCAATGATAATAAAAGGCATTACTGGCTCATCAGCAGACTTATGGCCTATAGATCAAAACATCAGCATGCAGCTTTTTATTGTTTCAACTGTCTTCACGGATTTAAGCGACAAGATCTTTTAGACAAGCATCACGAAGTGTGTGGCAAGCATGGAGCACAACGTTTATCATTCCCTAAGAAACCTTTCATCAAGTTTGAGAATGTAGCCAAACAGCAGCGAGCGCCTTTTGTGATTTATGCTGACTTTGAATGTTTCACGAAAAAGCATGAAGAAGGAGACAAGTATCAACATCATCGTCCAAACAGCTTTGCCTATGCGGTTGTGAGCGAGTATGACACACGTGCACCAGTCGCGTGTCGAGGAGACAATGCTGTGAAAGTCTTTTTAGACCATATGGTGAATGAGCGTGATCGTATTGTGCATGGTTTACAACAGCCAAAGGAAATGGTGATGACTCGTGAAAACAAAGAGGATTTCACGAACGCTGTCGATTGTTACATTTGTCATGATCATGATTATATCAATGGCAAATACCGCGGAGCTGCACATAGTGAATGCAACTTGCAATTTCGACTTAGAAAGGATAAGCAGGACGACAAAAATTCTTTTATCATTCCTGTGTTTTTCCACAATTTACGAGGCTATGACAGCCATTTGATCATGGAATAAATTAGAAAGTGCAAAAATGAAACGATTTCAGTCATTCCCAACACCGTTGAGAAATATATTGCATTCACTATGAGCAATCTAAAATATACGGATAGTTATCAGTTTATGAGTAGTTCTCTACAGAAGTTGGTATCCAACCTTGCGGCAGAAGGGAAAGATAACTTTTACAACATGACGTCTCACATCCACGACAGTGACCAACAAGACTTACTGTTGAGAAAGGGAGTGTACCCTTATGATTACGTGGATGAGCCATCCAAGTTTGCTGAAACACAACTACCGTCAAAAGACAAGTGTTACAGTCAGCTCAGTGAAGAAGACATTAGCGATGAGGATTATGCGCATGCGTAGAAGGTGTGAGATACATTCAACTGTACTACATTTGGCGAATACCATGACCTATACCTGAAGTCAGATGTGTTACTGCTGGCTGATGTGTTTGCAAACTATCGTCAAGTATGTCTTAACACGTATGAATTGGATCCTACCCACTACTATACAGCGCCAGGACTGTCGTGGGATGCGATGTTAAAGCGACAAAGGTGAAGCTGGAATTGATCAATGACATTGACATGTACCAAATGGTTGAACAAGGTCTACGTGGAAGAATATCCGTGATCACACACAAGTATGCGAAAGCAAATAACCCCTACGTAGCAGATTACGATCCCACGAAACCAACCAACTATTTGGTGTACCTGGATGCAAACAACCTGTATGGTTGGGCCATGTCACAAAGCATGCCAGAAAGTTGATTTATGTTGGTGAGCGAGCCAGAATCCGTCGACTTCATGGATGTGGATGAAGATGATGACATTGGATACATTTTAGAGGTGGATTTAGAATACAAAGAGACCATCCATGATCGTCATAATCACTACCCAGTGGCCCAAGAACGGAAATGTGTCAAAGTGGGAGAATTGTCTGAGTACAGTCAGAAGCTACGGAAAGATCTAAACATGAAAGACAAACCCAGTGAAAAGGTCATTCTCAACTCGTGTGACAAGATGAAATATGTGCTTCATTATAGGAATTTACAGCAGTACGTCTCACTGGGGTTGAAAGTCACTAAGTTGCACCGTGCCATCATGTTTGCACTGAGAAAATGGTTGGAGAAATACATTACCTTGAACACGGAAAAGAGAAAAATGGCCAAGAACCCGTTTGAAAAAGACTTCTTCAAATTGAAGAATAACTCTGTGTTTAGCAAAACCATGGAAAATGTGAGAAAGCGCATGAATGTTGAACTCGTTCACAAAGAAAAGCTGTTCAAGAAACTTGTGGCTAAACCTTCGTTCTACAAATTTCAAATTTTCAACGAAGATTTGACCGCTGTACATCTACGCAAAGTGGATCTGCTTCTGGATAAACCCATTCAAGTCGGCTTCACCATTCTCGACCTCAGCAAAGTGCTCATGTTTCACTTCCATTACAACTACGCCAAATATCCCGACGCCAAGTTATTGTTCAGAGACCCCTACAGTCTATGTTATGACATAGAAACGAACGATATCTACAAGGATATGGAGCAAGATGCTGACCTGTTCGACACAAGTGACTATCCGTCAGATCATTTCTTGCATTCCAACGTGAACAAGAAAGTGCTTGGGAAAATAAAGGATGAGACGGCAGGTATCCCCATTGAAGAGTTTGTTGGACTTGGGCCGAAAATGTATAGTATGATGTATGGTGGGAAAGAAAAACGTACGGCCAAAAGTATCACTAGAGCATGTCAAAGACGCATGAAACATAAGCAGTATAGAGACAGTTTGTTCAAGCAAAGACAAACGATGGCTACAGGACACATCATTCGAAGTCATGACCACCAGATTTTCTCGGAAAAGTTGAGGAAAGTGGCTCTCTCCCCTATGATGACAAGCGATATGTGCTGAATGATGGCTATTCCACTTTGGCGCATGGGCATTACAGTACATAAGGGGGAGACACTTTAGGAAGATATTAGGAAGATAACGATCCTGCTCAAACAAATCTATCCTTAAACCACCTGTTAGCATAAAATCACGACTGAGACGTGTATGCAAATAACGATTATGTAAACCATTGTTTCCTTGCTCAGCTAAGTCACCACCGTCAGCATTGACATGAAACCATGATACATATCTTTCATGATTGGCTCTTTTCACCTCATAACTATTCATTGACCCAGCAGTATCCCCATACATGAGACGCATACAGGGCTCAGAATGGAGACTTTCTTCCAAATCATGGATAAGATGCTGTGCAACTCGGCCCGTAACATCTTTCGCGACATTCTTTGCAGCCTTTTTAAGATGTGGCGCAACGATTTTAGCCCCAGCCTTAAGTACTGGAATAGCTTTACGAGCCAATGATCCCAGTATTGAACCAATACCATCGCCATATTGGATTCGCGCTCCTTTGAATCCTGGTAATTCCCCACCCACTTGACGAAGGAAATGGCTGCGATATGCAGACGGATCGTGTGTGTAGGCTTTCATTATGCTTTTGGTCGAAAATGAAGTTTACAGATCATCTTTCCAGTTTGAAATGTGACATTATGGCGTGTGTCGTCCGTAATATTAATTTCTATCACGTCAAATTTGGACGTGTTTACATAATGAGGTTCGCCGTAAGTTTTCATGATAATATCGCCATCATGGCCTTCAATGGGAACAGAACGTAGCAAAGGAACATAATAATCGCCAACAAATGCTACGATACACATAAGGTGTATAAAATCCCTGCTTCACATCGGCTTTCTGTTCAGCTGTACACGTTTCAGTATACCATTGATCTGGGATAAATCCTAAAATTTCAGCTAATCCAGCGGAAAATGACACTTCAAAGTTGTAATTTAGAAAAAGAAAAACTTGTCGTCTAATTTTATCATACTTTAATAGTTTGTTTCAATTCATCTTTCATGGAATTAGCCACTTCTTCATTCACTGCATTACATATCTCTTGTATGGTTCTGTAATAACCATAAGGAATAGTGATTGTGTCAAGGACAGAATCTGTCAGTAGTTGTTGTCGATACTGAATAGAATAGTCCATTCCATGTCTCATAGTTGTCCATGTATGTGGATATTGAATTTCGACTAAAGCCACTTCATATTTTCCTTTCAGATAGATGGTTCGAGGTATATGAATTTGGTAATTCGAAGCCTTATTGTTGGGATAATAGTTCATACTAGCATTGCTAGGCAAAGTAATGTAAAAACTTGTTGACTCCTTGATGACTAAATGGTATATGAGCGTTGACGTTGTCTATATACATCACTATAGCGCGCGCCATTCGCACAAATATGTAAATGATGTTTCTCATAATCTTTCACATCATCATGATCTACATGGTCTATTACTTCTCCTTCACAACAAGCACTTGCACATCTTATTTTTGACAACAACATTTCTCTTTCACCCATGTTAAACATTTTCCCATCCTTCAGGAAACTGTCTTTGTTGACGTTGTTTCATTTCTTTTGTAATGTCGTCACGAGTGGTCTTTTAATAAACGTAGTTTTGGAATATTAGCATCTACAATTTCCTGGATAAACGGATGCCAACCATGTGGTATTGCTCGTTCTTTTGTTCTTGTAGCAACCAATGCTTCTTTCATCAAATCAACAATGTTGGAATTTGTAATGACATCACCCGTTTTCAACACAAGTTCATTTTTCTCTGTCCATTTTACACCATGTTTCTTCAGTTCTGCTAAAAGTTGTATTACTTTTCCATGATAGATAGGTTGAAAATGACTTAAAAATAACTTTTCTGGTTTTTCAGGTGATGATGATGCAACAGACTTTTGCCGTTGTTGTTGTTGTGACTGACTTGTTCGTAAATGACGACCAAGAAGTTGATACATTTCTATGGCCTTTTCACGCGTTCGTTTCCCACGTAAAAATGTATTTACTTTTGTTTTAATGTCATTTTTCTTTTCTAATAACATTTTGTATTCATATTCAGGAATGAGAACCATTTTCATAGTATGTTTCTTTTTAATAGCAGTTGGGCTAACAAGGGCAATGTAAATTAGCAATAGCTCCAATGAATCCTCCTTTCTAATTAATCAACTTCTTTTTTCTTCGAAGTGATATCTTCCTATCTGCTAGAGTACGTAGAGTATGACGTTCACGCCTGAATTCCTTAAACCGTTTTGAGCTTAAGGGTAAATGTCCTCGCAATATATTCAAACAAATTTCAAACCAGCTCGTTGATTCCTCCTTCGTAGCTTGCTGTAGTAAGGATTTACGTCGTTTAGGTCCACTGCGTGCGAACAAATGAAGAAAAGGCTGGTTCGCTCGAATACGTTTAGACATCTTGACTGCGAATGGTTAAATGACTTGGTTCGTGTTACACTGCTTTATCAATATATACATAATGTGTATCTTTTGGTAAAATGCCTGTACGAATACGTAGTTGATCATTTGTCTTTGATTTTAAATCAATGAATAAATAACCATGTGGTTTGCTGGTAGCATCTTGATAGGCTTCTTTGAGAAATTAAGATCTTCTAGGATACATTTGTCGCGCCAATGTACTAATTTGTTGACTATCTCTAAGATTTTTTAATTTGATATAATGTGTATTCAAACTAATATTTCGCATCTCTTTACCATGATGGAATAAATTATGGACAATAAAAATGATGCTTAGATTTTGATGACTGCTGCCAACACTAAAGAGACGTGTCATACGCTCATCACTATATCATTTCATCATTAAGTCATCAATGATAAGTAAGTTTGTTTTTTTCGGGTTAAAGCGCTCTTAAATGTCATCTGGAATGCCTTGGTAAAATTCCACATTTTTTATTCCCTTGTGCAAAGGCTGATCTGCTGCATAGAGCCATAAAATGCTTTTCGGAGGGGGTTTAATCAACTTTTGTTCTAGAATTTCCTTTACCAGAGACGTTTTACCACTGCCTGTAGGTCCACAGACCAAACATGTAAATGGATGCTTCATTTTTGAATGTCTATTTCTTTCACCCAACTGTTAAACTTGTTTGGCCTGCCTAACCACTTGACAAATAATTCTTTCACACCTCGTCTTTGACGTGTTTCAAGACTTTTCAATTCTATAAATAGCTTCAATATCTTTGGTCACTTTCTGCAATTCTTCCTCATAGAAATGTTCATCAATATCTTCTTCCAAGAAGTCTTTCACACGACACAAATGTTCCTTGCTTCTTACAACGATGTGTTACAATGAAGACTTCTTGCGTCCACTTGATGTGATAATCCCGTTGAAACACATATTTTATGTGGGAAATACGAACATGATCACCAATGTTAAATTTGTAGGTTTTCTTCTTCGGATTCAATTTTAATTTGTCTACATACATATACTTCCACACTTTCGATTCGATGTCTTTACGAATCTCTGCAGGAGCATACTTATCAGGAAGGGAACCATGAGGTCTATGGTTGTAATTGTACACCAAGTCTGGAAGGATGTCTACATAACGGTAAGTTTGATTATGCAGAAAATACCGATACATCATTCCTTTTAGAGTACGAATGACTCTCTCAGCACAGTTGGCTTTGGTTTCGTTCTTTGTGGTATAAGCATGAATTCCCTCCTTCTTCAAAAATGCTTTTACCATCTATTTTAAATTCAGTTCCTTTATCAGACCTTAGAGTTTGTGGTCTTCGTCGTGTTTCATGAAAAATCTTTTGAAAGGCTTCTATGACGCTGGTATGTGATTTGTTGGGTATTGGCTGCACCCACAAATATTTGGAAAACACATCAACGACAATGAGTAAAAAGCGTGTGCCATCATTATAGGGAGCTATGTTTCCCACATCAGCCAAATCAATATCCCACATGTCATCAACGCCACGTGTAATAACACGTTGTCTTTGGAACCTGTATTTTGCAGGTTGTAGTAAACTGAATGCATCTTGATCCTGTAGCAATTTCTTCACTTGTGAATGTGTGACTGGTTGATCATGTTTTCTTCAGATGTGATAAAGTTTGTAAGGACCAGCAAATGCCTCAGGCTGTCCAGGTTTGAAGTAAATATTGGTTAAGTAGTCTTTCCACGTCGACATGTTAACACGAAATAAGAAACACTTCTCAACAGAACACTTTTATTTTATAAATCAAACAACATAACTTAACTAACATGCATTTATAACTTAACTAACATGTATTTATAACTTAACTAACATATCTTACAAATCAAATATAGATGCAATGGTGTGAATAACTGGAGACCATTGGTCTTCAATGAACACTGCATTTATACATATTCAACATGAAGTAATATGTTGAAATAATTCGAACACATGTTTGAATGGTGGGCACGCGCCATTCCAACACTTGTCTTGAGGGTGTGTTGTAAACTAGAAATCAAACTGAATCCAATTGTGAAATTTTCATTCAAATCGGTCAACCATAACGAAAGTTATCTCACTTTTAAGGTTAAAATTTTAAGGTGACTCCATGATGCAGAGAGCCGCCGGTGCAAATAGCCTGTGATCACTTATAGCAAAATGACATATAAAACTGAATGAAATGGGGAAATTTTCATGCAAATCGATCAACTATAGCGAAAGTTATCATACATTTTACAAAATTAAAATGGCGGCATGCTACAAATATGCATACAGCCAGCTGCGCAAATAGCCTGTGACTACTTTATAACAAAACTTTACATAAAAATGAATCAAACAGTGAAATTTTTATGCAAATCGACCAGCTATAGCGAAAGTTATCACACTTTTTCACTTTTTTTACAAAGTTTCAATGATGCTTACAACCACTTATGCAAATAACCACTTACTGAAATGGTTGTAAGCATCATTGTTGCAGTTAATATTAGTGGGGAGATCATCCTTATATACCACGCAGACTGCATGAAAAACTCGCCCAACAGCGTTTTGTTTTCAGCTGAATTGGTAGAATTTTGCTCTCCTGGGGGGGGGGGGTCGGTACATAGTATGTCCTGGGGGGAGGGGGGAGGTCGTCATCCTGGAATCCAGGAAGTTACGTCATGCCTCTCGTGAAATCGTACTGATCTCCTAGAAACACGATTACTCGCTTTGGCATCTCTGACCTCTCGAGATTTGCAAGAACTTCACATTCTATGCACATTTATATGAGATGTAGGATTTACCTGCCAATTTGCTTTTTGTTTGACCTGCTTTGAGCCAGTCGCCCATGCGTTGAAAAGGCAGCATGAGAAGTCGTCGCCCTATGCCTTCAGCGGTCGCAACGACTTGTCAAACACCCATGGGGCCAGCAACAGACCAGCTAGAAGGGCTTTTACTAGTACCGTTTGTCTCCGATGTGAAGCATTGGTACTTGAAGTACTTCGGGTGAATGGGGACTAGTAGTAGGAAAACGAGAGTCTGAAAACAGGAAGTGACGTCTTCAGACCCCCCTCCCCCCTAGGACATGCTATGTACCGACCCCCCTCTCCCCCTCTAGGAGGCATAACCCTAAGTCACCTGTCAATCATCATGACGTCATTAGTCACGTGACCTGTCAATCATGTGTCATGTGACTCCCACCGTATATGAGGAATGTTTTCCCGATCATTAACCTTCCGGCCTGAATGGCTCACTTGGTAGAGCAGAGGACTCGTAAGCGGACCCACGATCTTAAGGTTGGTGGATCGAACCCGCCCTCGGGCATCACTTTCAGCTTCTGTCTATCATACTATGGGGACCCCCCTCCCCGGGTCCTCCATGTGAGGACTTCCACCATCTGTCTATCATATCATGGGGACCCCCAGGACATAATATGTACCGACCCCCCTCTCCCCGGGTCCTCCAAGTGAGGACTTCCACCATCTGTCTATCATACCATGGAGACCCCCAAAGGTCCTCCATGTGGGACCCCTCCCCCCTAGGAGATGATTCAGCAGTCCTATAAGAACACAGTGTGTGCGGACATGTGTTGCATTCATGCTGTGGCTGCTATTGGATACACATGGAAAACAAGTGAAAACAGTTGCTCTTGCTGTTGTACTGTTGTACTGTTGTGCTGTTGTTGGATATTACCTGAAGAACAAGTGAAAGATTGGCTGGAAAACACATAGGAAAGTGACAGATTGACTAGAATACACATGGAGACAAATTGAAAAAAGAGTCGTGGTAAGTGACTTTTTTTGGTGACTTTTGTGACTCTGTGACTTTATGTGACATCATGTGACCATGTCACATCATATGGCTATATGACTACGTAATTGCTAGTTGAGCATAATTAGTCTAAAGTAGGTATGTCATTATCAGATCGTTCAATAGACCTGCCTCTGTAGCTCACTTGGCAGATCAGAGGACTCGTAAGCAAAAGGTTGGTGGATCGATCCCGGCTCGGGACAAACTTTTTTTTGTTTTTTTGTTTTTGTTTACTTTTGTGACTAACATCATATAGCATCATATAGCATCATGTGACACTATGTAACATTATGTGACGTTATGTGACATTATGTGACTCTGTGACTTTATGTGACTCTATAACATTATGTAACATTAGGTAACATTCTGTGACTCTGTAACATCATGTAACATTATGTGACATTATGTGACATCATGTAACACTATGTGACATAATGTGACTCTGTGACATTATGTGACTCTGTGACATTATGTAACTCTGTGACATTATGTGACTCTGCGACATCATGTTCTTTTAAACATAAGAGCCATATTTCTATGTCTATTTTCACTGATAATATTTAATTAGTCATATTTCAATGATGGTTCCATTACAATAACCACACACACACACACACAACATAGGAGTAAGTACATGAAAGGTCTCAGAGTGTGAGAAAACGATAGATAAATTTCAGAGTGCACTAGTTCAGAGCGTGGGAACGATCAATAAGTTTGAGAAGGAATGGGATTTTCTCTACGTTAAGTCTAATGTTCTGTTTTATGTTATAGTAGTGGGAAAATGGTACTTCTACAGCACATTTAACAAATGCAGTTTTGGAAAACATATAATGTATAAAATAAGTTTAAACATTTTAACATTCGCCAAACCTGAACCATGTACGGAATGTAATGGGAAGAAAACTCCTATCAAGCTACAAAAGGACAATCGAATGAAAGTGTCAAAGCTATCCAAGAAAAGACTGGCTGAAGTTCGATTGGAGAATATGAACGTGCAAAATCAACTTGGACTTACCTGCGAATATTGTGGTGCTTACGGATATGCTGAGGATTATGATTGTCACAGCCACAAGTACAATTGCAAGCTGTGTGAACCTGACAACTTCTGCAACAAGTTTGGCTCACTAACAGTATCTGCAGAGTAAGACTGCAAGGCATTTGCTTGCCAGCCGTCAAAGTGTGCAGACGTGTCATATGGATATATGAAACAAAGATGGATGTAGAAACGTTTTTCAAGGAGACGTATGTGGACTACATGATAAGTGAACTGGTGCGTTTTGGATCTATTCAATAACAACTGGAACACTTTTACATTTATTGGGAACTTGCTCATTCTACGTTGAACGTACCAAACTTACGCAAGGATTTCATCAAAGAGTGTGTGCTTTCAAACATTGACGGAGCTGAGGAGTTTGATGTGGAAGCAGCATATCACTTTGCTCGATTTGATCCAAGACCGTTTGATGAAGTGAGAGGGTGGTTAATCTATATTGCAGTTTAATGGCAGACATTACATGGAAACAATATATTGTGCAAAAAGATATTGTGAAGAAATGTTATTAGCTGTAAAAAACTTTGCATGTTTAGTATGTCCTGCTTGTCAAAATGAAGAGTGTTCAGAACATACTTGTCATTCTGCATGTGTCTATACATATTGGATAATGCAAATCAACGTTGTGAAAAATATGATGTAGATGCTATCACATTAGATGAATTAAGTAGTTGGTTAATGTTCATTGAAGATCAATGGACTCCAATTATTCACACCATTGTATCAATACTTGATTTGTAAGATATGTTGATTGAGTTGTAAGACAAAATAAAATGTAAGATATGTTGATAAAATAAAATTCAAGATATGTTGACAAGTGTTAATCATTTAGTGTTAACATGTCGACATGGAAAGACTACTTAACCAATATTTACTTTAAACCTGGTCAACCCGGGGCATTTGCTGGTCCTTACAAACTTTATCATATATTAAAAAACATGATCAACCAGTCACTCATTCACAAGTGAAGAAATGGTTACAGGATCAAGATGCCTTCAGTTTACTACAACCTGTAAAATACAGGTTTAAAAGGCAACGTGTCATTACACGTGGTATTGACGACATGTGGGATATTGATTTAGCTGACATGGGAAACATAGCTCCCTACAATGATGACACCCACTTTTTATTAGTTGTCATTGATGTGCTTTCCAAATATTTGTGGGTGCAACCAATACCTAATAAATCACATACCAGCGTCATAGAAGCCTTTTCAAAAAAAATTTCATGAAACACAACGAAGACCACGAACTCTAAGGTCATATAAAGGAACTGAATTTAAAAACAGATGTGTAAAAGCATTTTTGAAGGAGGGAATACATGCCTATACAACAAAGAATGAAACCAAATCTAACTTTGATGAGAGAGTCATTCCTAGTCTAAAGGGATTGATGTATCGATATTTCCTACATAATCAAACTTGTCGCTATATGGACATCCTTCCAGACTTAGTGTAGAATTACAACCATAGACCTCATGGCCCCATCCCTAATAAGTATGCTCCTGCAGATATTCGTAAAGACAAAGAATCGAAAGTGTGGAAGTATATGTATGTAGACAAATTGAAATTGAAACCAAAGAAGAAGAAAATACCCTACAAATTTAAATTGGTGATCAGGTCCGCATTTCAAACATGAAATATGTATGTCAACGGGATTGTTATATAAAGTGGACGCAAGACGTCTTCATTATCACACATCGTTGTAAGAAGCAAGGAATACACTTGTATCGTGTGAAAGACTTTTTGGACGAAGATACTGATGGACATTTCTATGAAGAAGAACTGCAGAAAGTGACAAAAGATATTGCATATGTCTACAGAATCGCAAAGGTTTTGAAAACACTAAGAAGACGAGGTGTTAAAGAATTATTTGTGAAGTGGTTAGGTTGGCCAAAGAAGTTTAACAGTTGGGTGAAAGAGAATGAAGCATCCATCGAAAATGAAGCATCCATTCAAATGTTTGGTCTCTGGACTTACAGGCAGTGGTAAAACGTTTCTAGTTAGAGAAATTCTAGTAAAAAAAAGTAATTAAACCCTGTCCAAAAAAAATTATGGCTCTATGCAGCAGATCAGCCTTTGTACAAGGAAATGAAAGGTGTGGAACTTTCCCAAGGCATTCCAGATGACATTGAAGAGCGTTTTAACCCGAAAAAATCAGACTTACTCATCATTGATGCCTCAATGACTAAATGTCATAGTGATGAGCGTATGACACGTCTCTTTAGTGTTGGCAGCAGTCATCAAAATCTAAGCATTATTTTTATTGTGCATAATTTATTCCATCATGGTAGAGAAATGCAAAATATTAGTTTGAATACGCATTACATCATTCTGTTTAAAAATCCTAGAGACAGTCAACAAATTAGTACATTGGCGCGACAAATGTATCCTAGAAGATCTCAGTTTCTCATAGAAGCCTATCAAGAGGCTACCAGCAAACCTCATGGCTATTTATTCATTGATTTGAAGCCGAAGACGAATAATCAACTACGTATTCGTACAGGCATTTTACCAAAAGATACACATTACGTATATGTTGATAAAGTAGTGTATAAACAAGAACCAAGTCACTTGACCATTCGCAGTCAAGATGTCTAAACGTATTCAAGCGAATCAACCTTTTCTTCACTTGCTCGCACGCAGCGGGCCTAAACGACGTAAATCCTTGTTACAACAAGCTACTAAGGAGGAATTAACTAACTTGTTTGAAATTTGTTTGAATATATTGCGAGGACATTTACCCTTAAGCTGAAAAAGGTATAAGGAATTCAAGCGTGAACGTCGAAGAGTTTATATTATCTTCTTTTCTACTGGATTAGATGAGATTTTAGGATTTAAACCAGATAAATGGTATAAATCCGGTCCTGCTGAACATCAATCAGATGTAAAACATGGATTTTATACACTTTATGTCTACTGTAGTATTTGTGAGCCACAAGTAGTTGGAGATTATTATGTTCCTTTACTACATTCTGTTCCCATTAAAGGGGATGATGGTGATATTATTATGAAAACTTATGAAGAACCTCATTACGTCACTGTAAACACATCTAAATTTGATACGATAGAAATGAATATTAAGGATGACACAGGTCATAATGTTTCATTTCAAACTGGGAAAGTGATACGTAAACTTTATTTTCGACCAAAAGCATTATGAAAGCATATACACACGATCCGTCTACGTATCGCAGCCATTTTCTTCATCAAGTGGGTGGGGAATTACCAGGATTTAAAGGAGCGCGAATACAACATGGAGATGGCATTGTTTCAATTTCGGGATCATTTGTTCGCAAAGCTATTCCACTGCTTAAGGCAGGGGCTAAAATCGTTGCACCACATCTTAAAAAGGCTGCAAAGAATGTCGCGAAAGATGTTACGGACCGAGTTGCACAGCACGTGATTGGTGATGTGATAGGAGGACAAGAGAGAGCACAACCAGCAAAACCTGTCAGAAGGCGAAAGGCAGCTAAACGGATAACATAAACAAAATATAAGAAAGATATTTTTTAATCATGTCTTTAATTCATAATCATTCTTGTGAATGTAGTCTTTCTCCATTAGAATGGTTTCGCATACCACCAACACAAACTGCTGTAGAAAAAAGTTATAATGTAGACTATCAACCACTGATTACTATTAGAGAGGGCGCTCCAATAGAATTCTACATTCCTGCGAGTACAGAAGAATATCTAGATTTAAAGAATAGTAAACTTCATATTGTATGCGCTATTGCAAAGGCTGATGGAACACCATGTGATGTAGATGATAACGTATCATGTATCAATGATTTGTTTAATGAGTTATGGCCCAATATTGAATTGTTTCTAAATTATCGTTTGGCATCACATAGTAACAATACCCATGGATATACCAGCATCATATCTCATCTCATTCATGACTCGGAAGAACGTCTCTATTCTTAGCGCTCTATGCGTCTCATTTATAAAGATGCTGCCGGGTCAATGAATAGTCATGAGGTGAAAAGAGCTAATCATGAAAGATATGTATCAGGTTTTCATGTAAATGTTGAGGGTGGTGATATAGCTCTACAAGGAAATAATGGTTTACATAATCGTTATTTGTATACACGTCTAAGATGTGAAGTTACGCTTACAGGTGGTTTAAGGGTAGATTTGTTTAAGCAAAATCGCTATCTTTCAAATGGTATTGGTATGAAATTACGTTTACATAGACAAAAAGATGAATATGTATTAATGGCTGCAAATAATGGTTTAAAGTAGAAGTGCGAGATGCGTTTTTAACCATTCGCAAAGTGAGGGTTAGTCCAGGTATTCAGTTAGGGCATGCATATGCATTGATGAAAACTCCTGCTAAGTTTATTATTGCTAGAAAAGAATGTAAAATTTTAGCTATTCCAGCTGGATTTCAATCTTTTGTGAAAGATAACATCTTTTTAGGCCAATTACCAAAACATATTGTTATTGGACTGGTTCATAATGAAGCCTTTGCTGGAACTCCATACAATTTTGATCATTTTCTTCTTAACTTTATGCAACTTTACACGGATGGTGATCCAGTCCTATCCAAACCTCTCAAGCTTGACATAAATCGAGGCAAATATCTTGACGCTTTTGAAACTCTTTACAAATCTTTTGATAATTTGAATGGTGAGAAAAGTTCCATTATAAAACGGGAAGATTAGCCTAGAGGTTATGCTTTATTTTCTTTTGACTTAACACCTGATTATGATGGTGATGATCATTATGCCCTTATCAAACATGGGAATTTGCGACTAGAAATGAATTTTGCTGGTGCCTTGCAAAATACAGTTAATGTTATAGTGTATGCTGAATTTGATAACATTGTTGAAATAAGTGTAAATCGTAGCATTCAATTCGACTACCAATCATGAACACGAAGCGGATAGAAGCCATACTATCCCATGATGCCATGACAAAAGACTTGTTTCAAGGTGTGTTTTCCATGGACCAGTTACCATCTTTACAACGCGGTGCCTATGTCATCAACACAGACGATCATGATGAGCCAGGAGAGCATTGGGTGGCAGTATATTATGACAAAGACCCTGCAGAATATTTTGACTCTTATGGACTTTTACCTATAGACAGTCGTTTGAATAAGTTTTTAAAGTTTAATTTCATTTATAATTCAGTTCCATTACAAACACCAATATCATCTACATGTGGATTTTATTGTGTGTGTTATATAATTCAAAGAGCTCGAGGACATGGTCCTTTTGAAATCATTTATGTATTAAGAAGAAGTGATGGTGATTTTGTTTTTAGACATTATAAACCGTTATTTTATTGATGTTGTATTAGTTAAGTTGTTGGTAATTGTTTATTTTATTATGAATATTGTAAATAAACAAGACAGTTTTATACAACATTCTTTTTTATTGTGTTATACATTATTTTACATCTCAACAAGTATTTTACATTTCAACAAATCTAGTTTTACATTAAACTTTTATTTTACAAATACATTCAATACATAAATAAACAAATGCCATTCATACCAATCTAAATTAATATATGTATTACAGACATTACGTCCACGTTTGTAAATGCTATGAAAACTAGCATAACACTGTCAATTACCAAACTTTATTATTTTAACATCTTCGTGTTCAGACAGTTTCAGTTCATATCCATGATCATTCATATCAATGTCCATCACCACAACACACATGGGATGTGTCAGCTCAATGGACTTGGTGCCCCGCATGTGTTGCACTCCTTCCTCTTTGAATTCAAGCGTCAGATTCTTTCCAATCCAATCCTTGTAACAGAGCGTACCATTCCACTTTGTTGAGGGTAATGTAGTCGTAGCGTTCTGTAAGCTCGTCATATTGGCGAAATTGTACAAACACGTCTAGACAGTTCTCAGTCACACGCATTTCTAATTCATTTGAGACTGCCAGGAGAAAGCCGGATATCCTCAACTTCTCTAGATGGTCTTTCAACACAGATTGTTCGTCAGGTGATAGAATGATATACTTTCCAAAATGTTTTAGCACAATGTTATCACATAAGTTTCTCATATATGAGAATCCATTTGTAATGGGTTCATAATCCAACAAATAGTGTTCCATCTCGTTCAACAGTCAGATCAACTATGAGCTGTCTCCTTGTCTGCAAAGACGTTTTTATGCTTGCAAGATGGTGAAAAGTGAGCAGCTTCTAGGAATCGTAAGACTGCGCGCCAATTCTTCATGTCAAAGTGAATCAAATCTGAATGTGGAGGACCTGGCACAACTCCATCATAATCCTCTGGATAATCCTGTAAAAGATTTCTCCAGAATCTAACACGTATGTCAGAATCATGTTCAACCACAAACACTCCAACTTTATTTTCAAGTCTACGTTCAAACCAAGGTTCAAGCGGTATGTTTTTAAAGTCTTTCCACACTTCAGGTTTAAACCGATAAGCAGAACTTATTATCCGAGAACTTATTATCACTTCATTCCTATCATTTACAGCAAGGTAAGCACCACCGTTAAGCACGAGTGCATTAAACACGAGTTATGCGCCGTCTTCTTGTCTTCGAAGCCTGTTATCCACTTCTTTCACCTGCTTCTTCAGCATTTTCCATTCAGGTATTGTCAGTAAAATACCCTTTTTCGTAGGACGGTTTCTTCCAGTCCCCTCATCTCTGAGGTATTTGCGAATGTTTACCGCTCCTTCATTACTTTGTTTCATAATTTTAATGTACTTTCCATTTCCTAGAGAAAGAATTCCATCCCAGGACTGTGGTGTTGGTTCCGTCTCCACTTTCAATTTCTTGATGGTAGTGGTAGGATTTTTCACTTTTAAGTCTTTGCAAGAGTATCTGCAAGAGTATCCATATCAGTTGCAGATCTCTTACGACTTTCAAGTTCCACGTTAACGCTTCAATGTTCACACTTCAAATAACTCTTACGTTGGAGGACCTCCCCCTTTTATAACGTAGCCTTGTAATGTCCATGCGCTAAGGTGGAAAGGCCATCATTCAGCACATATCGCTTGTAGTCATATGGGGAGAGGGCTACTTTCCTCATCTTCTCCGAGAAAAGCTGGTGACTATGACTTCGAATAATGTGTCCTATAGCCATCGTTTGAGTTTGGTTGAACAAACTGTCTCTATACTGCACATGTTTAATGCGTCTTTGACAAGCTCGAGTGATAGTCACTTGTGTCGAACAGGTCAGCATCTTGATGCATATCCTTGTAGATATCTTCCGTTTCTATGTCGTAACATAGACTGTCGGTGTCGCTGAACAACAACTTGGCATTGGGATACTTGACCATGATGTAGTTGTAATGAAATTTTAGCATAAGCATTTGTGGAAAGAAGGTTTGGCCATAAGTTTCTTGAACCTGGTGAACAATTCCAACATTGATTCGCTTTCTCACATTTTCCATGGTTTTGCCAAACACTGAGTTGTTCATCAGTTTGAAGAAGTCTTTCTCAAATGGGTTCTTGGCCAGTTTTCTCTTTTCTGTGTTCAAGGTAATGTATTTTGCTAGTCATTTGCTCTGTTCAAACATGATGGCGCGATGGTGACTTTCAACCCCAGTGAGACGTACTGTTGTAAATTCCTGTAATGAAGTACATATTTCTTCTTGTAACACAAGTTAGGAATGAGCTTTTCACTGGGTTTGTCTTTCATGTTAAGATCTTTCCGCAGCTTCTGACTGTACTCTGACAATTCTCCAACTTTGACACATTTCCGTTCTGGAGCCACTGGGTAGTGATTATGAAGATCATGAATTGAACTTGGATATTCTAAATCCACTTCCAAAATGAATTCAATGTCGTCATCTTCAGCTACATCCATGAAGTCGATGGATTCTGGCTCGCTCACGCACATAAATCCTCTTTGTGGCATGCTTGTGACATGGCCTAGCCATAAAAGTTGTTTGCGTCGAGGTACATCAGGTATTTGTTTCGTATCTCAGAATTGTAATCTGCTACGTAGGGGTTATTTGCTTTCGCATACTTGTGTGTGATCACAGATATTCCTCCACGTATGCCTTGCTCAACCATTTGGTACATGTCAATGTCATTAATCAATTCCAACTTCACCTTTGTAGCTTTTAACATTGCATCCCACGACAGTCCTGGCGCTGCATGGTAGTGAGCAGGATCCAATTCATACGTGTTGAGGCATACTTGACGAAAATTTTCAAACACGTCAGCTAGCAGTAGCACATCTGATTTCAGGTACAGGTCGTGGTATTCGCCAAATGTGGTACAGTTGAATGTATCCCACACCTTCTGTGCATGCGCATAATCCTCATCGCTAATGTCCTCTTCGCTAAGCTGACTATGAAACTTGTCCTTTGATGGTAGCTGTGTTTCAGCAAACTTGGATGGCTCGTCCACGTAATCGTAGGGGTACACTCCCTTTCTCAGCAGCAAATCTTGTTGTTCACTATCGTGAATGTGAGAGGTCATGTTGTAGAAGTTATCTTTTACTTCTGTCGCCAGGTTGGATACCACCTTCTGTAGACAGGTTATCATGAACTGAAAGCTGTCTGTAAATTTCAGATTGCTCATGGTGAATGCAATATATTTCTCAATGGTGTTGGGAATGACTGTAATTGTTTCATCTTTGAATTTCCCAATTTCCTCCATGATCAAATGACTGTCATAGCCTCGTAAATTGTGAAAAAACACAGGAATGATAAAAGAATTATTATCCCCTGCTGATCCTTTCTAAGCGGAATTGCATGTTGCATTCAATGTGCGCTGCTCCGCGATATTTGCCATTGATGTGGTCATGATCTCTCACACGATCTGCTTCTAGAGGCTCATGACAAATGTAGCAATCGACAGCGTTCTTGAAATTCTCTTTGTCTTCGCCAGTCATCATCATTTCCTTTGGTAGCTCTAAACCACGCACAATGCGATCACGTTCATTCACCATATGGTCGAAAAAGACCTTTACGGCGTTGTCTGTTCGATATACAACTGGTGCACGTGTCATACTGGCTAACAACTACATAAGCAAAGCTGTTTGGACGATGATGTTGATACTTGTCTCCTTCTTCATGCTTTTGCGTGAAAAATTCAAAGTCAGCATAAATCACAAAAGGTGCTCGCTGTTGTTTGGCTACATTCTTGAACTTGATGAAGGGTTCCTTGGGGAATGATAAACGTTGCGCTTCATGCTTGTAATGATTAACGCGATTTGGATTGCTCTTACAAGGGTGAAGGTAAACCAATACAGACCATAAGAAGCACTTGTTGTCATCATTCTGAATGTTTATCACACCCTCTGCTTTCTTCACTTTCTTCGGTAGTGGAATAAAACTAATGCATCCAGTGGTGCTAACGCAGCTGTATGTACTTCAATGTATAGTATGTTATCAAACACCCAGCCAGAACCTTATCGCTCATGTTCATCAAACTTAGTAAACAATTCTTTATAGGCTTCTGGCAAGTACTACTCAATATCCGCTGGATTGTATGCTGTGTATGTTGTACTGCTGATAAAGGCATTATCCACTTGTTCTACCATAACTACCATAGCATTCGCCGTCAGTTTCTAGAAGCGCACATGCACAACATTGTGCCATTTCATTCCATGGTTTAACGTTTCCAACAAATGTGTCTTGATACGGTTCTCTTGCTGTCGCATTTCAAGCAGTAAATCCGATCCATTCTCGGACTCAAACCGTCTTTTCTGCGCGTTTTCACCAAGACTAACCCTTTTACCTCTCCCTACTTGTCCTGTCTTTTCTTTCTTTGAAACATGTTCTTCATGAGACACATTTTCCATCTCAGCTGGTATGCATGCATCTGTCTCAAACGCATCCATATATGGAAATATTTTAATGCATTCACAGCAGAGGAACGGATCAGGTCTGTCAATACCATCTTGTACCGTCATTCGTCTCTTGGCTTCAATCTTCTCAACAAGCTCTTAATGAGCACATTTCATCTTGGCTGGTTTGCATGTATGTGCTACGAACAATTCCAGAGATGGAAATGTCACATTACAATCATGACAGAAGACTGATGTGTCTGAATTAGATGCCGTTGTTGTTGTCCCGTCAATTGCTTAAACTAATATGATGAAATGTAGGTCACACTCATCCCATTTATACCACATGGGTATGCATTGCAGAGACATCTAGCGGAGCGCGATATGTTCTGACGATACCTGAAAGCATTAAGAAAGGTTGTGGCATAATATGTTTTTAAATTCTAAATTTGGTAAAGTTGGTCTAGAACCACTATTTTGCCACTACTTTAACTTAGAACATTTGAATAAGTAGCATGCTAAAATGTTCAAACTTATTTTATACATCATATGTTATCAAAAACTAAATTTGTTAAAGTTGATCTAGAACTGCCATTTTCCTACTACTATGGCTTCAAAATATTTGAATAAGTAGTATGTTAAAATGTTTAAACTTATTTTATACATTATATGTTTTCCAAAACTGCATTTGTTAAATGTGCTTTAGAAGTACCATTTTCCCACTACTATAACATAAAACATAAAATTAGACTTAACGTAGGGAAAATTCCATTCCTTCTCAAACTTATTGATCGTTCCCACGCTCTGAACTAGTGCACTCTGAAATTTATCGATCAGTTCCCACGCTCTGAACTAGTGCACTCTGAAATTTATCGATCGGTTCCCACGCTCTAAACTAGTGCACTCTGAAATTTATCGATCGGCTCCCACGCTCTGAACTAGTGCACTCTGAAATTTATCGATCGGTTTCCACGCTCTGAACTAGTGCACTCTGAAATTTATCGATCATTTTCCCACGGTCTGAACTAGTGCACTCTGAAATTTATGTATCGTTTTCCCACACTCTGAGACCTTTCATGTACTTACTCCTATGTTGTGTGTGTGTGTGTGGTTATTGTAATGGAACCATTGAAATATGACTAATTAAATATCATCAGTGAAAATAGACTTAGAAATATGGCTATTATGTTAAAAAAATGATGTCACAGAGTCACATAATGTCACAGAGTCACATAGTGTTACATGGTGTTACATGATGTCACATACATAATGTCACATAATGTTACATGATGTTACAGAGTCACATAATGTTACCTAATGTTACATAATGTTACAGAGTCACATAAAGTCACAGAGTCACATAATGTCACATAATGTTACATAATGTTACATAGTGTCCCATGATGCCACATGATGTTACTTAGTCACAAAAGTAAACAAAAACAAAAAAAAAACTTGTTTCACAAAGGGAAACAGCAGTGTTGCACTTGTTGCACTTTTAAGCAATGAAAAAGCTGTTAACATCACACTTTCTACAAAACAAAAAGAGGAAGAAAAGCCCAAAAATGTCCGGAAATCACTATATTACGATGTTTATATAATTTTAAGTCAACATGAGGGAGGGTGGGTTGGGGTGGGGTGGTAGAGGAAGAAAGCCCAAATATGTCCGGGAATCACTATATTACGGTGTTTATAGATCACGTGATACGTGATCCTGAGCTACAGAGGCAGGTCTATTGAACGATCTGATAATGACATACATACTTTAGACTAATTATGCTCACATAGCAATTACACAGTCCTTACATAGTCATATAGCCATATGATGTGACATGATCATATGATGTCACATGATGTCACATTATGTCACTGAGTCACAAAAGTCACCAAAAAAAAGCCACTTACCACGACTCTTTGTCCAATTCGTCTCCATGTGTATTCCAGTCAATCTGTCACTTTCCTATGTGTTTTCCAGCCAATCTTTCACTTGTTCTTCATGTAATATCCAGCAACAGCACAACAGTACAACAGTACACCAGCAAGAGCAACTGTTTTCACTTGTTTTCCATGTGTATCCAACAGCAGCCACAGCATGAATGAAACACATGTCCGCACACACTGTGCTCTTATAGGACTGCTGAATCATATCCTAGGAGGGGTCCCACATGGAGGACCCGGGGGGTCCCCATGATATGATAGGCAGATGGTAGAAGTCCTCACATGGAGGATCCGGGGAGGGGGGTCGGTACATATTATGTCCTAGGGGGGTGCGTGGGGGTCCCCATAGTATGATAGACAGAAGGTGAAAGTGATGCCCGAGGGCGGGTTCGATCGACCAACCTTAAGATCATGGGTCCGCTTACGAGTCCTCTGCTCTACCAAGTGAGCCATTCAGGCCGGAAGGTTAATGATCGGGAAAAATTCCTCATATACGGTTGGAGTCACATGACACATGATTGACAGGTCACGTGACTAATGACGTCATGATGATTGACAGGTCACTTAGGGTTATGCCTCCTAGAGGGGGGAGAGGGGGAGGGGGAGGGGGTCTGATGACGTCACTTCCTGTTTTCGAATGCTTTCCTACTACTGGAACTGTAGAACCCCGCCTGTTCTTGGAGCATCCCTTCTATCATTTGTTGCTCAAGCAGCTCCAACATGTGTGATAGCGCCTTTTGCTTCTCCAACCCTTCCCTAGAGGAGGCTGCCAGGTTGAAGCTTGGATGTTCTGTCAATGTCATAACCAGATTACCCCATTTCATTCACAAACGGAAGTGGTTAGCCTTTATTCATCCGCGCCAAAAGGGGAAGTTCGAGAGCTGTGTATTTGCCATGATACTTTCAAAGGTTACCCCAGAATCCTGAATAGCACAGACATCGGAAGAATTCTTTGGCAATATTTTCTTCCGGTGTTTGGGCTGACTGTCACCGGTTTCGCTGTTTACCCCACCCGCGAAAACACTGGATCCCGCTCTCCGAACTGTGTGTTGCTGCGGTGCCATCGCCTTTGTAGGTCCAAACTGCGTTCTCCGAGGGTAGCTTTCCCCGCCAAGGACTCTTGCCTTGGGCTGCCTGTGCAGTGCGGTTGCAATTGAGTATAGTACCTTTGCAGTGACATGCTTTGAAGGTCTTCACGTGACGGCCATCTAACTCACACACCATTCTGTCGCACAGCAAGTGAGTGTCCGATGCGTAGAGAACACAAGCTGAAACAGTCTGTGCTGCAACAGATCACGTCGCGTCTCAGTCGAAGTCCCCGTGTCAAAAATTTCCTTATCCCTCGCACTGACTTTATCATCTCGGTTTCCCTTCCGGGGCCATGTCCTTGCGCGTTTCGGAAAAGACAGTTGTGCAAATGGTATCTCATCTTTGCACAATTTGCAAACAATTTTCATAACCCTCATCTTCGATTAAAATATAATTTGCCATGGTCTAGCGCCCGTGCATAATTCGAGTCTCTGTCTTGGAATTGAGCCTCCTTAATGCATACTGCGTCACCACGCTGGACGCTGTGCTGAGGGCTAAGAAATAGGGCCCCTGGTCGGGCGACCCCCAGAGCCAAGATGAAGCCCGATCTCGTGGGCTTGTGTTAGTTTACCGATGCGCGGATGAAAAATCCGTATATCCACATCCCGGAGTAGGATTTCGTGTGAATCCAGGACCGACGATGATGCTGCCTTCACTACCATCGCAGTCCGAAAGGTGGGCTCTCCTTGACGCTGGACTGCCCCACGAAGTCTTGCGTGATCTGTCGCTTCTGCACCATGTCGCAATCTTTGTCTCCATGCCGCCAGTCACTGGGTTACAGGTCGCCGCCCTATTTCCATGCCATTGTGAGAGTTCTCTCCTCCAACAGTCGCTGAAATTGTACAATCAGTTAACAGCGCTGTCAAAATAAAAGTTTGTATCAACAGAGCACTCCAACGACAGATCTCATAGTACAGCCATGCTGAGAAGTGAGGATGTGAAGCTGCCACCCAACCGCGTGTGCACCCACCCACAGCATTCGCCTCCTCACATGTAAACACGTCTGCGGCTGTGACTATCATCAAATGAGATTGAGGGCGTGAAACCCACAGCACGCGTGGTCTGAGAGTCCACGGTAACAATGACCCAGGAAACGATAACACAGTCACAATATACGTCAGAAAACCAAATTAAATCCAACAGCCACTTTCGAAGCTCGTCAGCCGCTTTGTCACCGGCCTTCATCCTTCACCACGCCCTAACACTCACTCCTTGCAAAATTATACAGAGAAATGAAACACAACAACAGATCCAGACTACGGTCAAGTAGCTGGAGTCGCTCCCCTAGAGAAAAGGAGCGTAACACCGAATATCGTGCCCTGGATCAGGGCTGAAGTACTGATAGCAGCATCATCGGGTGAAACAATCACGAGAATAATACCAACAACGACCACCACATGGCTATAGGGTTTGAGAGTCGCCATTTAGCAAACCCAGCGACGACTGGCGAGGTGCAGACAAAGCTGGAGACGAGAATAGTGGATGGAACCGTGATTTGTGTCTGATGCTTTAGCGGTCTCGCCGCGCGAACTACTAACTGCGCAAACGGAGAGGTGAGTGGTGGGGATCTCTCATTAGTGATAGGTGTGATAGCTACATTATTTCTGGAAAGTTTGTGCAAGCATAACTATGATTCTTGTGCAGGCCATGTGTGCGATTTTTGTCTCTAGGTAGCCTTTCCTTTGATGGAGACTTGATGGACATCGCCGCTATCGACTTGCTATCCGACTCTTTACGCTTGTCCTGTTAATAGTTTTCCATTATCTGGACGATAAATGTTGACACACTTCACGCGTTACAGGTTCACAGTCTTGATCTGTGTAGCGGAAGGACCAATCTTGGCTATACTCAGGTAAATCTTCTTTCAATCCACTGTGTCCACACCCGTTGTTCTTCGCCATTGTTGAAACATGTCTGCGACAAAGGAATGGCGTCTAATTATAGATCGGTGTGCTCTTGGCCCGACGGCGCCTTTCTTGACAGCATGCGATGCCACAGAGGGATGATGTCGGCGGCATGTTTGTTGCCTCACTGTTAAACCGGGGCCGCCGATGGCCGGGTAGAAAAGAGCAAGACGCACTGAATTGGTTTCCTTTGGGTAATGTGTGAAGTTTAGATGAGGGAGGGTCTTATTTTATGCATATGATTGCTTAGTGCATCGAAAAGGAAATAAACAACAGCTCACAATAGCTTGCTTTATTAACACCAAAGAACAGCTGATCACGGCAGTACGGTACGTCGCACAATACCAACATAGCTGATTAGCTCGAAAACCAGGACATTGCGTGACAGTAATACCAGAGACAACACCAAGAAACACGTTGAGTAAGGCGTCGCTATGGCCCTCTACCCTGACAATAAAAGGCTCTCGAAGTGACACCGTTATCTGTCAAGCTGGCGACAGACGCACTATCACTTCCAACGATTCTCTACCAAAAGAGAAACAGAAAATAAAAACATTTTATTACAGAGAACTGACGATATAAAAGACAACATTACTGACTCGCTTATTGGTTACTCACTGAAAAGCATTTTTTACATCATCATCCAAACGCATCATCCATTACGATAAGGATCCATCACAACAAACAGTAAAAATCCTGCACACTGGCGTAACGAACAAATAACTAATTTACCCAACCGGGACTCAATAGAAACACATGACACAACTGTAATTTATCCGTAGTTTTGAGATACATAAAAAACACACCAAACTGTGCTTGCACTGCTCTTTTCTTAATCTTCACTTCACTGTTATTCCTGCATGGCTTCTTCTAATGCTTATTGATCAGTGATAAGGAACACTTAATCGCTTAACCTAAATACCTAAGGGGATCATGTGACAAAAGAAAACACTGCACTGCTATTGGTCAACTTTCGCTCTTTTTTGAAAACTATATTTGTATGTCGTAAAGCTTGTTTACAAACACGTTTGTTTGCCAACAATGGGTTCCAAGACTTACAAGAGTAATAGGCCTAGCCCATCTATGGCATACAAAAACATAACGACAGTCACTAGGGGGCGGCTTTTTATTGGCTAGATTATCAAGCTCATTAAAATTTTCGCTCCCTTCTTGACACAAAAACGCCACAGTGAAGCGAACCCTTAAACACTCAGAAACTTGATTCATTTTAAGATTTAAACCTTGAAAACAGAAGAGTCATACAGAGAAAACCCTCAACGCACACATACGACGAAATTGACCTTGAACATGAAACCTTTAAAACAAACACTTAACTCAAGGGCACACCACGATATCGGCATGGTTGGATGATAGTTCTGTGCACGAACACGTCTCGAGCGAAACAGACTGCTTACGAGACAAAGTGGGTTGAGCAAAGCAACCACAGGCGTTCACCAGCTCTAGAGCAGCACTTGCAGCTTCGCCCGCGTCTCGAACGAAACAGGCTGCTTACGGAACGCAGTGGGCTGAGCAAAGCAACTGCAGGCGTTCTGAAAAGACCTTTCTAATCCGGCCAAAGGACAAAACACGTTTAACAACGTTAAATATACGTACATCCCCAGAAACGTTACTCAAACGCGGAAGGCGTTTACACTCACAACTTATTTTATACTCTTATATAGGCGCGGAAATGCGTCCGCAACTCAATGTCGTTTCTGTAGGTTCTATGTTTGACTCTTACAGGAGCGCGGGAAAGGGTCCACAGATCAACTGCTTTTATTTCCTGGCACCGGAATTCACGCGGAATAGAGAAAAAGACATCTGTTCGTGCTGAGAAGTTTTGCCATAGCTGCAGATGTTACAGCGTGTCAACATTTATCGTTACAGATGTAGGAAACCTGAAGCTTGAATTGTGCGGTGGACGCATCATCACCAAAATTTATTTATAGCTTTAATCTCTGAACCCTAGGTGCAATCGACGAGACATTAGGCCCAAAGTGGATTGGGAAGGTCTGTAGATTAATTCGTGATGATCCTCCCCTCCGGGTACACTGCATAACTGTTTCCAAGCACCAAGCTATAACCAAATAATTATTCGTACATTTTCCGGTTCTAACTGCAACCAACGATCGAAAATTACTGCGGTAGTGCTTAGACGTAAACAAACACTATCCTGCGCAAATACATTATGCCTTTCGTCTCAAGCAGAATTGCTAGTAGGCGAATACAGCACTGCAAAAACGAGGCTTCTTAGCATAGGCAACGGTTTCACACTTCGACTGCAACAAACACCGCAGGTGGATTGATGGATGGCTACAGCTACATGGTCTTTGATTCTTCTCTCTTTCCATTGACTGGTATCCTTATTCAGGATCACTTTAGTCAAAGGTAATTTCTTCTTAACAACAGCAAAAAGTTTCCATTTTGAGGGCGTAAGGATAAAAAAAGAACATCTGGAAGTAAATGGGTAAGTCACCCACAAGCAGAGCACAAGGCACTTAGCCATATTCTTTTAAGAATCGGAGCTCCATCAGCACGTTTGGGGGCGTCCAATTGAATTCAGTTACAGTTACAGTTTTTCTAGCGTCGGCGAGGTCCGTTTTTTCACCAATAAAGCTAAATTATATGTAAAAATTGTTATCTAGAATGACTCTACTTGAAATATTAGATATCTGGGTGATAATAACAAAGAAAAAGTTTGGTGTACTGATGTTTCATATAATTTATGTATAATATATAGGGATGATTACAATTTAGCAATTTCACAACCAAAAACAATCAAAAACGGGAAATGGTAGCCATGACAATTTCCTTCGAAAACAGACCAAAACGAGGGCATAAAATATGAGAATTTCAAGAGCACTCAAGTTTTATTTGACACCTTCTTTTGAATAATATTCATGAAAATCAGCACATCGCTCTCTGGATGATTATTCTTCTTCTTCATCATCATCTTCTTCTTCTTCTTCTTCTCCTTCTTTTTCTTCTTCTTCTACTTGTGTTTTTTCGGCTATTCCAGGTAGTGGAGAAATCACATTTGAACAGTTTTTGCAAGCAATCGCATCAAAATTAAGAGAAAGCGAAACGAAAGAGCAACTAGTGGAGCTTTTCAGGAGTAAGTCGTTACTAGCAACCAGTTCACAATTTCTCCAACATCGTGAAATCTAAGATATCATAGGAATTCAACAAATCTTTTAACTTTTCTCAGAGACGAAAGATAAATATCTTTCTTTTAATATAATTTAAAATCTTTATAGAGTAATTTATTTATCAATAGTTTTCTATAACCTGGATTAACTACTTTCTGGCCTTTGTGCCTTCTCTGCCCTTTGGCGAACATTTTCGCGTGGTGCGCTTTAGTTTTTGACGACGATGGGAACGGCTCCATCAGCGTGGACGAGCTCAGACAGGTGATGTACTCACTAGTGGAGCGTCTCACCGAGGACGAAGTACAAGGCATGCTCCGTCAGGCAGACAGTCGTGGCACCGGCGAAATTGACTTCCACGGTGAGTGCCAGCCACACCAGGCCCTTCCCCTACAGCACGGTGTCAGCCAGATCAGGCTCTTCCTCAGCTCCACGATGAGTGTAAGCCATACAAGGCCTTTCTCCCAGCCCCACGGTGGGCACCAGCCACACCAGGCCCTCCCTCCAGCCCCACGGTGAGTTCCAGCCACACCAGGCCCTTCCCTAGCCCAACGGTGAATGGCAGTCATTGCAGGTCCTTCCGCAGCTACATGGCGAGGGTCAACCACAGCAGTCCTTTACCCAGTTTCACGGTTAGTGCCAGCCACACCAAGCCCTACCCCAGCTCCACGGTGAGTGACAGCCATAATGGCCCTACCATGGCTCCACGGTGAGTGACAGCCACACCAGGCCCTACCCCAGCTCCAAAGTGAGTGACAGCCACACCAGGCCCTACCACAGCTCCACGGTGAGTGATAGCCACACCAGACCCTACCCCAGCTGCAGGGCGAGTGACAGCCACACCAGGCCCTACCTCAGCTCCACGGTGAGTGACAGCCACAGCAGGTCCTCACCGGAAAATTAAGGTTTTGAAGGTAAATTTCAAGGGAAAAACAAATGTGGGATGATGACACAATTTTAAGTCAACATGCATGTGTAAAAGTTACAAAAACTGGCGATTGAACAAGAAGAAAGCTTTCAAAACATGGATGATTGAATGCAATGTCAAAACGCCAAGGTATACAGACATTTTGTTGAATGACTTTTTACCAAAGCCTGCCGAAAGCAGCAACCGAAATATTTTGCTGAAGTCTAAGAGAAACGCACGTCCAGCCCCACAACCACTCCAAGTACTTCAGTTTGAATGACTTCAGAAGATAAGCTGTGATAATAGGCACATAATCTTCCTTAGCAACCGTTTATAAGGTTGAATAATAAGAAACTATAAAAGAACCTAAAATTGGATCGATCCGTGAACGCGAAACATGTGCACATTGGCGTACATGTACATACTACAAACTTCTAATTGACACCTATTTTGCTTCGTTTATTATTATTATTATTATTATTATTATTATTATTATTATTATTATTATTATTATTATTATTATTATTATTATTATTATTATTATTATTATTATTATTATTAGTCCCCCTCGGCCGCGTAGCGCGGAGCGGGGAACTATAGTATTCGGTCTGTCCGTCCGGCCATCCGTGTGTCCGTCTGTCCGTCCGTCCGTCGGCTGTCTCCCATACAAACACCCTGGCACTCATTTGATTTCCTTTTGCTGCAAACAAAATAACAACAGACAATAACGAAATGGCAAATAACCCCCCCCCCCCCTCCCCCGCTCTTTTTTGCGAGAAATGCGGAGTACTGAATAAAAGTTACCCCCTTTTTAACGGAAGTGGCACTCCGCACGGACCACGTCTTGCCTCACGATTACCCCTCTTTCTTCACATTTTTGGACATGCGCTGTAACACATTTCACACAAACTGTCCCCCGGGGAGTAAGAAACAGTTAGGGAGGGGTCAAGGATTATTCAAATATGCACCGTCAAATGCATTTAAATCTGATTTACTTCATCTTGAAAAATTTGTTTTTCATTTACAGATTTTCTGAAGTTGATCACCATGCACAATCGGTAGTGAGACAACTCGGCGCCACTGGGGTCAGACAGCGCAATCTTCAGTAAAAACCTCCCTGTCTGGAAACAATTTCGTGAAAAATGTCCGACTTGGGCGGGTTTTGACCCAGTTCGGTACACCAAAAATTAGGTTTTTTCATATAATTAATTACATGTTTTCAGTGCTGTAAATGTTATTCTGCGTTGCTGTGGTGATATTTTGTGCCGGAGGGCGAACTTAGGGGTTGGCTCAAACACACCCGTCTGAGCCGACCAAATTACAGCACTAAATCTGGTTGCAATTTGGCTGTGATGGTAACAACCATGAACAACGTCTAATCAGCGTCTTTGGCACAATGTTGAATAGACATCGGGCAAGCAACGTGGTTTAGACTCGTTTTGGTCACTGTAGCATTGAAACACCCCAGCATTGAAACACCACATCATTGTATAGGCCCATCCAATGGCTGGGCTAAATCAATACAGAGGCTATTGAAACAGCACATACAGTTTCTCCCCATGAAACACGACTCTGTGAAGGAAAACACAGTGCTAGGGACTTCGTCTGTAGCCTCAGTAAAACATTTTGTTTTATATTTAGATTTGGGTGATATTTTTTCTTGTTAAAAATTGTTAATTGACGAAACAATGGCAATATTTTTCAGTAAGGGTTGTCGTCTGCTCGGGTGGTACTAGTGCCACTACCGGGTCCTCAGTGCCACTAGTGGTACTGAGGTCCCGAAGTAGCACTGTGGACCCGGTGGCACTGAGGACCCGACAAATTTTTCATATGAACTCCCCGCCCCCGCCCCTCTCCCATCTTTAATTGTGTCTTAAAATCACTGCTTCTTCCGCCCCCCCCTCCCTGCCACCCCGCTGGGCGACGCCGTCAGGGGTGGCATGGGATCTTTAATCGTCTTGTATTCCTGCCGCCCCGCCCCCCGCCCCCCCCCCCCACCACCTAATATATGTTTATCTCAATATCTTACAGTTTTTTTCCATAAAATATATATAAATACACATGTCTATTCACAAATTGTTAAAGAAAAAAAGATGCAAAATTTCTCTTTTTCGCATATATATATATATATATATATATATATATATATATATATATATATATATATATATATATATATATATATATATATATATACATAGTAGCCCCCACCCCCACCCCCCCCCCACCCCCACCGCTCCTACGCGGCAAAGACAAACTGCGTTTTTTTTGGCCTTTCCCATCTGCTTTTTTAATTAAAGCCTTGAAGCGGCTTGATCAAAGCAGCAGTATGAGAAGCATTGTTTTGGTTTTGAGGGTTTCTTTGAGCTTAAAACCGCCTAATATAGCATTTTGAAGCATTCAGTACCACTGGTGGTACTGAGGTCCCGCCTCAAACATTAGATACAATTCTGCCGGCCTTGCATGTGCTGTTTCCATGGATGGGGTATTCCTATGCAACAGTCTGTAGATTTGGCCCATATACTTGATCAGATGTTTCAATCATAAGTAGGTCACTTTCTATTGTTGTAACGGGTTTTGTTTTCTAAGTCAAAACCTGTTCGAAAGCGAGGCTGTAAAACAGAAAACCGTTTGATTTTTTTAATTTACACATTTCGGTACTTTCCCGTGCAGTTTTTTTCTTAATCGGGTTTAAACCTGTTGATTTACAAACTTAACTACACCGTCTTTTCTTCTACCAGTTTTACAGCATATATTGCTTAATTAACATATCGGGTATATCTGCAACTACTACATTTGCTTATTAACTACTGAATATTAAAGCTAAAGCTAAAACACATTCGTTTTGGTCCATTCGGATCTGATGCTGAAGCCGATGATTGGCCCGTGTGCGCCACGGAACTGATTGAATGGCCCGTGTCCGTCACGGGATTGCTTGTCTGGCCCGTGTGCGTTACGGGAATGCTTGAAGAGGCTGAGTGCAGTACGGGTGTGCTTGACTGATCCGTATTTTCGCGATGGTTTGGTGGCTTTTTTTTATCTTCTCCATAGAGGCAGTTGCTGATTTTTTCCTGCAAACAATTTGAAGTGCGCTTGTACCTTCGTACTGCAAGGCTTCGATGACCTGTGACTTCTTGAATGAGCTGTTCATCAAATCCTTGTTCGTACATGCGAGTTGCAGCGCTTGCGCGTAAACTGTGATTGGTTCGATAACCAGATAAATTCCCCCTTTTACAGATTTCGCTGACAACTTGCGATAGTTTGTTATGTCCAATGGGTTGTTTAGCGTACCAGCATGTAGTAAATTTTGCTTTTCCGGACAGGGGGCGTAAGTAAAAGCCCTCTGGTCTGGGATTGGGGCACAGCGAGTTATATTTCTCAAATAATCGCACAATGCATTGAGCTTTATTTGAGGGATTTTCAAATGCTTTGACGCACTTTCTTCTTATATCATTTGTTTTGATACCTCCACTGTGACATTTACTGTAATCTTCGTTGTATTGCAAATATCTGCGTCCATTATGATCAGCGTTAATGGAAAACTGGGACCTACTTCCAGCACGTAAAGATCGATGTTCACTGCCACCTCTTAAGGCAAAATGCATACCAATCATGTAAAAAACTGTATGCAATAACGTTTCAGGATCGGATTCTCCAAGCGCACCATTTTCCCACAGACGCTCCTCCTCGTCGGTGGTAATGACTTGCGCCTGTTTTGGCTTAGTACCAATGCCTGCTTTGGCGCGATTTTTCATTATATTGTCCAATGTATTTCTGAGCTCAAAAAATGCTGGATCACCCAAAAAATCAAATACTCTGCCTTTTTCTTTCAAATGCATTTGTATGCATACAACACATCCTTTGAGTGTTCCACCGTTGTACTCTGATTCATCCTTTTTTCGAATCTCCTGGATGAAACGAGAAAGTGTGTCATTAATCTCATCCTTTGTCATATCTTCTAGCCTTGGCAAGATTGGACTGAGCTGCATTCCTGGAGTTTTAATAGCTGCTGCGTTCCTTGCACAGATCCATTCGTTATACAGTTTTACAGCCCACTTGATTTTGCTATCCGTACTTTCGACAAATCTGCAAAGAGTTGAAATCTTGATCATTTTATTGCCTTATATGATACAAAATTTGCCGCAGACTTTATTAAATATTGGTGGCAGTTAGCGCGATAAATGTTCGCAAACGCGATTTTTAATTTTATTTTGCATTTTCACTTTTAAGGTACAAATTAACACTTCGTAACAAGGTTAATACATTAACCTTTTTGTCGCGTTTACTTCAGCCTCTTCCTCAGACACGAAACGAAATCTTGTACTTTCCTCACAGTCACTGATGTCTTCAAACTTTGGATACTCATTCTCTGTGTCATTTTCAAATATATTTGTGTCGATTTGTGACAAAATCAGGTCAAGAGAGCGGTCACTCTCGGGTTCATCATTAATCCCATCGGTATCGATTTGTGACAGAATTCTGTCCAGTGAATCGTTACAATTTACATTTTCTTGATTTGTTTCGATTTGTGATATCAAAATGTCCGTGGAATCAGCACTATCACTTTGATTTAGAACCTGTGTTAAGTCGCCATCAAATAACTGACAAAATCTGTAAGCACCATTTTCAATATCTTGTGTATTATCCATTTTGTTGTTAACCGTTTGACCGTCTGTTAGAAAAAGCGATGAAATTGATTCTACGTCAACTATTTATAACGTGAAAACAGGTTTTGATTTTTTTCACACTTATTAATTGAATTAGCATGTGTCCAAAGTTTCGCACGCGAACAAAGGGAGGTTTTGACTAACGAAACAAAGCCACTTCTTGCTTGGAGAAAGTTCCCAACGAATGATTGAAAAACGGTAAATAATTCGAACACAAGTTTTGACTGGATTTTCAAAACCTGCGGGCTTCGCCCTTAGGTTTCGAAAAACCAGTCAAAACCTGGTTCTCATTATTTACCTTATTCGTTGTTTCTATGGATGGGGTATTTCTATGCAACTGTCTGTAGATTTGGCCGATATTCTTGATCAGATGTGTTGTTTCAATGTATATACATATACACCTATATTCCGCCGAAAAATCATAATTTTTGGTCGTCCTAACCGGGTGAAAATCGCTAAAAAAAAATCGTCGTCAATACGGGCCTTTTTTGGCACAGACCTAAACGTACAAGCACCGGGGAAAAACTCGGATGACTGCAAAGATACTGGTTGTAGATGTCGACAGAGGTGGCCTCACAAAGTTCCCGCATATACAGAATCCTACAACAGGCCAGAACTGGACAAAGGTGCATGGAATGATCTTTTTTATAGTTCATTTGGTCAATTTTGATAGTTCCAAAAACGCTGTAAATTTACACACACTCACTCACACACACACACACACACACACACACACACACACACACACACACACACACACACACACACACACACACACACACACACACAACACACAAACACACACAAATTCACACACATACTCTCTCACACACTCACACAAACACACTCACACACAAACACACTGACACACACACACTCACCCACACACACACAAATTCACACACACATACTCTCTTTCACACTCACACAAACACACTCACACGCACTCACACACAAACACACACACAGACACTCACACACGCACACATATATATATATATAAATTCACACACATACTCTCTCTCACACGCTCACACAAACACACTCACACACACAGACACACACAGACACACAAATATATATATATATATATATATATATATATATATATATATATATATATATATACGCCACTCGCCGAAACGAGGAAAGTTGGGCCTGTAAGGTTGTTAAGAGCTCAGTTTTAGATTTCCTTGTAGGATCAATGTATACCTATATTTATACTAAAAACTAGAAATGTTTCCGTTGGGACACGGATACCCCGGTCGAACTGCCATATGGCTTTGAGAATAGAGATTCCTAGAAAGACAATTGTTAAAATATGTATTTTTTTTTCAATTATGAAAATGGTAATTGACGTGTTAGGCCTCCCATAGGAAGGCTTAATAAAAATTCGATATCGGGAATCAAATACCTTGAACAATCAGCCAAGGTCATCAAAACCTAATCAGCTCTAGAACATTATGTATCAAAGCTAGATACCAGGTCTGATTGAAATCCAACCAGTGGAACTTGAGATATGATTTTCACAAATCACTTGGGATGGGAAATCCCGTTTAAAATTTCGAAGAACCTTATCAGTTCTAAAACATTGCATATAACAGCCACATACCACGTATGATTAAAATCTTACCAGTGAAACTTGAGATATGCTGTTCCCGATCACAGCGTGACGCACAGAAAAACGGACGGACTGACCATTCACAAACATACTGCCCCTCCGGACCTTAGTCAAGTCGGGGCACAAAAAAAACATGCACTTTAATTTTCAATCAGTTTATGCGTTTGGCTTCCGCTGGTCTTAAATTGTAGTCAATTTATACTTGACCGCTTTTCTTGTGTCAAATCGGTGCTCAGCTTCTAGTCCACATTCACAACAGTGGGTTTCAGTGTTTCTTCTTTTCCCATTCACAACTCATATATACTTTTAATATGAATAAAAACAAGTGTAAATTATGTACGATGGAAACACCAAAATTCAGAATCTCCCCATAAATCTCAATGTTTTTTCAAACGACTGCCCTGGTATTCATGAAAGTTAACTGCGCAGTGAACTGTACTACTTGAAGAGAAAATTGGTTGATCTAGCTGCATCACGGTGAAACAGGGTAAATTTATGAATTTACTTTCTGATGCTGAGCAATTTACTTTCTAAGCACTTAATGGAATCAGTTAACTGTAGAATTAACTGTCGTGAATACGGCCGCTGTGGATGTTAATGCAAGGTGCATGGCCAGCTCTACTTTGAATCTGTTTTCTTAATCCGCTCTTCGGCTTCCTCGTGGAGCGGTATGTGAACAGTAATTAACACTTGACAAGCCTTTGGCTTGCAAGGGTTATATGAATTTGTGCGAGTAAAATTCGTCCTTTTTTTTCTTCTTGACAGTTTTTTCGATTTTTTGTGTCTTCTTCTTTTCTGACACTATGGGCCCTACGACCATGAAACTTGGGACTTATGAAGAGCTTTATCTGAACATGTGCATGTCACTTTTTATTTTCGTCTTTGATTTCGTTTTTTTTTTTGTTAAAACGCCATGTGAAAAGAGTGTATTTTTTGCAAGTAAATTTGCGTAGCATTTAACGACAGCACAGAATACACACTTGCTCTGTGAGCTTTGTGCGAGCTCTCACTGCGTAAATAGATAACAAGGCGTATGCCTGATCAATCAATAAAACTTTAAGTCAACAACAACTAAACACTACTCGGCTTATAAGACGTATTCAAGCTGTGTTGTTTGCAATATATTATTCAAGAAATAACCCATTGAAGGAAAGTATTTTTGCGTTTTAATTTTTGTCAAGTGTTTAACATTTCGCTAGCGGAATGAGCTTCTAGTTCTGATGTTATGTTTATGTGATTGTGTTCCAAAACCTGTGCATTAAATAAATTATTCAGGTATGTATGAAATTTATGGGATGCCGTTTTAGCATTTAATGCTTATTTTTGATATCAAAAAATAATTTAAGATATCAAGAAATCAATGTAGATCTCAATAGTTTATATTTTGCTATCAATAGTTGAATTTTAGATGACAAAAATTTCTTTTGAGACAAAAAAAATCAAATTTACAAACTTAAAAAAATCTTAAGGGAGACAGACATTTACATAACATTTAACGAATCGTCTATTAAATTTTGGAGATGAAAACTTTAATTATTGAGACCAATAATAACAACACAATTTTGATCTTAAGAATTGCTTCTTTTTTATACAGTAAAGAATTTGAAGAAAGATTCTGTATACAAGGACCAGTCATGTGTACTTCTGAATTTTTATTTAAAAATTAGACTGATATTTTGATATCAAAAATCAATTTTTGAGATCAAAAAATCATTTGCAGATTTGAAAATACAAATTAAAAAGTCTCTTTCTGAAATAATGATCTCTGAAACAAATTCTTGATATCAATAAAGGAAAATGAATTACTGAGCTCAAAATTTATATTTTGCTCTCAAATATTTTATTTTTGCTGTCAAGAATTGAAATTTTGATCTCAAAAAATCAATTTTAAGTATCATTAAATCATTTTTGATATCAATAAACATTTCTTGATATGTCTAAATTTTTATTGATATCAAAAATTATTTTTTGAGATCAAGAATACATTTAGAGATACCAAAAATACAATTACAGATAGCCCAAATTAATTCTTGATATCAAAATATGAATTTTTTATATCAAAAATCAATTCTTGATATAAAAAAATCGATTTTTGAGATCAAAAATTAATTCTTGATATCAATAATTCCGTAATAAATGTTAAAATGGCATTCCATAGAAATTTGCAGAAAACCACATGCTGAAATGATTTGGAAGTTTCCATGGACTTTTAAATGTCACTTAATTCACTTCAAATTTCAACAGATGAGCAATTTATATCAAATCAACATGTAAACGCAAAATATGGCTTGAAATGTGGTGTCAAAGTTTCTTTCCTAACTGGCTGTTTAATGTCCATTAAGGGGGGTTATTTGTTTTAATTATTATGCAAGGTGAGGAGAAAACCTTGTTTCTCACATACCAAGCGCCTCACTAAACCCGTAAAGAAACAAGATTGCCGATGGACAATGCCCCAGCTCACGAATGCAGTTGTCAAGATTTATGACATACAGATATAACCTGTAACGGAAATTTCCTGGCGTCACTCAAGATTTTAATGTAAAAATGTTTTATCGCCAATGCATCAGCCAGTTTTCGCTCAAAAAAAAGTATTAACCACGCAGGTAATAATGTCCGTTGCCTTTAAACAAAATGTCAAGACAATAAGAACATATCCTTGTAAAACTTAATAAGAAATTCGTTTTTCAAAGAAATTTCCATTACTTTTTGGCAAACTGACAAAAATACTAATAACAGCCAGGTGGACACTTGTTCAAAGTACATATATATTCATATTCATATATATATATTCAACCGATCTTTTATGGCGTTTCCACAAAGATCCTAGCAGGAGGTATGTTCATAAGAAAATTTGGTTTAGGCCAATATTTCGACCAGTTTTAGTAGATCATCACACAGCAGTAAAAGCCAGAGAGGTTAGTAAATCCTGCTACCTTTATCAAATATTTCAAGACAGTAAGACCAATTCCTTGGCTTCAGTTAAGATTTACTAAAAATATTTGTTTTGCCTATTCATCTTCATCAATTTCTGGCGAACCGAAAGTAGACGTAAAGAGCCAAGTAGGTACCAATGCACACTACCTGTGTTCGAAATTTACCTTGCCAGGCCATATACCTTGGGTCACTTAAGAGTTTAGTAAAAAAAAAATGGTTTGTCGCCAATACTTCCGATAATTTGGAGAATAACCAGCAAAAAATACTAGCCTGTTAAACACTAGTCTCCGCTTCCATAGTTCCAAATTTTTTTCACAGTAAGATTTAATCCCTAGCGTTTGTTAAGAAACTGGTTTTTGGCCAATATATCACTCGACGGCCATTTTTTGCGACTCACAAAAAAGTTGCAGCAAGTCAATTACGTATGAACGCTTTCTTAACAAAAATTTTAATTTTCTGGCGTTGGTTAAAATTTAACTAAAATTTATTTTGCGCCAACTTCAGAGGAATAAAAAGAATAACAGCCTGAAATCACTGGATTAAACAATACTGAATTGCAAGCATGAAGTTTGATCTGGATTCTGTTATGGAAATTCCGTGAGAAAGACAAGAGATAGAGTGTTCAATTTTTCGTGGTCAATTTTCAACGTTGACAAACTAGATTATTATATTATATTATATTACATATTATATAAAATTTACCATTCATTAAGTTGTTCTCAGGGACGGGTTATTGTCCTCATAAGGGGTGAGCATGTCTCCCACTCCCTCACGAAATTTCCATGACAGAATCCAGATCAAATTTCATACTTACAAGTAAGTATTCGTTTAATCCAGTAATTTTTATTATGGAAATTCTTATTTCGGGAGTTTTCACCACGAGACTTCCACGCATAAGAGTTTGTCCACCACTGACACTTAAAGAATGCAAATACATCTCCATTGTTTGATTGGCATAAACACAATCAAGAACATAGCAATGTACATCTATATCTACTTTCGATTCCAAGATTCCATACATTCCAAGAAGCTTTCGTCAGAACGTAGTCATAATACTGACTTCATAAATCTACGAAGGACCATTATGCCCATTTCCTTCATTGAAGTTCCTTGAAGGTCACTGAAGACTTCAGAGAACTTCATGGAAGTTCCTTGAAGTTCATTGAAGGCTTCACGGAACTTCAAGAAACTTCTACGAACTTCACTGAAGGCTTCACAGAATTTCACGGAAGTTCCTCGAAGTTCATTGAAGTCTTCACGGAACTTCATGGAATTTCCCTGAATTTCCTTAGTGTTCCTTAAAGTTCCACTTCTACTTTGGAGACTTTTATGGCAATTTGAAAAGCTTGAATACTTGAATACTTCAAAGGTAGCGAAGCTTTCATGGATTATTTGAATGGCTCTTGCAAGTTGCACCCACATTACAATGGTTGTTTTAAACCCCATACAAAGACTTTATTTGCTTAAAGCTTTTATTAACAAAAAACCCTACAAATTTAAAAAAATTAAAAGTTGCTTAAAACAGCAACGGTTTCATTGTGAATTAACTAGGTGATATTTGTCACGGTAACACAAAAATTAAAAACTGCAATAGTCTGTAATAAAACTTATATTGTATTTTGTATTTTGTAACAGAAAAAACAAAGTCTTATGTTAGAACTCCCTCCTCAGGCAATTATTTTTTCCATTTACCAAATCACAACAGATACTCTGCTTAACAGTGTGAAACGAAGTTTCTGAAAACGTCATTGAACTTCAATAAAGACTTCATAGAAGTCATAGGTATCATTTGAAGTTCCTTTTGCACGTATATATATCATTTGAAGTCATAGGTATCATTTGAAGTTCCTTTTACACATAGCACGAAAACTTATTTACTATGAGTCTTTGACTAAAAATTACACTTTGGTGTTTAAAAATTAAATGGTTTATATGTAGTATTTGCCGTTTGATTACTTGAAGATGGTTCAAAAGAAAAATCAAGATTTCAGACCATTGCGAAAGTCTTAAAAAAATATGGGCTCACAACTACTGAGAATGTTGAACAGATAAAACGCAACATTGTTTTTCTTACATTGCTTGCTGAGCGTTCTAGTTTGGTCATAACGGAAGATGCTCTTGACACACCACTCTAACAGTCTGATGTAACTAAAGACTTTTACAGCCTCTTTTGTTCTTGTTTTGTTAATTGTGATCGAGAGTTGAGTAAGATGTTTATAGATCTGTCTTTGAAAGCTTTTCTAACAGCGTTTGAACGGTTGGCCGTAATTCTGGCTTGTACGACAATGTTGGTTGTATAACGTGGTATGCCCTTGGAAATTCTCTTTAAGCACTTTTAAACCATGCGGCGCGATTTGTTCTTTCATCTGTTTAGCCAAGACGCCACTAAGATAGGGCAATTCCTATCTGTCTGCCTAAGTGAGAACCTCTATCAACATACACCCAATAGACCAGATATCACTTTGCTTGTTGGGTTTTATATTGTGTAGCATATTTTCTGGTGCCAGATACATTGGCGTGCCAGTAATTGCTGACGTTGTTTTGGTTTCTTGCACTGACTTTTTAACTCTGGAGAGCCCTATGTCACACAGTTTTACTTTAGTCATGCTTTCGTTCAGAAGTATGTTTGTAGGCTTCATATCTGCGTGTGTAACTGAATTTGCGTGCAGATATGCCCAAACCTTCAAGTACCTCTCTTGATATAAACAAGTTTGCATCCATGGTTATTGTTGGCTTTCCTGTATCTGGGAATATCAGAGTGTCCAACGAAGTGTGAAGAAGCTCTGTCACTATAGCAATGCTTGTTGCACTTTGTGATATTCCCAGAAACTGCACAACATTTGGATGCAGGAGCATGGCATGGGTTTCAACTTCTGTCTGTAGTACTGAAGCGATAGCTTTTGTAACGGTCTTGTTTGGCAGGCTACATTTTTTAACTGCCACATTCGTACCAAACCATGTCGCACGGAAAACTTTTCCGCACCCACCGGATCCTATTTTTTCTCCAAGGACAATGTCCTTTTCTTCAATGAGGGGCACGGATGCACACTTCTTTTTCCTCACTCAGTTTGGCTTCTTTTGCTTTAGGCTCATCGTCATGGGTTATCCTTTTAACAAGGTACAACGTCCTTCTAGAGGCATACAGTTTATTCTTTTTCATAAAAGCGTACAGGTTTTGTCCATCAAAAGAAGTTAGAGTTGGTGACGACTGCTGGCCAAGTTTGAATCCCTGCACATCAGACTCATTGCATTGTTCTGTGACTTTTTGAAGTACTTCTTCAAAAGTCTCTCCGCCGTTAAATTCAGCCTGTAGTGTAGTTCTCCGCTCATACTTGCCGCTCTCGTTAATGATGACCAATTTAAGGACAATTGTACTGCTTTTAAACGGAACCTGAAAGTTAAACCAGTTATTGACACTTTAATGGAACAAACTTCTTCTAAACAATGACCTGTCTACATGCATCGTTTTCTTTTTAGTTCCCAAGACATCACGTCGTTTAGAGTTCAAAACAAAACCAGTTAATTAACTGAATTGTTTGACTAAGAAAGTTCTGTTTTATCTCGAACTGCACAATATAAACGGGACTTTTGATGTATTACATTCAGATATTTAAAAGACTGTAATATGTAAGTCTACTTTTGTTTCAATTTACCATGCTTCCCTCCGGTGATTCTTCTCTTTTCTGTCTGCCACTCTGCAGTTTTGCCAGAAGTTCAGTCAGATGTCCTGTTATTTAAATTATAAAGTTATTTCAAATATTAAATAAGGGAATCAATTGTAGTATGCCAAGCAAATTGTCACTTATAGCACTGACTATAACTACGTTAAATAACATTCTGTCTCGACTGCTTTAGATACTATAAATGTAATTTAATGAAAGAGTGGTGATATCTCCTGTCAAAAATGATACAGACACAATTCAAACACTGCACTCTGCAAAAATCAACAACTGACTCTTTTTCTTAGGTGCCTCGTGGGAGGTTGATGGCAGTTGTGCGTCCAGTTCCTGGGTGTAGTACACCCTGTTTTCCTGGTGCCATCCGTTGGAGGGTTCTACGCATTTCCGCTCTCTGACAATTACTGCCATTATCATGTTGGAGTTATTATCTCTATACTGCAAGCCTTTTGCGTTTGAAAACATGGCTTCTTTTGAAAAATTAATATAAATCTTAGGTGGCTGATATTTTTTGTCACTACATATACCATAGTTGACCTTTGATCCATTTTTATATTGTGCCAGCCATTTATCACACAGAAATAGAATACTGACTGAATTTTTGTCTCATTTGTTTCTAAGACTTTTATTTACTAATGTCTTCTGGACAAAGGTAGTCATGCACTGGCACATAAACTTCTGACCCATCCTTTCCTGTCACCTTTATTGCCGCCATATCTGAAAGTTAGGAAACCTCAACACTCTATTGTTGCGATATTTGAAAGCCGGGGCACTTGAACTGAGCTACATACGAAGTCGAGCTATAAGGTGAGAATTTTAACCTTCTTTCTGCGACCCGTTCACGTACATTCACTTACAATCACTTGCACTTATGCCTTATGTGAATATGGTACGGGCATGTCGTTAAGTATACAGGGCCAGTCACAAAAAAGGACAAACAGATACCATTCTATAAGATGTTGGGGGTGCTCTAAAGAGAGAAAGACGTCTATGTACAGCTGATATTTTTGTATTAATGAGAACAGTAGAAGAAGAATTTTCACTTTGGGTTATTTATATATATTCAATCTGGTGAAGCAATTAGGCTCGAAGGTAAACAACCATCGTTACATAGCATGTCTTTCTGAAAATCACTGAAACAATGTTAGTATTTGAATAAACATTTTATTAATAAAAGACCAAAGCTACAAAGGAACAGCAATAAGTCATGTACATTCTCACTTTATTGTCAACGATTTACGCTTCTTAGATAGGTCATGCGTTTAGATTTTCCTTATTACTTTATTTTTTTTACTATTTGTTGTTTAAATATGTCAAATAGTATAAAAATCAAAGCAGTATAAAACTACGAACAACAGCTGTTCTAAATTCAGGTTTGATTGAAGAAAAATAACATTTGTTTGTTTTATTTAATGAACGCCCTATAAATTTTATAAAAGCCTGTTGTTCAATCAATGATTTCCTGGCAGCTTATAGTCTTATTCCAACAAATCGAAAATAGCTAGTGTTTTTCTTCCAGTATTAAAATATTTCTGTTTGATCTCTGTTCTAGCTTTTATTGGTTTATAACTAATGTTTAAAAGTGATTGGCAAACATGAATCTAAAAAAGAAAGATATATGTTTCTAATTAAGCTTAAAGAAGAAGTTAATACAATTACTGCAAAGGTCACGTTAGGACTGTGTAACGTTGTATTATATTGATTTCTTTGTTTAAAGAGTTGCATAATGAAATACATGTAATATAAGTTTACATATAGTAAAGTACATAGTATGGAACCAGCTGTAACTTATTTTACATAATTTAATAGTTATTATGAAGATAGTGAAAGATTTATAATTGCAAACGTGAAAATGATAGTCGACTTAGATCAGGGAATAGTGTTAAGCTTAAATTACTTTTGCATAGGTTGGAATTCTTGAGTTGAAAATGCTGTTATATGGCCACAGTCGTCGTTGGTGTCCAGATATTACATAATGTTCACCACATACCAGATATTTAATTCGCGTGTTCGGAAGTACTTACAATCTCATAAAAAACATAATAGAAGCAAGGTGGATTATCTGAATTTAAGTATGTAAAATAAATTCAAATAAAATGCCGAATCGCCCGATTGGACAATCCGTAAACAGGAAAGTACTGAAATCTATGCAGAATTGAACAGTATTAACTTCTTTCTATGGTACAGGAACTCCACGAAGAGAACAACCTGAGAAACAGGATCACTTTTGCTATGTCCCACTGGGGGATCATTTTCTGGAGTTTTCAATGTAGATGCTTTAAATAAGCATGGAAACTTTGTTGGTGCCTGTTTGTGAAGGAATAGTTTGATAAGGAAATCTTGTAATCTGAGTTATTTTTTTATGGTGCAGTTCTTTCCACTTCATAGTTCCCGCTCCGACTGTATATAAACAGAGAATAGTTATTCGTCAGTCAGACTGTTGATTGATGCAAGGATCTCAGCATACAAATTCAGCGCTTCGTTTATGTCCGTTGGATGTTCCTAATCTTGTACAAGTTCTGACACTAGCTCCAAAAATAGGATCATAATCACTGATTACTTGTTGTTCGACGCAGTTTAAAATGGTTAGCGTTTCGTCTCTGTTTATCCCATACGATTCTGTATTGTATCTTTGGAGACTGAAGTACATTAAATCAGGCTTACCCCTTGGACTCTCGTCGTTTTTCTTTGTTTGTATGATGTGTTGATTTCACTCGATAGCAATTCTTGTTAGGTGATCGCGAATAAGATGCATAAAGCAAAACCACAGGCAATACATGTGTGTTGGTTTATCTGGTTGAAAGATACCAATTGTAGCCATATCTTTGAACAGATTTATCCAAAAATCAGCTCCCTGCTTCCTCAATATACACCACCAAGACTCTATTCTTTGGTTGCCAGTGCTTCTGCCGTACAGAATAGTGACGTCACCGCTGAACATGTCGTCTCCATCTCTGCGGAAAAATGGTTGGATTCGTGAAAGATGTATATTTTCTATGTCTTTGTCGCACCTAGGGACACATGGGAGGCATTTCAACTGAAGTATTGCTTCTAAGTAATATTGTGAATAACATGTGGATCATTATTTGATCGTCAAACTTCTAACCACAGTATTCGTCCCGAATATCCATCTATAGCTCCATGAATGGCAAATCCATATCGTTTCAGTTTGTCATAATCATATATATGCCAGACGAAATTAGGTCCCGGATTAATATAGTTGCGTCTTCGCAATCGCTTTCGTCGTCGACATTTAACGCCATCTAGGTCAAGACTTAGTAAAGCGCATCGCAAGACATTTCTAGGAACAAAGAAATCCTTAAATTTCTTAAACGTTGCCACATTGCTTTACATCCCAGGCAGCTTCCACTCCCACCTAATTCGGATTTTATTTCGTTCAAAGTTGTTTGTAGTAGCTGATTTGTACACGGTTGTCGGCATCTTAGATTTAATCTTCTTAAAATGAGCTTTAGATGAGAAAGACTCAACATTACGTCATGTAAATTTGCCAAAAACAGTAAAATCTCATAATTCGTGTATGACTGTTTAAAGTACGCTGTTGTTAAAACGACTCTACTGTTGCGGGAAGCGCGACTGACAAGAGCGGGTGTGTATTCTGGCAACGGTGCAACAACTTCTTCGACACAATATAAAATGGCTAGCAAGCTCTGAAAATTAAAAACCAATTTTACTTAAATGGAAAGCAAGTGAAATTTGACCTGCATCGATACTTAAAGTTTATGTTTCACCTTTTACTTAGCAGAGCCAAAAGAAGTTAAATTTGATATGTGCTGTGAACTCAAAGCTATGTATGCTATATACAAGTGCATGATAGTAAAATTAAATATCATCACGTACAGTTTTAATAGAATATTCTTCTTGCATGATTTTATATAAAAAATTTACTCACCAGTAATGAAATATTAATAAAATTCACCCATGCCATCCTTGAAGACCTTTACAGCCTTAAAAAAAATAAATACAAAACGCACGTATCGTTAGTATTTAATTTTCCGGTTAATGCCGCACAACTTCGCATATTGCACGGTTATATCAACATGAAACTTTAAATCACCGCTGTTCAGCTAAAATTTGAAATCTGTTATTGTTATTTTGAGCTTTTCACTGCAAGCTGATGCGTAATTGAATTTGTTTAAATTTGAAAACTCGGTGAACAGAGGAAAATCTGCTCTAATCTCATCATGTAATTCGCGTAACAGCTGATATTAACAAACTTTGAAACATTATATTTTATATCCTTTTTCATTTAAGTAAAACCAAGAAGGCCATTAGTGATTCCGGTATCGAAGTCCCATCAAACATCTAAATAAATGACCCGAAAAACTGACTTCCCCATAAAGCTCTTCTGGAAACATCTTTTCTTGCGCTTACACAGTAGGAATTTGGTTCACCAAGTAGTTAAATACTTTTCGACAAACGTTTTCTTTCTTTGATAGCAAGTAAAAGGAAAATTCAGTCCAACAAAATATCCCAATTTTAACCCAGAAAAACGGTGCCATAAACAGGCACATCTGAGATCAGTGATTGCCATGCAAACTTGATATGATCTTCAAGCAGCAAGTACTGTTGGTTTAATCTGGTTTCCCAAATTGCTAACAATTGAAGAAAAGACACCGAAAATAAAAAAAATATCCACCCAGAGCAACGGAAATTTCATGAAATTCATTGAAGTCTTCAGTGAACTTCAAGGAACTTCCGTGAAGTTCCGTGAAGAATTCATTGAACTTCAAGACATTTCCGTGAACTTTTGAGAAGTTCCATGAACTCTTCAACCAACTTCTAGGAACTTCCATGAACTTCCGTGAAGTTCCCTCAACTTTAGTGAAGTTCCATGAGGTTCCTGAAGTCATTAATGAACCTCAAGGAACTTATGTGAAGTTTCCTGACGTCTTCAATGAGCTTCAAGGAACTTCTGTGAGGTTCTGCAAAGACTTCAATGCCCTTCAAGGAACTTCCGTGAAGTTCTGTGAAGACTTCAATGAAATTCAAGGAACTTCCATCAACTTTCGTGAAGTTCCATGAGGTTCCTGAAGTCATTAATGAACCTCAAGGAACTTCCGTGAAGTTCTGTGAAGACTTCAACGAACTTCAAGGAACTTCCGTGAAGTTCCGTTAATTCTTCAATGAACTTAAAGGAACTTCCGTGAAGTTCCGCGAAGTCTTCCGTAATCACTCACAAGATCTTAAATCTATCGGACAAAATATTGTCGAAAGAGACGTACCTTGCGCAAAAATCACAAAATTTAACGGGATTCCGGCAATTTCAAGCATATTGGCCCAAAACGTAATCCTCCGATATAGGACTTAAAAAAGAAATATTGGTACAAGGACAAAAATTATCGAGGAAGCAGTACTTTCTGCAAAAATGTGCCGGAATTCCGGAAATTTCCGGGCATGTCACCCCAAAACGTAATCGTCTAATAGAGGCCTAATTAGGGAATATTGTTACAAAGTTTGAAATCAATCGAACAAAGATTGGCGTCGGAGATGTTTTTTGTGCAAAAACTCCAAAAAAACTCAATCCGACAAAAATTGTAGGTACTGATGCATGTGGACAATGATGAAAGGATTTTTAAATCACCTATTATCGCCCAGTTAGTTTAGAAGAAGAGGAGCACAAACTGTTTAACTTTTTTGTAATAGTCATTATTAGCGCTCATGTTTCTTATTAATTTTTTTATGCAATTTATCTAAAAATTTACCTATTACATGCAAAAATGTTACTAAATTCACGTCTGCTGGGAATTTCTGCCTTTGCTTAGCTTTTTATTGACACTTAGACATTCAGAACAACATCAGTCAAAACCTTATGAGATTCGGATAGAAATAGGCAGACCGTCGGTTCTCTAAAGAACGAAAACGAAGACTCATACGTAGGAATTACAAACATTTATTATTGACTTTGTGGGCTGAAAAATCTAAACTAGAGTCGTTACTATGAAGAAAAGTGTCTTGATGCCATATGAAAGGTATTTGTATTGCCAAAACATAGCAAAAGAAAAGATGGAACCAGAAGAGACACAGCCAAACAATATTGAAATGTTGTCGGATATTCCACCAATACGTGAAAAATTGGATCCTGAAATAGTTGTTACTCATCTACCAAAAAGAAATAGATCAAAGGCGCTTGCATTGTTAAATTATATTACCCAAAACGAGAATTTAGACTGGAATAAAGACGGAGAGTTAGTGGTAAATAGTACACCTGTTCCTTATTCACACA